>JANZXR010000172.1:18464295-18491353 GCA_027575705.1 Erythroxylum echinodendron | reverse complement strand
CCTCAAATTATCAGCATTAGGCACACATAACCTTTGCCTTAACCTCAAAGTATTATCTCTCACCTCAAACTCAGAATCTGGATTCTCATGCACTTTTCTAATTAGCTTCACTAGGTCTGGATCCCTATTCTATGCCTCTTTGATCCTTTCGAGCAACACAGGTCTCAACTTCAGTGTAGCTATCAACATATTATTTTGCGCCACATTTAGTTCAACATTCAGTGCTCTCAATTGAATTAAGTTAGGTAACTTCGATAATTGCACTTGAGCCACACTACTATTTGACTTCCGAATTAATGCATCAGCCACTACATTGGCCTTACTGGGGTGATACTCAATTGTACAATCATAATCCTTTAACAACTCTATCCATCTCCTTTGCCTCATGTTTAAGTCTTTCTGGATTAACAAATATTTCAGACTCTTATGATCAGTGAACACTTGAAAAGTCTCTCCATACAGATAATGTCTCCAAAATTTCAAAGCGAATACTAATGCAGCAAGTTCCAGATCAACTAGATAATTGCATTCAGAGGGCCTCAATTGTCTCGATGGATAAGCTATAACTCAATTGTCTCGATGCATAAGCTGATGTATCCTCTGATTTGCATGATGATTCTACTGCTAAATTGATCTTCTGTTATTCTTTTATCTTGAATATATATAAACTTGTGGTCAAGTAAGATTAGGCATAACACACCAACTGATGTTGGACCTTAAAACCTTATTTCATAGCCAGACCTTATTATTAGGTACGTATATTATGGATAGTTTGTAATTTTTTGATCTTTGCCCTTTTACATTGAGTTACTGGGTCTTTTTTTATTTGTAGCCTATGTTGTTTCCTTTAAATATGGTTGATGAATATTACTTTATCAATTAATAGAATTATTGAAATCTAATGTCGAATTGAATGCAAGTGATTGATATGGGACCTGATCTACCCAAGAAGAAGAATAAATTTGCACCAAGTAGCTTAGTACTGGCACAACTGCAGTCGCAATACTGTCAGCTTCTTGGAAGTGTAGTTGATGAGCAATCTGCTTGTACATAGTCAGAAGATAAAACACTTGTACCTTGTGAGCCTACTCCAAATCTAAGAGATGTCACATCTGTGCCTATTACTCATCCTAGAGTTAAGTATCTATAAATTTTGAGAATGTGACGCAGTATTAGCTCTCTATCAAGTTCTCAAAAGATGCCTCCATCAACTTTTCAAGCGATGCCTCCAACTTCTAATCAGCTACCAATAAATGACACGAGCCCCTTTCCAGCATTAGTGCTACCTCTATAAGCACTGCAGGTATGATCTTTCGCATCACATTAGTTAAATATACAAGTTTAATAATTTTTTATCTAACCAATTAAGAGTATGTTATATGTTTATTGTCAAATATTCCTTGCTATATTTTAAGATCCACGACTGATTTGAAGAAGACAAGGGGTATCACAAAAGGACACAAATTGGCGAAGATTAATAAGGCGATAGGTAAGAGATTAGAGATAGAGATCTCCACCACTGAAGGATGACTAACCAACTCCGTATAGTCTACCAAATTATCGAGTGAGATTAGTGTGGTATCCCAAACTTCCTTACCTGTAAGAACAAAATGGAAAAAAATAACTAATAAGGAGTTGGACATTCCATTTGATAAGTTAGATGTAAGTATTATAAAACGATCTAATATGTATGTGTTTTCCATATGCCTAAAGCTTTGGCTAATAATTTATTTTTTTTGCAGCAAAGGTTGGACGTTAAAGGAATGAGGACGGACGACGAAGTACATGATGTTGTAAAGAAGTTTTGTTCTTTAAGATCTAAAGATCAAAGATTTCATTTAAAAATACATGTTAACAAGAACGGAAATGATGTTAAGTCGCAAAATGTCATAGTGGAGGAGTGGATGGATTTATGCGAATATTGGGAGCAATAAACTACAAAGGCTAGTTAATTTGATCACAAAACTTAATTTCACAATTTTTTTGACAACTGATTATATTTTTGTATTTATGAATTGTGATTTATAGATTTTATAATAGATTTTGATACGTTTATGGTTACGAAAAAAGTCAAAAAGCCAAATTGGCTCGGAGTCAGGTTAAATATCAACCAAACTCCAGCTCTAAGGCCTTTGTAGCAACACGACATGAGATTGTAAGTTATTATCTTTTTAATTATATTTTATTTTGATTGACATTTCAAAATTTATAATAAATATTACTAATAATATCTTTCAATACAACAGAGTGACAAAGATGGAGAAGAGTGTGATCAGATGAAGCTATGGCATCACACTTATTATGATGAAGGTAAAGGTCAATGGACAACTATCGAATGCAGAGAAAAATAGGTGAGTATATGGTTCATTTACAAATATTTTTTAGTATTTATGAATTTTAGTATCTAATTAATTCTTAATTTTTCAGGAATTAATGTGTAATGAATTGACAGATTCAATAGAACAAGGTCATCCGATGACAGTGGATGAAGTATGCGACAAAGTCTTGGGAACTAGATTTAATTACGTTATTAGCATAGGAGTTGGGCCTCGACAATAAGGGAAGACTTCAGTTAGAAAGAGACTTCGAGACCAACTAGAGGAGTTCAAGAAGGTTAATCAGGAGTTACAGTCTCAAGTCGATGAATTGACTAAAAAAGTTGAACAAATGCAGGATCAATTTACTACCGAAGTCGAGCAACAAATAATTGAATTTGAACAACAAAAAAAACTCTTGGAACTTTTATGTACTACACTTAATATTTGTTTAGATTAGATATATGTACTCATATTAATATCTTATACACTTATGACATACTTTTTATATTAATTATTGTATTATGACATGTTTGAAAATTGAAATTAAATAATACATTGTCTGCACTTATGAAATTCTTGTGATATATAAATAATTATTAAAATTAATGATATAATAAAAATTTAAGAATTATTAATTAAATAAAATTCATAAATAATATTGAATAGTGACTTTCTGCGACGTTATAAGCCAATGTCGCATAACTTGTTTTTATGTGACGTTTTCTAAAATGTCACGGAATATTAATAATTCGACAACATTTTCTGATAATTTCGCAGAAAGACCAACATTTTAGTGACATTTTTATAAATGTCGCCGAATGTTGATATATTCCGTGATGTTTTATATAAAATGTCGTAGAAACCTTTCGCCTACACCATAATCCTCGACCTTTTTTGTGACATTTTTTAAAATGTAGCAAATTTTATTCAATGACATTTTAGGATATTTTATGACGTTTATATTGCCTTGTATTCTTGTAGAGTGTCATCCGCTTGAATCTGAGATCACAGTTTTTACTACTCTTATAGGTGAATAAATTCCAGATATAAAAAGAATAGGCTTCTCTGCTTTTATAAGTTCCAAGATGAGGTAAGTTCAGGACGTGTATAGAGTATTTGCTGTCAATTGTTTCTTGATCCCGTAGATAAGATCCTTTATCACTTGTTCCTTTGTTATTTCATGTCATTGTAAGAGTTTAACATCTCTCTTTCCAAATGTAATACAAGGAGCTACCAAAGGTTATCATTGAGAGAGTTTTATGGACATTTGTAATACCTTTTCTTTGTTCAATTATAGTGAATATCTCCTAGAAATGTAGACTCTTCTCCTCATCCCTACAGAGAGTTTGCATTTAGTTCCATATGGATATCGAATACTCACTATTTAAGAACATATGAGAAAAGGAATCGTATTAAGAATTATAAGGATAACATATTAGAGATAAATTTAGGAATTTTACGTTGTCTAAGGTTTCCAGTTTCCGCCTATAGATAAGCCACGTGAGAAAGGAGATTCTTAGCAATTCTTTTTTGCACCAAATAATTCTATACCAAGCCATTTTGGGAAATGTACATGTTAGCTACTTCAATCATATATAAGAGTCTTCCTCACTTTCTCTAGGATTGTAGTCAGGTATACAGTTTAGAAGCAAGCAAGAGTTCTCTACCCAATTATTCTTATTAACTATAGAGCACATCTTAGAGTTTTTAGGAAATAAATCACTCAAATTTGGGAGTCAGTTTAACTTGTAGAGGGGACCTATTTTGTTCCAATTATCAAACTAGACTGGTACCACTTTACTATTTCGAATTCTACATATGATGTTTGAGAAAAAGATTTACCCCGTTTGAGAAAGAATTGTAAGACATTTATCAGATCGAATGATTTTGTATACCTGTATCTATGATTGTTTTTTGTAAGATGTTGATTTCCTGGAAAGAAGTTTATTTCCTCTTGTCTTCTTCCTTTAGCGATTTCTTCAATGGTTCAGAATCTCATAATCAATAAGTTTTTTCAACTTATATAGCATCACCAATCGACATGTCGTTTGGTAATTGGAAGAGAGAGGAAAAGGGTCTTTGAGCCATTTGAGATCCATTATTTAATACCCAATAACCATTATCTTGGGTGCTTTTCATGGGAATCAAATCTATAAGTCATATGGGACATTAAATAGTCTAAAAATCTCCCACTTAGCCTATGTTACGACTTGGTGATCCAATAACTTTAAGTGCACATAATACATGGAATCGATCAAGTCATCATTAATTGAATTAAGCTGATAAGATCATGTCGGTCATAAGTTATATAACATGATTCCTTCCATGTATCGCAGAATCAACTTAACTCAACAAACTTTAAGTGGGTAATTCTGTAATTGTTATCGTAAAAATAATAATTATGGTATACAACATAATATGGATAACCAGTAAGTGAGCAAAAACATATGATTGTAATTGAATTCATAAGTTTTATAATAATTCGAGTAAGACAATGATATGTATATATACATGTCGGAATACTATGCTAACAAGGACTTATCTATAAGGCCTATCCGTTCAATATAGTTAATAAATGTTTTAGGCGGTAAGCCTTTAGTTAACGGATCCATAATCATTAAAGCTGTATCAATATGCTAAATTAACACTTTATGTTTTTTCACTTCTTCTTTTATAGGCAAGTACTTCAAATCCATATGCTTCGCACCCTTTGAATATTTGTCATTCTTAGAGAAGAAAACAACTGCAGAATTATCACAATAAATTCTTAACAGTCTAGCAATACTTTTGACAAGAACAAAACCTAAGATGAAGTTCCACAACCACAATCCATGAATTGTAGCCTCAAAGCACGCAATAAAGTTAGCCTCCATAGTGGAAGTAGCAATCACAGATTGCTTTCCACTTTTCCATGAAATTGCTCCTCCAGCTAATAGTAACATATAACTGAATGTAGATTTCCGTAAGTCTACATAACTGGCATAGTCTGAATCTGAGTAACCTATCACTTTGAGATGGATTGATTTCTTATATGTGAGCATATAGTCCTTGGTGCCTTGTAAATATCTAAGGACTTTCTTTGCAGCTTTCCAGTGATCTATTCCAGGATTGCTTTGATATCGGCTGAGTATTCCAACAGCAACACTGATATCTGGCCAAGTGTATGTTTGAGCATACATTAAGCTCCCAACTACTGATGCATAAGGAATAGACTCCATTTCCTTACGTTCCAAATCATTTTGTGGACATTGCATTTGACTAAATTTGTCCCCTTTCTAAATAGGAACTATCCCTATGGAGCACTTTTCCATTTTAAATCTTTCTAATATTTTCTTAATATAATCTTTCTGAGACAATCCTATCATTCCTTATGATCTATTATGGAATAGTTCTATTCCTTTCACATAGGATGCCTCACCCATATCTTTCATTTCGAAATTATTAGAAAGAAAAGTCTTTACATCATGTAACAAAGCCAGATTATTAGCAGCAAGAAGAATATCATCAACATATAGGGCTAATATAATGAACTTGCTCCCACTGACATTCATGTAGATACACCGATCAATAGTGTTCTCTACAAAACTGTACGACGTGGTGGTATCGTTAAACTTAAGATACCATTACCGGGAAGCTTGTTTCAGACCATATATTGACTTCTTTAATTTACACACTAAATTGTACTTTCATATGGTTTTAAAACCTTCTGGTTGATCCATATACACTTCTTCTTCTAAGTCACCATTTAGAAAGATGGTCTTTACGTCCATTTGGTGAAGCTCTAAATCATAATGAGCTACTAGAGCCGTAATAATTCTTAAAGAGTCCTTCTTTGAAACTGGAGAGAAGGTCTCTTTATAGTCAATACCATCCTTTTGAGTATAACCTTTGGAAACAAGTCTGGCTTTATACCTTTTAATGTTACCTTGTGAGTCACGTTTGGTCTTAAAGACCCATTTACAACCCACTTGCTTTGCACCTTACAGCAACTTAACTAATTCCCCAACGTTGTTGTTATCCATTGATTTCAACTCCTCTTTCATAGCATTGAAACAATTTTCAGAATTGTTACATTCCATGGCTTATTTGAACGAGACTGGATCCTTATCAATACTCAAGTCACATTCATGTTCAAGTGAGTAAACTTCATAGTCACTTGAAATAACTAGTATTCTCTACCTTACAGACCTTCGTAATGCTACTTCTTGTAACATTACTTGATCATTTGTAACTTAAACATCATTAGCTAGTTCTTCATTAATATGTTCAATTTATGGAATTGGAACATTAATTTGTTGTTCCGGTATATTGCGTATCTGTGATGCAACAAGAGGAGTAACAACCGGTGGAATCATATGTGATATGGTAGTGTCTACTCGTCTTGGAGTAGTTTCTACTCGATTCTCGTGAATATCTACTTTTCGTGGTTCTCTACTCCCACTGATTTGACCATTCTCAATGAACCTAGCATTACCAAACTTAACTATTCTCATACTACAGTTAGGACAATAAAATCTATACCCCTTTTTAGGATAGCCAATGAAATAACCACTAATGATTATCGCATCAAGCTTCTTTCATATGGATCATACAGCCTTATTTCTGCTGAACAACCCCAAATGTGAAGGTGTTGTAAACTAGGTTTCCTTCCTGTCCACAGTTCATAAGGTGTCTTAGGAACTACCTTACTAAGAATTCTATTTAGTAGATACGCAGCGGTATGTAATGCATGCATCCACAAAGATAAAGGTATAGTATTATGACTTAACATAATCCTAACCATTTCCACAAGAGTACGATTCCACCTTTCAGTTACACCATTTTGATGTGGTGTACCAGGCATTATGTGTTGCTCACATATGCCTCGACTAGTAAGAAACTTTGCAAATAGACCTGGACATTGTCCATTTTCAACAAATTTTTCATAATATTCACCACCTCTATTGGACCTCACTATTTTTACTTTTCTATCTAACTGCCTTTCTACCTCATTAACGAACACCTCTAGGATGTCCACAGATTGAGATTTTTCATGCAGTAGATAAATATGACCATATCGTGCGAAGTTATCAATAAAAGTAACAAAACATTTTTCACTGCCACAAAAAAAAACGTCGAAAGGACCATGTATGTCAATGTGTATTAATTCTAGTAATTCGTTATTTCTTGTAGCTGGATGCTTCGATATATGTTTGGTTTGCTTACTTTTAATGCAATCCACACATATATCCTAGTTAACAAAATCCAATGGGGGTAGAATTTTATTTTTCACTAACCTCTATACCCTTTCCTTGGATATATGACCTAATCTTTTATGCCACAAAAAAGTAGAATATTCATTTTGTGTACTACTTTTACTTCCTATAATATGGTTATCAGGAAACAGAGATGCAACAAAATCAACATCAAGATTGAAATGATATAAACAATCAATTAAAGTACCAGAACCATAATAGTAGTTGTGTTTATACAATGAAAAAACATTGTTTCCAATCTTAAATTGAAATCCCACAATATCCAACTTTCCAACAGAAACTAAATTTCTAGCACATTCAGGAACATAAAGACACTTTTCTAGATCTAAGTAACAGCCAGTGTCCAGGATCATTCTGTATGTCCTAATTCCCTCTATCCGTGCCTTCATTCTGTTCCCCATAATAAGAAGTTTTCAGTTCTGTTTATGGTCTGGATTGAAAGAATCCCTGTTTAACATATGAAACATGAGTAGTTGCACTAGAATGTAACCACTAGGTATTATTTGTCACTTCAATAAGGTTTGATTCAAAATATACTGAGACATAGTATGTACCTTTCTTTTCGAACCAAACCTTTCTTTTAGGACAATCTTTCCTGAAATGATCAGGCTTCTTGCAGAAGTGGCACCTCTTATCTTTATGGATTCGACCCTTATTAACTTTACAGAGAGCTTTGTCCTTGTCTTTGCCTTTCTTTCCTGGTTTGTACTTGTTGTTACTAGCTCCTGGATGAAATTTGAGATGAACAGAGTGCTCCTTCATTTTCTTCAATCTCCCTTCCTCTTGAAATAACATGGCCTTAATTTCTTGAAGGTTCCATTTTTCTTTAATGGTGTTAGAATTCACCTAGAAATGGCCAAACTCTAGAGGAAGGGAGTTGATAACGAACTGTACTAGAAAGGACTCACTCACATCCATACCCATAGATTTCAACTTTGTAGCTAGGTTTGACATATGGGTTACATGGTCATGAATAGGCTGCGACCAATCAAACTTCTTGGTTGTCAGCTCACTCATTAAAGTCTCTACTATAGACTTGTCAGCTAAATCATATTAGGAGTATTCTTTAAGCTTCAACATGAACTCCTTTGCATTGTCCGTTTTAGGCATTGACGGCTTTACATTTTCTGCGATCATCATTCTCATCAAATTCAAGCTCAGCCTGTTAGACCATTCCCAAGCCTCATAATATGACTTGTCAACTTCAGAACTAGTCTCAGTTATAGCCGCGGGCCTTGCTTCTGAAATTATGGCCAAGTCCAAATCCATTACACCCAGTTGGAACTGGATTTGTTCGGACCAATCAGTATAGTTCAGACCATTGAACTTGATTAGCCCATTTCCTAAAGCAAACAAATTAGTAGATGCTGCACATAAAACATAAAGTCCATACATTAATGATTTGAGTAAACCTAAATGGATTCAAACTAACTAATAAACTTTGATTATGCATTTAAATTCTCCTTTGGGTGAAATTTAAATACATAGTACTAGCCTATTTTGATGTATATATAATTCTATAATGGACAATTAAGCATATTCTAATCAACATGTATGTTATCTTTGGATATACAATCATATTAATTAAATATGTTGATGAAGTCCCTTTAATGTCATTAGTTATAAGCAATGGTCCACCTTTGGGTAATCTCCTAGCGTTATAATTAATAATCTCAATTGTTCAGTTCAGCCTTTATGTCATTTTAGCATTATATCATATTGAACAATTGAACAAATCACAATTAAATCTTTAATAGTTTTCAAGCTAAGCCACTTTGATGACTAACAAGTTGTCCACGCAATAAATATTTAATTGGACAATTATCATACATGACAAAATTTAATTTAATTAGTTTGGTCACTTTGGTGACTAACAAACTATTCTAAATGTCCATAATGTCATGTATTACAGTTAACATATACTAGGAAAATTTTAATTCTAACTATTACATAATATAAAATATTTAAATTACCAAACAAAAACATAATATGGCACTAATTTCCCCAATTATATTCTGTATAAATCAATTATAAATTAAATAATCTATTATAATTAGGCCATAAACAATTATTAACTCACTCTTAAGCCCATTTGGCGCGTGCTCAGACGCTGCCGTTCCTGGACGCACCAGCGCCTGCCACCTTCAGCGCAACATCTACGCCATCTTCTTCCTCAGGCGTTGTTTTGTTTCTACTTCAGTTCCTTTAAAAACAATATTCTAACTCTTCCTACGTTGCTTTGGTTTCTCTTTGTACCAAAACCATTCTAACCTTTTGTTATTTTGATTCTCTTTAACGCTTAACCCATCCCAAACTTTACCTTTCTGCTTCAAGAACCAAGCTTTTCTTTTCTTTCTCATCAAGCATAAACACATTTTTATAAAAACAGAAACTGTATCCATGAAATAAAACATGGCAATATAAGCATAGAGGATGATTCATTCGGGTTTGTTTGTTCGATTCTCACTACTATGCATGTTGCTTAATATAAACCATAACATAAATTCATATAATAACTGCCTTTTCGTTTTTTTCATTTCTTGAAAATTTACAACAATCCACATGCATCGAAGAGCATCCACAGAAACTGTACATTTTGTCAAGACTTTCATAGCAGTGCAACATCTTTTAAACCAACAGAAATATTCAACACACTGTCCATACAAAACCATCATACGGGAACGACATGTTAGAAAACATATTATGAAATACCGTGCTCTATACAGAAACATATTCGGTAAACAATAAATCATGCATCCTTAGCATCACAAATAGCACAAACAACCATCGTGTATGGCAGACAATAATAATGTAACACCTATGGTTCTGATACCAATTGTAAGACATTTATCAGATCGAATGATTTTATGTGTACCTATATCCATGATTGTTTTTCGTAAGATGTTGATTTCCAAGAAAGAAGTTTATTTCCTCTCGTCTTCTTCCTTTAGCGATTTCTTCAATGGTTCAAAATCTCATAATCAATAAGTTTTTTCAACTTATATAGTATCACCAACCAACATGTCATTTGGTAATTGGAAGAGAGAGGAAAAGGGTCTTTGAGCCATTTAAGATCCATTATTTAATACCCAATAACCATTATCTTGGGTGCTTTTCATGGGACTCAAATCTATAAGTCACATGGAACATTAAATAGTCTAACAAGAATTTCTATCATAAAGTTTGGTGAAAGAAAATATATTATTTCAAATGATTTTGATAAAGAGATACATTTTCTTCAAATTTTAAAAAAATAAATTTATTAGAAAATATTATCTTTTTTGTTTTGAGAATCTAAAGTTTTGAAATTTTTTATTTATATTATATTATTAATAGTAGAAGTTGAGATATTAGAAACAAATTTAACTCTAATAAAAAAGCAGCACGCTGACTGACGGGCTTACTGCCTCTTTAAAATTTATACTCACTCTTAGTTAAAAAAAAAAAGGAACTTATGATTTTAAAAATAAATTTAATTGATAATCACCTAATCCTCCAAAGACTTGGTTATGATATTATTCTAAAAGGGACGTTATAGGTATACATTAAATTGTTTTTGGCAACTAATATAGGTATATTTTCAACATAAGCCGCTGCAGTGTGCTCTCCCTATTGACGCTTGTATTCCAATTTTGCACTTGAAAATGAAAAGAGAACAAATGGGCTGGGAGTTTAGTGTGAATCACTTAATCAAAAGACGGAAGACAATTCTGGCAGCTGGAGCTGTTCAATATTGAATGATCTCATATTTTTATTCATACATTTGGAACATTTTGGCTATAACTCTTACTTATTTACTTGAAAATCTTTGAATTGACAAACTAACTCTATAGCCAGAGTCAAGAACAATCTATGAACATTAATAAGATAATCAAGGATTCTAGAACAAGATTTTATTTGTTCTCCTCAAGTGATGATCAACCCTGATTATTAATTAGATCTCGAGCTTCATGGCTTTCCAATATTAAATTTAAATGAGCATATGCAACCTAGATAGAATGAAAGTAACTATATTCCTTTGTTTCCTCCATGTTTTGCTTCATACATCAAAGAAGCCTAAAGGTCATGTAGTTTAAATTTATTTCCTGATTTATGAAATAAGAAGTTGGATAAGTACTTATAGATGGATCAAACTAATTATAACCACAAATTTCAAGTTATTGTAATTACCACATATTCTAATATTTATTTTTTGCATAAAAAATTATTTGTCATTATTTACATATTTTTTTAATAACATCTTGAATGTTTCAATGTGAATAATATCTAGATATGAGAGTAATAATTACATTCTTCTAACTGTCTCTTAATTATATATTTGATTAAGAACCTATGAATCTTCACACTATCTTGTCATTATCATATTGCATATCACAGTTCCTTTCTCCACTTTCTTATAAATGAAGTGATATTGAACTTATATGTACGTAGCTTTTGAGAGAAATGGTGGAGTTCTTGCTAAATGCAAGGCAATTTAACTACCAAAAAAAAATGAAACTTTTATTATTTGTGCTTGAGTCTTCCTACACCAACCATATCGCTTCTTTACTAGCATATGTAATTGCTTTATAATAATGCTTCTATAGTTAATGTAGCCACAATCGACAATAACTTTTAGACCTAACTTATAACCCTACCAACATATGTGAACATATAATCTGTTATAGATTTGATTTTATCAAAGGTCCCCTGCTTAATTAAAAGTCAACATATCATTTGAAAATAACGCATGATCCTTTAAATTATAATGCAATATCCTAGGTCCTCTTAATATATCTAAGATTCCTCTTTACAGCATTTAGTACTTTCTAACAAGAATTTTCACATAGTGACTAACTGCTCTCATTGCATATGTAACATCTAAACTTGTACAAATAATGATGAACATTAAATTCTTTATTACAGATGCATAAAGTACTTGAAACATTTTCCTCCTCTCATCCTTATTGCTAGGGGTCATATTAAAGGATAACTTAAATTAACAGGAGGAGGGGTAGATATTAGCTAATAGTTTTTGCGTATTGAAGCATTGCAGAATCTTATTTTTGTAGTTTGTCTAAGAAAGGAAAATCATCTCGTTGTTTTTGCCTTGGTGAATTGAATCTATAGAATCAGATTTGTTGATCCCAAATCTTTAATTTTAAATTCTCTAGTTAACTATGCCTTTAATCCTTTAATATGATTTTTGTTGGCAATGCAACCATCATGTCATCTACATATAATAGTAAGATAATGAAATCATTATTACCAAATCTCTTAAAGTATACACAAGGGTTTGAATTAAGTCCGTTATATCTAAGGGTCTGTTTGGTTAGATATAAATTAATGGAATGGAACAGAACAAAAAGGAACGGTTTATAATGGAATGGAATGTAATATAGTGAAATATTGTTTGGGAGGAATGGAAGGGTTCATAATGTAATGTAGTGAAACATTGTTTGGAAGATGGATGGAATGGAATGTAATGTATAATACATAACTATTATACCCCTAATATTAAAATGGTTGTTGCAAAATTTTTAAAGCTATAATTTTAAAATAGAAATCATGTCCAATTAAAAATTCACAGTTGTGATTTGTTCAAGTCACAATTGTGAAAAATAATTTTTTATGTATTTTCTATTTTAAAATAATAAATTTTAATAAAAGTTTTTATTTATTATTAATTATATACAATTTATTATTAATTATGTAAAATTATTATTATTAATTAAATTTTATTCTATTATATGTGATTTATATTTAAAAATTATTTATTTATATTTTTACTTATATAGAAATATATACAAACAATTAAAGAATAAAATTTTTATATATTTTCTATTTTTATTAATAAAAATATATGCAAACAATTAAAGAATAAATTTTTTATATATTTTCTATTTTTATTAATAAAAATTTATTATTTTATAATTAATTATATAAAATTTTTATTAATAATATAAAATTATTATTAATAGGGTAAGTAGAAATAATATAAAATATTGTTAAATATATACAATTTTTGCTACTAAACCTTCTCTAATTGCTTTACTTCAAAAAATGATTTCGAGAATGTAGAAATTCAAAATCAAATTATAAATCCAAAATTGTTTTAATTAATCATTAATTAGATCCACGTTGCCATTCACAATATTAGGATCTAATAATGCCTATATATTGTGTCATAATAATTTAAATGGGCACTCACTATACAAACCAAACTATGTTAAAATTTCACACCTACAAATCTGGGCATATACTTGTTCATAATGACATTATTGAGGTAGAAAGTTAGTGTCATGAGTAAGAATATGGATCAAGAAAACAACAATACATGCTGGGTAATTTGTAAGTGGTATTCTTTCTATCATTGATGCCTGACTTATACAAGCTTCATTACTATATTACTTGATAAATTCTTCCATGTACTTCAGTGACTACACAAAGAGCAAGAGAAGAGATTGACTAGGGTAAGTGCAAAAAAAAAAACTCCTTATTTTATATGTATGATGATAGTTTAGATGAGAAACAAGCATACTGCATTAAGGAGATCCTTAGAACCATCTGAGTGAAAACATATGCATATCTAATAGCTATAACACTATAGTCTAATAGATTCAAACATGTTATAACAAGCATTTAGCTGTTTCTATGGGATCAAAACCGCCACAAATCAAAAGATGAGAAAGCGAACATCAAAACCACACAAATCGCATCCTAACACAGATCTACAAATAAGGACTCCAGATCAAGGAATCGAATCCAATCCCCAGATCCTTTTGAAAGGTGGTTGAAGCTATATTGAAATGAACTTTCCAATACTTTTTCCTTCATCACTCTTCTTACATTATCGGCACTCTTCCACTGCCCTTCAGCAGTATTCACTAATAACAAATATGGAGCAATATCATTTGGATACTACTTGACTAGTTCCTCTGCCACACTAGTCTGAAGTTTTGAAATTTCATTCTAAAAGTAGAAAAAAGAGCAGCTCTTAAAGTAGCTTCTGCCTCTATTTGCATCATTTTCATGAGCATTTTTGACAAACCTACTTGACCAAGGAGATCAATCATGTTACCAATGTGCTCTGCCCTTGGTTAAATCCTGCGCTTCTGATGCATTATATCAAAGAACCACCACCTCTCCAAAACCATCCCTGCCTTTGCATATGCAAAAAGATTACACATAAAGATAGCTTTGTAGGCATAGGACCTTTCTTCCCTATATCAAAAAGGACCTCGATGGATTTCTCTGCTTGACCATGCATACCATATCCCATGATCATGGAATTGCATGAAAAAACACTTCTATTGGTCATCTCATCAAAAATACCTCTAGCACAATCCATGATCCCACATTTTTCATACATTGTTAGAAGAGCAGTTAAAAGAAACACATCAACTTCAATCCCATGATCTCTAATATAAGAATGAATCCATTTGCCTTTATCAAGTCTTCTAAAATTTGCACATGAGACACTCACAAGAGAAGCTGCATTGGGTTTAGTTTCACCTCCTTCAATCATCTCATCAAAGAACCTCATACACTCACCATAATCCTTGCAAACAAAGGAAAAACATGGTATTCTAGGAAACCACATTCTTAAAAAGCATCTAATTAAAAAATTTATGAGCAATTGAAACATTTCCGATTTTTGCATACCCATAAACCATATAATTTAAACACACAATATCACTACAGGGCATCTTCTTAAACAGTCTTCTCGTTGCCTCCATATCTTCAATAACCACATACCCAGAAATCACAGAGTTCTAGCTAAAAACATCTCTCTCACACATTTCAACAAAAAGTTCATATGCAAGACCCACCTCCCTATTCTTGACATATCCATCAATCATCAAATTCTAACTCACCAAATCCAATGCAGTCCCAACATCAAACACCACACGTGCATTGAAAACCCTCCCACATTCGGAGTACATATGTATAAAGAGTTCCTAATAAACAAATCCGATTCAAAGATGAATTTCACAACCGTAGCATGAGATTTTTATCCTTCTACGAGTGACCCAATCTCAGAGGAAACAATAAGGGGAAATGTAAAATGACTAGGCAAAACCCACTTGGCAACCATTCACTCATAATAAAATCTCAAAGTAGCAACTGGGTCATTGATATTCAAAAAAGTTATGATTATAGTATTACACATGAAAGCATCAGGCTCATCAATGTATCATACACTAATTCAAAGCAGTGTATAGCTTTTGATGCAACGACCCTCAGCTATATGGTGTTGAAAGAGGCCATGAGCCATGAGTTGGGCATGAACTCAATTGAATTGTCAGACAGTAGGGCAACATTGTTCAAGTTATTACAAAATCAGGTGGTTAACATTTAAAATTGATACAACCTGTTCCCTCTTTTTGGAGGGTTTGGATTTGTGAAGAGTAGGGAACAACTTTGATGGGGGAGAGGTATTTCTGGAATAGTATGAATTTGTCTACAGATTGAGAGGATATACCTAATTTTTGAGCCTCACTTCCATTTTCTTTCATCTATGATCCTATAAGTAGCAACAGACAGGTTACAGATGGGTTTCGTGGTTACTATTAAGAAAAAGAAGAAGTAGTGGAAGAAATAATTGGTATTAAAAAAAAATTATTGAGGGTATATTGAGGGTAGTATTATTCCATCCTAAACCCTCAAATTGAAGGTTTCTTATTTTCACTGTTTAGGATGGAATGGAATGTAACATGAAACTTTCCACTTCCATCCCATTCTGTTCCATTCCATTATAAAACCCTCAACCAAACAATGGAAGTATGTTATTTTCCATTCCATTCCATTACTAACCCTTTAACCAAATAGGCCCTAAATCTCACGATGAAAGAGCCAAATATATTATACCTGTACCTTAGCATCTATTTAATACCATATGGGGATTTATTTGACCTGAAAACTAAGTTCTCTTTTCCTTTTCCTTAAAAACCTTCAGATTCAAATATATAAATTTATTCTTCAATATTTATATAAAGAAAAACAATTCTAACGTATAGTTATTCTAGATGTCACCCAAAGATAAATCAAATTATAAGCAACATAATAGAAAAAAATAAACAAACACAATTCTAATCAAAGAATTGTGAAATAAAAATTCCCAAAGAGAAAACAAAATTTATTGATAAAAAGTTACATTAATATTAATCTCTCTCAAAACTTTTTTAAATAGGTTTACATATACCCTAATTCATCTTGTAAAGAATTATAAACAAAAAAGAAAACTCTAATTTATCTTGGTAAGACTTTTAAAAAAAAATAGAAACTATAATTTATCTTAGGAAGACTTTTAGAGAAAATAGGAAAGGAATCAAAGAGATATAGTAAATTTTGAAATAAGAAACAAATAATATAAAAGTAAAAATTATTCAAAAATATCGTAAAGAAAGATGTAGGATAAGGTATGATCATATAGTACTCAATATGCCATTTCGCCTTTACATAGAATAATGGATATATTTACTACTTCACAAGTATTAGATATCTCAAATCGTAAACATCTTTAGTACTTTATCTATATACTTGGAATTAGAATAGGTAAACAACTTCCAATCTGTCTATGTTGATCTAATTCCAAGAAGTAAGTTGTGATCTTTTCATATCTAACAGAAGTTGTACTTAGATAATTATATTTTCAATAATTGAAAATATGAATCATTATTCTCTATGAGCAATATCTCTTTATATACCCCCATTAAAGAGGACAATTATACTCCCACTATAAAATCCCAACATATTGTGTTAATAGCATGTCTAGGGTATATTAAGAAGTGAACATAATGAATTGAGTGCATCTAAGTATAGTAAGAGACATAGGGGTACTTAATGTAAAAGACAAGGGTAAATAGATAATTTGTTCGCTTCGACATTGACATACATACTTAGAAGTGAAATATGTATAGAAAATTTTGATATGTTTTCTTGGATTTATTAATGTGATATGAGGGGAATTGATAAAATAAGTATTTCATAAGTAAATGAGATGTTTTTAGCTAAATTGGATGTGTTTTCATGTTGCTCTTGCATGATAAGACTAAAGTTAGTTGATTTGGGGTGTGTACCTCGTTGAATGAATAGGTTCCACTAAACATAGTTATGTAATTTGACCATATCTTGGCCTGTAGACCTCTAAATTAGATGATTTCAATTGGAGATTAAACTAGCGACATATTTTTAAAACTTTTATGAAGGAATCGAAATTTTTTTGTGCCTTTAAGATTTTTTAATTCTGGCTTAAAGTTAAGTTATGTCTATTGTCCCTATTTTTGAACAGCCTGTAGTGTTTTGGGTATAACTCCCTGAATTATTAACCAAATTGCATGAAATTTATTACATTATAAAATTAAGACATAAGATAATGAAATTAATTGATAATAACATAGGCCAATGTGGGAAGTAAGGGAAGAAGAAGGACCAATAAGAAATTTTTATAAAGTTAACACATAGACTAATTGGATTAAGGCATGTGTGACCAATAATAATAAAGCATATGTGTCTAATAGGAATTAAGCATATGTGTGAGTCTTGAAAGTTCTGAAATGGGGATATAGAGAGAGTAGATGCATGAAATTTTGTGGGTTCTAAGTTCAGATTTTCTCATCTCCATTTCACCTTCTTCTTTCCATCATTTTCCATGTAAGAATATCAAGGTAAACGTTAGGGTTTTTCTCTTCACCTTTATCTATTCTTACCTTGATTATCAAGGAATGAAATTATAAGGATGGAAGTGGGATTGAGAGGTATATTTTTGTTGTTTTTAGTTGGTGAGTGAAGCAAAGACAAAGACGAAGGGAAGGAAAGGCAATACAAAACCTACTTTGTCAATTTTGAGGTTTGGGACTTGACTTAGTTGATTTTTGTATTTATGTATGATTGAATGGATATAAAGATTCATTTGGATGTATAATTGTTTTTGAAATGTTTCTTTGGTGTTATTTTAGTGTTATCTTGGATAGAATTGGTTGAATATGACAAAAGAGTATTGTGTAGTGGAATTCTGTCTAGGGTTTGTTTGAGTTAGTCACATTGTTTGAGTCATAACTCAACCTACAGACCTCCAAATTAAGTGATTTCAGTTGAAAATGAAACATAAGACATGGAACTAAATATATCTAATAGGTACTCTGACTTAATTATGGCTCTATGACTTTGAAAATTGAGATCGGAAAAGCTGACCTGATGTTGCCTCTATTTTGGAACAATTTGTGATATTTTGCCTATATATATCATGATTTAGAAGTCCAAATGGTCTGATTGTTAGTGCTATAGAAACTATAGACATGGAGGAAACATTTTTTAGAAGACTTAGAATATGAATTTTTCTATAGGCATATTAAGGAACAAGTAGTGCTATGAATGGAGAGAGTGTCTTTCACGATCGTGGCATTATTTTTTTCCGATTTCTGCCACATCTTATCCGAACCTTTATGAATGTGTATGAAAATTTTCAAACACTTAGAAATAAATTAAATAGGACTTACCATATTGGAATTGGGATATTGAACATTGGAATTTAAAATTGAGCATAGTACATTCCAAAGAAACCTTATATGTATATAAATGATTTGTTGCACATTTATTACTCATATGTGTATAGTATGATTATATAAGTGTGATTTTGATACCATTCTAATAGTGATTAGTTATGAATTCCATGTATGAACACAAATATAGGTTTTATGACTTAAAATGTATATCATATGATTTGTTAATATATGAATTGTGAAGTTTGCAAATGGTTAAAGGAAATGTTACAGTGCCTGCTCTATTATCTTGGTGGTGGATAGATGGGCATGCCTATAGGGTTACAATGTAGTTGCTTCAGTTTGTCACCAACGGTGTCCATAGTTCGATACCTTTAAGTATTTATAACTTGATACCTTTGAGTATCCACAATTTGATACCTTCGGATATCTATAGTTTGATATCTTTGAATATCCACACCACCCGCTATACACACCCATAGAAAATGTGCAGGCTTAACATAGAAAGGAAACTTCATAGTCATAAATAAGATATATAATATGACAATATGAATAATTGGTATTGAAGAGAATTTGTGTTGATTGTAATGATGAGTATTTATGTTGATAATTTGTGTCGATGAGTGTAGAATATCAATAATTGGCTTATAAATATTCATTTTTAGTATATGAAAAAATATTGAAGCATGTTTAAATTATGTACTTTGCTTAAGTATGCCATCATTATTTACATGAGCATTAAATATCAATGTTTGGTTTGTTATGTCAAGAAGAATTTACTTCTTCTATTGACTTTGATGAAAGTCAAATAATAATAATAGAAGCGTGTGAACTGTTTTGATAAATTTGTTAAGTGCACAGATAAATATAAATGGAAAAAATCATCAAATCGAGACAATACTTAAAAGTTGAATAAGACGGATCAGACAAAGTGATCACATCTAAGACACCAGACGAAGCGTAAAGCATACGAAACTGAACAAGACGATGTAATTGGAGAATGTGCTTAGAACATCATTTATTTGGAGTTGGTTATAGGACTCAACTAATAGCAAACTCGACAAGTATTTTTCTCAAGAAGACCATTGGAGACTTAGGCTATAAATATTAGTCATAGTCATAAACTTCAAAATTAATTTTTACTGTACAAAAATACTTAGAGAAATTCTGTGCTCAAGTGCTTATGCTGTGAAAAATATTCTGAGAGGAAAGAAAGAAAGAAAGAGAGCAAACACATCTATAACGTGAGTGTGAAAACTTAAACAATATCTTTTGAGAGGAAAGAAGGCTAGAGCCTGAATAGGCTAAGGAAGAAGATAAAAATGCTTTGTGAAAGAGACCTGGAGAGGTTCTGAAAGTATAGAAATAATATTTGTAAGATTGAAGGAGATAGTGAAATCTCAGACAAACTATGAGGACTGGACGTAGCCTAAAGTTAAGGGTGAACCAGTATAAATCGCGATGTCATATTCTCTAACTCTTTCCTTTTTAATCCTCTTATTGTTAGAAGAATAGATACTGATTTTTGCTATTCCGCTACTCATCTAATCAAGTACATTTAAACTTGTAATCATTTGAATTTGTCAAGAAAATCAAGAAGTTTTAAATATTCATATCTTATATGATTTAATACAATTCAACCCCCCTTCTTGTGTATTTTACATATTATACGTGATTTTTATATTAACAAGTGATTTACTTCATAGTTAATGAATGTGAATTTATGGTAAATGAGTTGTGATATTTCTAAATATGTTTGCTTAATGGATAACTACTGTGAGTGGTCATCCAAACTAAGTGTTTTTGCTACTAAGCTTTAAAGCTTAACACAGGTGTTAATCTATGTAAGTCCAAGTCATAGGAGTGAGGTGCAGGGACCTAATCTAACAGATTGAAGAAAAAGTATGCTTGGAATGTGTTTTTAGTTAAATATGATTGTACATATAATGATTAAAGGAAATTGTGTGTTTTCTTTTAGATTACCATATAAATGTAAAAAAGCTTTACTACTGTTAAATGACAATGTTAAGCATCAAGGAGTTTTGTAATGTGTATATGTATAACATTGAACCGAAACGCATGTCGTAAATGTAAGTATATTGAATTGGTTATTTTATGTGTGGATGGTTGTAGGTTTTTTATCGGGGATGTTACACCTACCAACCTTCAATTATAATTCCACTAACTTTTTTGTAGATACAATAAATTCACAGTGATCTCTAAAGTAAACTATTTGAATTTATCATAAAAGTGAATTTTATAATTTCTCGTATCCTTTCAGCTATACATCAAATGTATCAACAAAGGCACTAGTTCTAATTACATGTATTATCATTTGATCTTTTCAATTTCATCTTACTCCCAATACTTATCTTGAGAACCATTCTCACATACAAAAAATTTCTTCAATAGTTTTGTGGGATTATATCCAACCTATTGGATATCTCATAACCTTTTATTACCCAGTTTAGTTTTAAATTTAATTGATAATGGATGCTTCAATCAAGCATCACATTTTTAAATCATTAACTTTGACTCTTTAAAAGACTTAACAATTTCATATCTAATATTAAATCTTGCTAATTGATTAAATTGGAACTATTAAAGGTAAGTTATTTTATTAGACATAGTGATAGAAGAGATAATATTGCATCATACAATATCTCATACTGTATTTTCCTCCTTACATAAATCCATGCTTTTACGAAATTTTACTATAAAGGTATTTACCAGAGAATCTCATTCCTTATAAATAATTCAAAGTGCTTCAATATTCTCAATGCTTAGTTTGTACCTAGATTTAAACAATTTGAACTATTCAAAATTTTAAAAAATTATTTCATTTAATACATATAACTATTCATATAAATTTATTAGCAATCTAATGAAATATAAATATCATTATTTTATGAATTGTTATTCCATCCAACACATCACATGTATAAGATTTAACAATTTAATACTATCATCACTCTTTCACCAAAGGTTGATTTTATTATTCTTCAACTTAAAAATTTCACAAGTTTCATATGATTCATAATCAAAAGGATGCATATATCCTTGTATGTAACTTTATGATTCTCATTCTATTGATTTAGCCAATATGGTATAAAAGGATAGTCTAAGTTATACAACTATGTATTTTTCCCACTTACGTTAAGCATAACTATATTTGTAAACTTAGATCAACTACTTTTAATTAATAATCTATTTCTTATCATGCCTTAAACATTATAGTAATGTTAAATCTAAATTTAGCATCAAATACTCATAAACAATAATAAGAAATATATATGATCACCATTATATTTCGTATAGACAAGAAAAGTCATTCAGTCATTTCTTTGAATGATAGCTATTATCATTCTATAGCAAAGACTTTAATTGATGTCAATGTCTATGCTTTTAGTAAGCTAAATTAAATTAAAAAATTTCGTTAAGGTATTATACCTTTGAGCTTTACTCTATACAACCTCTTGTATCTTGCTATCATAGTGTTGACATACATCTTACATATTGTCATTAAAGTTTATGAGACATTAGCCAGCTTAAAATGTCAATTCACTTTTTCATCCATATGATTTTGACATATTTTTAAAACTTTAGCACCAAATCCTCAATAGGGATTAGTAGCAAAATTGCATAATGGTCATATAATTTTTTCCTATCAGACTTTGAGAACTCTTCTCAAACATACACTTTTTCTAAGATTTGTTTCACTAACTTAATATCAACCATCAAATTATATGGGCAATAAAATTCCTCCAAAAATTGCCTTTCTCCATTAGTTGGTCATTCAAAAATGTCTCAATACCGCTAATAGGATTTGGTATTTACATATTAACTATCGTGTCTTTCTTGCTAAATTGAGGAAGAATCACATGACCATCTATTCTTCATATGTGATCTCACAAAATCTATTTGGGAAGCAGTTGTAGTACAACGTCAATGGTTAATACCACTTTGCACACTTTTGATGGCTTTACACTAGTTATCTACTTAATGCACATCACCAAAACTGCTCTATTCTCTAGCAGTTGGCTTTTGCGTGCAAATTGTCTAGAAGGAATGAAATGCCCGAAGGTTTGAAGCTAAGCTGAAAGATGTTCCCCTTCTTATCTTAGAGACTCTACATAATACCAAGGAACTACTCATGCTGAGAAATATAACCTAATTTTTCTTTAGCTTTTTGTCATATTAGTTACACATTACGCATCTTAAATATTTCTTGACTCTACATAATACCAAGGAACTACTCATGCTGAGAAATATAACCTAAATTTTCTTTAGCTTTTTGTCATATTAGTTACACATTACGCATCTTAAATATTTCTTGATTTTGAATTCATTTAACTATGGTGTGGACAAGGTAACCTCCTTATGTATATCTATAGTTGTTCTGTAATTCCTTATTAACCAAATTCTCTTTTATTTTTTTAAAAATATACTAAACAAGGTAAATTCCACTTAGAACAAAATATAAAAGTAAGAAAAGCAAGTAATTGATTATATGTTATGACTATCAAATCAGATCGGGATTTTAATAATGTATTTGGTTACTCCACTATTTTATTCAAAATAACAGCCTCACTACTATTCAAAAAGATTACTTTTATCTCTCTAATGGGCTAGGATCCTATTCTAATTTAGTTGATCTTGAGTTTACTCATCAAATCAACTAAACTTAAATTAGGTAGATAACAACTTTATCCATCACATCTCATGTGACTCGTAGATTCGTTATGTGATAACACTTGCTAAAACATATCTTATATGTTATTCCTAACCCTGCCTTTAAATTTATGTGATTATGAGTTTTCTCATCCAAATCACACAAATTTAGTTAAATAGGACCCATTATTATAAGATTAAACATATTTAGGTTAAAGCAACCTGAGTTTGCTCAATAGACCTAATAATAAAAGAACTCTGGTTCGTTCTTATAAAAATAGAAGGCAACAATCACGTTCCCAATGTGTAGTTAATATTTTAAAAAGGGATTTATTTTTGTTAGTCTCACTAAATATAAAATTGCATGTAAAATATGATACATTTAAAATATACAATTCAACATGCATAATATCAACATATATTTAAACATGCAACTTATGGACCTATAATCGAATTATATGTATTAAAAATCAAAATTTGTTTGATTCTAGTTATTGATCTTTATAATGTAAAATAATATTTCCAACTTTTTGAAAAATAAATTAGATTAAACCCATTGATTCCTTTATGAATTAAATTCCTATTCTAAATAGAAATTTAAGTTGAATTGAAAACATTTTTCAAATTCATTTAAAAAATATTTCAAATTATCTTGACTCTTTTAATAAAAATTAAAAAGAAAATTTCAATAAATTATATTTTTTACTTATTACAATTTACAAAAAAACTCCTTTTTCAAAATTTTATGAGTAATATGTTCTAATCCAATTAGAAAGCTATTTTTAATCTAATTAGAAATTGCTTTTCCTTTATTATAAAACTATTTTCTAATAATAAAATGAAACCACTTTCAAAATTTTAAAGAAAATTCAATTTTCTTAATTAATAAATGAAAAGTTTTCCAAAAATTTAATGAAGAAAAATACAATTTTAATAAATTAAGAAAATTATTATTCATAAATAAAGAAAAAATTTCTAAATAAATAGAATACTAATTCTATAAACAAATAAAATAATAAATTTAATTTATTCCAATCAAATTGAAACAAATAACTTGAATTAAGAAATAACTTTCTTAATTGCTTCAGAAGACACTTCTCTTAAAATTTAAGGAGTCGAATAATTAATTTTAATCTAATTCAAATATAATTAATTTTGTTTTACAAATAAGTTTTCTAAAATGTAATTAGGAATCAATATAATTGTTAATTAGAATCAAATTAAGAAAAATAATTACTTTAATTTGATAAATGAATTTAAAATTTAAAACAATGTAAAAACCTGTTTAGAATAAAGTTATTTTAAATAAAGGTTAGCTTATTCTAATTATGAATTTATACATTTTTATGCCAAACACACCGTATTCAAGATCAAGGATACACTATCCTAGTTTCCAAATGAGCCATTTTTCAAACAAAGAATAACTAGACATGTCAATTCCGACCCGGTTTGTCCTGCTGGCCTAGCCCAGCTTGTTTTTGGCCCTAGTTGGGTGGGCCATGGGGCTGGGTCGACCATGGTTAGTCCGCATGGGCCCCGACCCAACCCGACTCAGTCTAACCCATGGCCCTTTTGTTTTTTCGAAACGACGTCGTTTTATTGAGGAGTAGCAACTCCATTTATTGAGGAGTAGCTGTTTTGTTATATCTCGTAACTATTCCTATTTATGAAATTACTTACCACCAACACCCCCAGCATGTTTCTCAATTTGTCAAAAATTTTAGAACAATTTTGGTCTTCATGGTTTTTCTAGATTTTGTATTTTAGGTCTCGGGTCTTTTAGGTTTCTAAATTCTGAGTTTCACATTGTATTGGATTTTAATAATTTATGAAACTAATTTTACATCAATAATATTGACAATTCAATTCTAAGGAATGAAAGTTTTTGAAAATTTTAATATGAACTTTTCAGAACTAAATTAATCTTATTTAAATAAGATATTTAGTGTTTATATGTCATTGCCAAAATTCAAGATCAATAACAATCAAACAATTTAATCAAATCATATAATTAAAGTTAAGCAAAGATTCAATATCACTCATAACAGAATAATTACAGAACTTTTTTGTTTGATTCCCTAAAATCCAAGGTCACTAAAATTCTATAAAATGATTTAACATTTTGATTATAACAGTGTTAATTTTAATTCATACCTTATTTTGAAGCTTGATCATTTTCTTGTCGTATCCATTAAATTGTTTTCAAAATTATATCATCTCAACCACCATAGCCACACAAATGTTTAACCTCTGACAGTATCCACAAAACAAGTTGAGAGAGCTTTGCAACTGTTGCAGAGATGGTTAGGCATATCTCTGTTAGAACTTAAACTAATTTATAAATATATTTTGGAAATTTTAATAATTTAACTAAAATTAAAATTTAAGCTCAATTAAATTTTAACTAAAATTATAGGTAATTTTAATTAAATACTAGTTATATCCAAATAAGAACTAATATCTTGTATTGATCCTCATTTATTAAATATCTCATATTTAATCATAAAGTTTCTCAAACCTTACAATCAAGTCCAAATTAACGAGAGTTTTGATCCTTACTGTATAAGCTTAACTGATTGATAATTGTGCATTAATGTGTGTTTTTTAAGTATTTGGCATGTGTTTTTTAAGTATTTGGCATGTGTTTCTTGCATAACAGGTTATTATTGTTGTGTTTTGGGATTTATTTTGTATGTTTTCATTTAGTTTGATCTTTATTGTTGTAACATACCCTCACCTATGGGAAGGGTAATATGGTAATTTGGAACGGGTTAGGAATGTGTAAAATTGTATTGCTATGTTCATGCATTCATATATGCACATGAATAGTGAATAGTGAATTTTTGCACATGTAAATGATTGTACATGCATTCATGACATTTCCCAGTATTAGTGTGAATAAATGTGTTTTATGAAAAATTTGCTTTGTGTGAATGAAAAATTGCATTGGAGAGGGTTATTGGGGTTTTCTAATTTTTAGAGAATTATAGGAATATTTTGGAAATTTTTCAGAGTCGTTTTCGGACCCGAAAAACTATTAATTGACAGAATAGGAGTTTACCGGTAGAGGAAATGACTGTCCAATGGCACTGGAAACTTAGGCATATGAATTTAGGAATTTTTGAATTGAGCCATTGGAATTTCGGAGAAAAATTGGAATTGAATTGAGAAGAAAATTAAGTAAGCAAATGAGAGTGTGACATGTGGCCAGTGACACATGTCACTTGCCTACATGTCCACTTAATTAATTTATTAATAAATCATCCCATTTATGTAGTCTTTCACGATGCTTCCCATTAACTCTTCTTGTATCTTCTTTTATCAAGTGTTT
>JANZXR010000172.1:18439739-18458365 GCA_027575705.1 Erythroxylum echinodendron | reverse complement strand
TTTATACCGACTTTTGTCAAGTGATTTGTTAAGTGATGTGACATGCCACCCTCGCGAGGCACGGATCCGGGTATCACTGTCGATATCGGATTCGGGTTCAGCGGGAGTGGGGTGTTAAAAGCTGAGAGGACATTGATGGAATTTATGAGGCCTAGTTTTAGTCCTCAAGGAGTTTCGAGACCAGCAATTCAAGCTAACAATTTCGAGATCAAGTCGGCACTCCTTAACAAACTTCAAAGTAGTGTACAATTCTATAAGTTGTCCAATGAAGATCCCAACATGCATATTGCAAATTTTTTAGAGATTTATGACACCTTTTGATTTAGTAGGATGTCCAACGATGCCATGAAGTTGTGACTATTTTCTTTCACTTTGAGAGATCGGGTGAAGGCATGGTACAACTCATTAAATTAAGGGCATATCATTACTTGGGAGCAGCTAGCCTAAGCATTTCTTATGAAATACTTTCCATTGACCATGACAACAAGAATTGTAAAGGGGATTACAAACTTTCAACAGAGTGATAGGGAGTCTCTATATGAAGTCTGGAAGAGGTTTAGGAGAAGTTGTCCCCACCACAACCTTCCAAGGGAGTTCCAGTTGCAGACATTCTATGCTAGTGTAAATCAGACCACGAGAGGAACTACAGATGCGTCTGCTAAAGGTTCTTTGATGAGAAAGACCAATAGTTGTATATGGTCAAGTGAAAGGAGTAGACAGGGGAAAAAGGAGACAAAAGTATGATACAGATTGACTCTGTTGCAGCTCTATAGCCACTGATCACAACCTTTACCAAGCAATTAAGTAACATACAAGGAGCATCTTCATCTATGGCCAAAGTGATGCAAGTACTGTTGAGTTTAATTTATATAAAACAATATACTCATTTTACACTCAAAAACTGCAAATGTATCGATCGTGACCTGTAGTTTAAAAGTTGATATTGATCCCACAGGGATTGATGCCTAGACACCACTTAATTCAGATCAAACTTTGTTTAAGAAATGAAATTATGTAATGGGGATAATCTAGAAAATTAAATTAAAATTGAAAGACCAACAAAGAGCAATATACAATACCAAAGTGCAGAAAATTAGAATTTAAGAATCTGAAGACTAGAGATCACTTTCTCCCTATTTTGTCTCCTTCCTATTTTATTAAACGAATTATGTCTCACCTAAGATTTTCAAATGTATTAACTACCCTCTTTCAAGGTGTAATTAATTGTCCCTAATCAAATTAAATGGAATTAATTGAATGATCTCTCAACCTACCCAATCACTTCACCAATTGCACTAGTTATTAAACTATCCTGTAGGTGATCAATTGAATTAGCCTCTCTCTTCTAACTAATCAACCAACGTGATGATTGCAATTCTATAGGTTACCAACTCTCATTGTACAATCCAACACAAATAACCTTACTCACTCTCTTGTTTTATTGCAAGATAGAAATTAAATCAATAATCATTAAAGAAAAATTTCATTCAATTCAATAAAAATAGGAGTTTAACAAAAAATAGTTCAAAAGCAATCCCTAAAAACAAATGAGCCAATCATAGTCTCTATAACATCACCAACACTTAAATATTCTATTTTACAAAGATTATAAGAGATAAAATTGACGGAAAATTGAATTAGGAAACTACTCTTCATTGCCAAAATCTGAAATTTTTTATGATGATGTGCTATTCCCCAATCTTGATGATAATACTTGATTTCAGTTCTTCCTTAAGACTCAAAACTTGTATTCTTCACTTAAGGAGGCTCTTTTCTATAGAGGGTTTCATCTCTCCGTAACCATAGAGGCTTAATTATCTTTTAATAGTCTAGAAACCCTAATTTTAATGAAGGCTCGCATAATGTCTCAAACTATACACATATCATGGCTACTTTTTCATTGGTATACACAAGCAAACTTAACAATTGACACCATCACTTAAAGATAAGTAAAGATGCAAAATGAATTTTCCTCACAGTTTTCACTCATTTCTCTAAAGTGTTTTATGGTTAGTGTTTCGCTCGAACTTCCTATAGAAACTACACTACCATAGGCTTGCTAATTCACCAATTCTCCTCTACAATGATTGCGTGCATAAATAGATCAAAAGGATTTGTTTAGGGTTGTAATATGGTAAAGGTTAAGGTGGAC
The DNA here is from genome assembly GCA_027575705.1 of Erythroxylum echinodendron. Classification (NCBI taxonomy): domain Eukaryota; kingdom Viridiplantae; phylum Streptophyta; class Magnoliopsida; order Malpighiales; family Erythroxylaceae; genus Erythroxylum; species Erythroxylum echinodendron. Next base: position 18,456,213 of record JANZXR010000172.1, on the reverse strand, counting down.
AAAGAGGGAAAAGGTAAACACAAGCATTCGTAAAGTAAAAAACAGATAAAAAGGGATAACAAAACATAATTATGAGATATACAAATGTAACTAATATTCTGTGCTTATTGATGCTACTGAATTGTTCTTTCTTTTTCCTTTATTTTCTTTTTCTGTTCAACATTTTTATTTTTTATTTTTCTTAATACATGGAATAACTATGAATAAAATAGCAAACTATATACATTGTAATCCATAGGCAAAAATATACTCAAATAATCTCGGTCAAAATTTTCACAATGATCCCATCTAATGTATTACTTAATACTCTACTAAGCATGTGAATAGGTAGGTTAATGGGATTTCAGGTTTTAAAATTTTGGGTGTTTTTAAGAAACAAAAGGGTAAGGCTTAATAGGGGTAATAAGGGATCATACTAAGAGTAGGTTATTTAAGCCAAGTGATAACACAAAAAAGACCTTAATAATCTCTATTAAGTATGCGTCCATTAGACTCAAACCAATTCAAAGCAAGTTTTGAAGGTAATAACCTAAGGAAGTATCACTCATCAAAGAAATAGAATGACTACGGATGGAGTCATATGGGTTTAATCCTCACATTGGCTCAAATTAAAACTCATTATGCATCTCTACACTGACTCATTGCTCAAATGTCAATTTATGAATAAGCTTGTACAACCAGCTACTTTTCATCATTCTATATGGTTCACTTTCTACTCGAGTAGCCTAATCTAAGTTCAAGCATGCATTCAATCTAATTCTAACTAGCATGATAGAATCTCATTGCAATATCCATCAGAATGATTCAAGTGAGTTTCCATTGCTGATACAAAGCACATGATATGCCTAAACATGCATCCTATTTAATAAAATGCGAACAATACAATTGAGAAAGTCAATGTCACCTCCCTATACTTAAAAGTCACATTATACTCAATGTGACAAGTCAACCACAAAATAAGGGAAAATGACATCAAACCAAACAACAGAAATTGAAATAAACAAATGAAATTAAACCAAACAAAAAATGACAGCAAACTAAACAAAAAAAAAAAGACATGAACCTAAACAAAAATAACATCAAAACAAACAAAAGAAAATGACGTGAAACCGAAAAAACATGAAATGAAATGAAACCAAAAAAATAAATAAAAATATTTATAAGTATAGGGTAAGAAAAGCTTATGGAGATAATGGTGGCGACAGTGTTGGTGAAGGAACTTCAAAATTATTCCTTTGGTAAAATTTAAGGAACCTCTTCTTCTAGCTCCATTGTTCCTTGTGGACTTGCAGCATTTTGGTGCTGAGCTCGTTGATTTGGGACTTCATTTTCTATTGGTTAGAGGATAACTAGTTAAAGATTTGTTGAAATCGGTTGACCTCCACTGTTGCACACGGTTCCTCCTCCACTGCTTCTTCTTCTGGCTCTAGGACTGCATGAGATGTGGAGAGTCTGGATTTGGCTATGTTTGTGCCCCTCCTGTTCTTCACTGCAGTACGTGTATGAGGATTTTGGAGTTCCATAGTGCCTCAAATAAGATATGTCAAACATATTAAATTAAGTTGTGCGGACATTTGCCACATTAAAATTTTAAAATAAACCCAAAGTAGAAGCAATAGGAGACATCCCAAAATATGAGCTCTTTTTATTCAGAACACTCACTATTGATCGAAAAATCCTATAAGGTGTATTGATTTTAATTTTTTGATCATGCACCAAAAAATAAAAGTTCTTTGGATGAGCATTTATTACTTTCAGTTTTGTTAAACACAAATAAACATATAAATTTGTGCAAAAGTTAATGTTTGGCACTACGAATTAAAAATTTTGGTGCATTATGTGAGTCAAAATTTTCTTCATCCGTTAGAGTTTCCCAATAATTATTATCATCAAGATCAGCGTGATCATCTAGAATTTTGGTATTCAACAAATTGAAAATTTCACATCTGACATTAAAATCAAGTTTAAGAATATTGCTTGCTAACCTAAACTAGAAAACATCCATTTTAGGGTTATAGCAGATTGTAGTGAAAAACTCTATAGTCATTGTAGGGTATATAGGCACGTCACACCAAATGAATCAATTCCATCCTCCCTTTATAGCTAGTTGCTCAATTTTTTGCCTCACTCCTATATTTTCTAATAATTCAAAATCAAAATACATAGGAGTGACTAATTTTCTATCCCTAAGGTCTTGAAAATGCATACCTTCTTTTTTTGAGTAAATTGGGAATGAAGCATGATAAGCTGCTGCTAAATCGAGCTTACCTTCACCGAAAACTTGAAGGTGCAATTCATCAGTCGATTTCTAAGCCATCGTCTTCTTTGGTGCCATTGTAAGAAGAAAAACTGCAAAAATTAGAAAGAAAGGGGTGAATTTGTATTTTAGAGGAGAGAAAAATCTTACCTAAATCCTTGCGTTTTTTAATGATTAATTTATGAGAAGAGTGAAGGATTGTAAGATTAATGAAACGAGATGAAGAAATACCAAGAATTTAGAGGAGAATGAAGGATTTTAGAGAGTGGGAGGAGAGTTTTTATGGGTTAGAGAGAAGGTGTGAAAATTTTAAAGAATGAGTGAAAGAAGAAAGGGGAGGGAAAATTAAATTTTCCTCCGAATAGAATTCCCACGTCATTTCCACGATCATGGGATTACTCTATAGAAACTTTCTGGGAAGATTTCCTATGATCGTGGGTTTTCTCTCTAGAAAGATTCTGGAGAGATTTTCCATGATCATGGGAATCACTCCCATTCCCACGATCGTGGGATGGGGTGATTCCCACGATCATAGAAAATCTCTCCGTGGGATGGGTGATTCTTCCACTACTAAACCTTCTTCCAGTCTTAGCATGTTTTCTTCATGATCCCACAACATACAAACTCCTCAAAATAATATTATCAACAAGAAGTTTGAAAAGAAAACAAGTTCAAATTCAAACAAAACCCATATTAACACCAATCAAACTTAAATCAAACTTAAACATGATTGCATGAATCAAACAAGCAAATAAACAATGATAATCTAAAGAAAATAAAATCTTACAGGTTGTCTCTCTTGTAGCGCTTCTGTTAACGATGGTAGCTTGACTCTCCTTTTTGCTCGTGGTGGCTCAAATAAATAGTGTAATGATAGTACAAAAACATATCTCAAGCTCTGCACTTGAGCTAGTCTAGTGTGGATTCCACCTTCCTTATGGTTTTCCTTCCTACGCTTTCTTCTACGTGATCATTTCTTTTTGAACCCATTCCCAGGGTCCTCAATATCTTCCCATCTACCTTGGGGTTCAGGTTCCTTGCTATCCATTGAGCGTAAAGGAGAATGATAGTCTTTCTTAGACACCTTGAAAGTTAATTGCTCATTTTCAGCTCTTAGTGTTAATTCTCCCCCATCCACTTCAATGATCGAACGAGACGTATCTAAAAATAGTCACCCAAGAACCATCAAGGTTTTCGCATCTTATCTAATATCTAGTCTGTAAAAATTTGAGGGAAAGATAAATCTATCAATTTGTATCTGCACGTTCTTTATGATCCCTATTGGCTGATGCGCTATTTTATCTGCCGTTTTCACCAATATCTTAGTGGCCTCTGGCTCTCCTAAACCTAAATTTTGACTAAAAGTGTAGGGTATCGTGTTGATACTAGCTACAAATATGCAAATTCCCTAACTATGCTAACTCCATTTATATTGCTAAGAATGAAGAAGTCCCCTCGGTCTTCTTTCTTTTGTGCTATGGTAATGCCTCTAATTGTGTGCTTCTTTGTCTCATTCTTAACTGATTCCTTGACTGTGAGCCTTGTTTGGAGTTGATTCATTAAGTCCTTAATTTTGCTTGACTTAAACTCATTACAGTTATTCCTTACTCTGCTTGAACTTGACTTCCTTTAAGCAAACATGGGATATGAAATCCTAAGTTGAGGCTCCTTAATTGGCTCACTTGCTAACTCACTTGGAGGGACTTCCAAAACTGTTTCTACTTCTCTCTTGGTTCCATTTTCCTTCTCAAGTTCACATTCCCTTTCCTTAGTTTGCGTGATGGCCATGATCCTTTCCTTTGGGTTGACTTCATTGTTGCTCGATAGGTTACCTACATTTTCGGAAGATAAAACGTTAGCGAGTTGACCTACCTGAACCTCCAAATTGTGGATGCATGCTGCATGGTTCTTCATAATTTAGTCGATTTTCACTTCCATCCTCTTTTGAATTTCCTCCTGAGTGGTAAACATCCTCTTTTGATTCTCCTCTTGAGCTACTAGTTTAGACCCCAAGACCTCCATCAGCTTGTCCATCTTCTTTCCATCGATCTGATTCGATCTTGTTGAAACCCTGGAGGTCCTTGTGGTCTCACTTGGCCACCTGCATTGTTATTACTCCAAGAAAAGTTCAGTTGGTTTTTCCACCCCGGATTATAAGTATTGGAAAAAGAATTATTACCTCGCTGCTGCTAGCCCAAAGAACTTACTTATTTGGTATCACCGCATCCCAACAGAAAACAGTCAGCTGAGCTGTGTTTGTTTTATCCACACATCTTACATTGCACTTGCATCACCTTAGTTGTAGAGGTAGATGTTCCTTGCATGTTGTTCAGCTGCTTCATAAGAGCTGTAATTTGAGCCTGCAAAGTAGTAATAGAGTCAATAGGTATCATGCCTTTTTGTTCTTTCTGCCCCTGTTTGCTTTTCTAGCTAGACCATATGCAGCTATTTCTTTCCAAATCCTTCAAAAGATCATGAGCTTTTTCCACAGTCTTTCTCATAATGAACCTTTAGCGGCTGCATCAATAGTTGCTCTCATGCTTCGATTTACTCCATTATAAAATTTCTAGAGTAGGAACTCTCTCGGAAGGTTATGGTGGGGATTGCTTCTCTGCAATTCTTTAAATCTCTCCTAAGCTTCATAGAGAGATTCTCCATCGTTTTGCTAGAAATTTGTGAGCTCCTTGATTATCCTCATCGTCTTAGTCAACGGAAAGTACTTTGCAAGGAATGCTTGGGAAAACTGCTCCCAAGTAGTAATCTGTCCCGAATTTAGCGAGTTATATCATACCTTTGCTTGATCTTTTAACGTGAAAGAAAACAACCTCAGCTTCACGGCATCATCCAACATTCTGTTGAATCAAAAAGTATCGCATATCTCAAAAAAATTGGTGACGTGAGCACTTAGATCCTCTTTGGATAACCATAAAATTGCACACTATTTTGGAAAATGTTAAGGAGTGCCGGCTTTATCTCGAAATTATTCGCTTAAAACACCGGCCTTGCAACTCCTTGAGGACTGAATCCTGGCCTCATAAAATCCATCAATGTCCTCTACAGTCCTCCTTGTTATCCTTCTTCATCCATATCTTTTTGTGAAAAAAATTAGATGCTTTGCCCATTTTAACTCTCTTTCGTGTCTCTTGATGTCAGGAAACTCATCTTCATTAACTTCTTTCACTCTTCGTGTGCTTCTTGTAATCATATACCTATAATTACACAAGGAAAAGTATCAAAAATCTTAAATCAAAGTAGTCTGAATTAAATAAGATGCTAAACAACCAATCCCCAGCAATATATTGGTTTTATGCTAAAAAACTGCAAGTTTATTGGTCATTACTTATAGTTAAAAATTGGATATCGATCCCACAGGGATTGATGCCCATACACCACTTAATTCAGATCAAACTTTATTTAAGAAATGAAATTACAAACTTTATTTAAGAAATGAAATTATGTAATGGAAATAATCTAGAAAATTAAATTAAAATTAAAAGATTAACAAAAAGCAATAGACAATACCAAACAACAGGAAATTAGAATTTAAGAATCTAAAGACTATAGATCACTTTCTCTTTATTTTTCTCCCTACTATTTTGTTAAACGAATTGTGTCTCATGTAATATTTTCAAATGTATTAACTACCCTCTCTCAAGGTGTAATTAATTATGCCTAATCAAATTAAATGGAATCAATTGACCGATCTCTCAACCAACCCAATCACTCTACCAATTTCACTAGTTATTAAACTATCCTATGGGTTATCAATTGAATTAGTCGGGATCTCTCTTCTAACTAATCAACTATTGTGATGATTGTAAGTCTATAGGTTGCTAACTCTTGATGTAAAATCCTACACAAATAACGTTACTCACTCTCTCAATTTATTCCAAGATAGAAATAAATCAACAATCATTAAAGATAACTTTTATTCAATTCAATAAAAATAAGAGTTTAACAAAAATAGTTTAAAGCAATCTCTAAAAACAAATCATCCAATCATGGTCTCCTTAACATCACCAACACTTAAATATTCCATTCTATAAAGATTAAACGAGATAAAATTGATAGAAAATTGAATAAGGAAACTCCTTCTTTTCTTTGCCAAAATTTAGAATTTTTGAGGTTGATGTGCTATTTTCCCAATCTTGATGATAATCCTTAACTTTAATCCTTCCTCAAGACTCAAAACTTGTATTCTTCACTTAAGAAGGCTCTTTTCTACAGAGGGTTTCGTCTCTCCTTAACCATGGAGGCTTAATTATCTTTTAATAGTCCAGGAACCTTAAGTTTAGTGAAGTCCCGCATAATGTCTCGGATTGTAGTTTTGAGGATCGTGGGAATTGTTATGATTCCCATGATCGTGGGATTTTGCAACAGAGAGTCTCCTCTTCTCTTCTCCTTTTTGATCTTTAGCTCAATCTGCAAATTGCTTAATTTTCCTTCTTACATAAAAATAACCAATTCTTACCCTAAATTAACATCAAACATAAAAGAACGATAATGAAAATCAAAATAAATGTAAACATACAAAATGAATCCTAAACTGCAACAATAATTAACAATTTTACAAGAAACACATGCTAATTACTTAGAAAAACATAGACTAATGCACAACTATCAAGTACAGTGTGAGTTGTATGGGCAAAACAACCATGGCTCAACTAAATGTTTCTTGTTGATAGCCAGTGGTATAGATAAGGTAAATTACTTGGGTCGGCCACAAGGAGGTAATAATCGTTACTTTAACACTTATAATATGAGGTGGAAAAACCACCTTATTTTTTTAGAGTACTAAGAATAAAGGTGGATAAGTAAGACAACAAGGATATCTTGGATTTCAGTAAGATCGATTTGGATCTATGGAGAGCAAAATGGAAAAGTTGATGGTGTTTTGGGGTCTAAATTGGCAACTAAAGAAGAGGATGTTTTCCAGCCAGGACGAAAGTCAAAAAAGGATGGAGGCAAAGTTTGATCAGATTGTGAAGAACTATGCCTCAACTACCCACAATTTGGAGGTTTAGGAAGGTTAACTTGCTAATGCTTTGTCTTCTAGAAGTGTAGGTAGTCTACCAAGTAATACCGAGTCTAAATCAAAGGAATAGATTATGGCCATCACTCAGACCCAGAAAAAGGAACTTAAATATGTGATGGAAGATAGAGATAAAGGAAAAGGACAAGTAAATATGAAATTCCTTTAAAGTGAACTCATAATTGAGCCAATCAAGGAACGTCAACTTGAAATTTCATACCCTATTTTAGCTCAATGGAAGTCAATTTCATGTAGGGCAATGAGGAATTTTAAGGAGGTTGAATCAAACAGGGTTGAAGACATAATAGAACAACTACAAATAAGGCTCACACTAAAGGAATTGATAAGTTTATCTTTCCCATATATTTCTATATATTGGATATTAGAGAAGATGTGAAAACCCCTATGGTCCTTGGAAAACCGTTCTTGGCCACTTCTTAATCAATAATTGACATTGATGGGGTTGAACTAACTCTGAGGGCAGGAAAGCAGCAAATAACCTTCAAAATATTAATGAAAGACAACAGTTCTCCACTACCTCTAACTAATATCAAGGAAACCGAACCTAGAGGAGAATGGAAAGATATTGGGGATCTTAGGAATGCATTTAGAAAGAAACGATAACGTAGAAGAAAGAAAAGGAAGGAGAATCATAAGGAAGTTGGAATCTATAGCATGCTAGCTCATGTTCAAATTTTGAGACCAGTGACTTCATTACCATTGCACCATTCATCTGAACCACCGTAAGTACAAGGAGATCGTCAAGCTACTAATGTTAAAAGAAGCACTGTATGGGAGGAAACCAATAGAATTTTATTTTCTTTTATTTGTCTTTTTTATTTGTTTGCTTGATTTATTTGGTTGTGATTATGTTTGATTTGAGTAAGCTTGGTATTTATTGGTATTTTGCTTGATTTTTAACTTGTTTCTCTTCGAATTGCTTGTTGGTCGAGTGATTTTGATGTGTTTATAGGTTGTTTGAATTTGAGAATGCATGCTAAGCTTGGAAGATACTTAAGAAGTTGGAAAATTGGAGTAACCCATGACTGTAGGACTTGGTATGTTTCCCACGATTGTGGAAAGTTTCTCCAGAAAGTTTTTGGAGCCTTAACCCATAATCGTTGGAATTAGGGTATTTCCCACGACCACGGGAAGACTACCTAGAAAGTTTTTTGGGGAATTAACCTATGATTGTAAGAATGATAGGGATGCCTACGATCGTGGGAAGCTTCATCCAAAAAAAAATTAAATGTCCCCCTCTTTTTCTTCTTTCTTTATTCTTCAAATTTTCACAATTTCTCTCTCTAAAACCACAAAACTCACCCTCCCAACCTCTCCAATCCTTCATCTTAAACTCAAATCTTAGTATTTTCTTCACTTCGTCTATCAATTTTTCATTCCTTTACACTTATTTCACCTTAATCTCTCAGGAATCCAAAGATTTGGGAAGAATATCTCTCTCTCTCTAAAAAACATGCTCACCTCTCTTTTCCTTACTTTTACAAATTTTTATCATCCGATGGCTCCAAAGAGGCAAGTCGCTCGAAAACCAACCAATAAACTATGACTTCAAGTCCCCAAAGAAGATAAATCAAATATGGTGGCCACTTTTTGTGCCCCAATCCCCATTTTTTCAGAAGATGAAGGTATGCGACTTTGGAACTTCAAAGATAGAGAATTAATGCCTCCTAGATACTTTGATTTTAAACTGTTAGAAAATCTATGATTAAGGTGAAACATTGAGAAATTGGTTGTGAATATTGTTTGGAGTAGGTTAATTCGTTGTGATGTGCCAATATATCCTATGATGACTGTCGAATTTTTCACCAATGCGAGCTACAATCCTAAAATGGATACATTCTGGTTCAAGATAGGTGGTCATGTTTATAAACCTGATTATATTATCATTCGTGCACTTTTTGATTTATTAAACACCAAAGTTTTGGATCTTCATGATGACTTTTATGTGGACGATTGCTAGAAAATTCTAACAAGTGAAACCAATTTTGATTCTAAGAATGCACCAAATACTTTAATTCGTAGCACCGAGCACTTGCTTCTTTATAAATTTATGTGCTTAATGGTTTTTAACAAAACTGAAAGTAAAAAGTGCTTGGATAAGGAACTTTTCTTCCTTTGTTACATGGATTGAAAAATTAAAATAAGTACCCCTTATCATATTTTTTGATCTATTATGAGTTATGTTAATAAGAAGATCTCTTATTTTGGCATGTCATACATTGTTACTTTATTTTATAATCTTGATGTAGATAGTGTGCGTATGGCTAGATATGATGTTTTTGATGTCCCTTATTTGAAACGCTTTAAAATTTTAGATCCCTATTCTATAGAGCTCCGAAATCCTCAGACATGTATAGCCGTTAAGAATAGGAAGAGCAAGGATGCAACCATTTCCTGACTATCCACATCTCAGGCGCCTTGGAGCCATAAGAAGAAGAAGTGGAAAAGGAACCAATTGTAGCAGTAAAGGTTGACAGATTCTAGTAAATCCTCAACCAGATGGCCTCTAATCATCAACAAATGATGCTGTAAATTAATAAGCTCAGCATCCAGATGAGACAAGTGCATAAGGAGCAGTGGAACATGAAGAGGAAATTCTTCAAATTCATCCATAGTAATAATATTGAAGTCCCTTCTCCAACGCGTTCACCACCACAATCTCCATGGGCCTTCTTACCTTAAACATTTTATGTTATTTTATTTCTTTGTTTGGTTTGATGTTTTTTTGTTCGGTTTGATGTTTTTTGTTTAGTTTGATGTTTTTTGTTTAGTTTGATGTCTTTTGCTTGGTTTGATGTCATTTTACCTTATTTTGTGGCTGCCTTGTCACATTGAGGACAATGTGTTCTCTAAGTGTGGGAATGTGACATTTGTTTTTTTAATTGCAATGTTTTAGTCTACTTTAGTCATTATTTGCATTTTGTTAAATAGGATGTATGTTTTAGGCATATTAGGTTGTTTTATGTTATTTTGAGTTAAGCAATGAAATTGCACTTGAATCATTTTGATTTATTTTTCCCTGAGATTATGTCATGCTAGTTGGAATGAGATTGAATGCATGCTTGAACTCAGATTAGGCTATTTGAGTAGAGAATGAACTATTTTGAGTGATGAAAAATAGTTGGTTACATAAGCTTACTAACAATTTGACACTAGAGTAAGGAGGTAGTGTAGAGATACATAATGAATTTTCATCTGAGCCAATGTGAGGATTGAGCCTATATGACTCCATCTATATTTATTTTATTTCTTTGCTTGTTTGATGCTTCCTTAGGTTATTACCTTCAGAACTTGCTTTGGATCGATTTGAGTCTGCTAGATGTATGCTTAATAAAGATGATTAAAGCCCTTTTTGTGTTAACCCTTGGATTAAATGACCTACCTTTTATTATCCCTTGCTACCCTTGTTGAGCCTTAACCATTTTATTTCTTGAAAACACATAAAATTTTAAAACATGAAACCCCATTAACCTACCCATTCACAACCTTAGTAGAGTATTAAGTAATGCATTAGTTGGGATTTTGCTATAAATTTTTATTTTTTTCATAGATGAGTTGAGTGATACTCCTTCTCTTGTATCACATTGTATTTAGTTTCAATTTTATTCATTGTTTCTTCCACGTATTAAAAATAAAAAAAGAAAAAAAGAAAAGAAAAAAAGGAAGAACATTTTAGTACCATCAATAAGTGCGGATTAGCAGTATATTTACACTTGTGTATCTCAAAATTATTTTTTGTTATCCCTTTGTACACTTATTACTTTACGAATTCTTGTGTTAAACCTTTACCCTTTTTAGCCACCTTAACCCGTACCACATTACAACCTTTAGCAAGTCCTTTTGATCTATTTATGCATGTATTCATTGTATAGGATAATTGGTGTATTAGCAAGCTTATGGTAGTGTAGTTTCCTATAGGAAGCTTAAGAGAAACACTGACCATCAAACATTTGAGAGAAATGAGTGTGCATCAATACTTATCTTTGAGTGATGGTGCCATATGTTGAGTTTATTTATATACACTAATGAAAAATAGTCATGATATGTGTAGTAGCTTGATATTTGAGTTGGCCAAAATTTGAGGGATTGCGTGCTTTAATCTCTGTGAAAATGAAGTGATGGAATTTATTGGTTTTGTTTGATTTTGCTTGAGGACAAGTAAAGGTTTACGTGTCGGTAAGTTGATAGTTGTGCATTAGTGTGTGTTTTTCTGAGTATTTGGCATATGTTTCTTGCATAATAGGTTATTATTGTTGTGTTTTAGGATTTATTTTGTATGTTTTTGTTTAGTTTGATCTTTATTGTATTCTTTTATGTTTAATATAGATTATGGGTAAGAATTGATTATTTTGATGTGGGAATGGAGGCGACAAACTTTTTCATTAAGTTAGAGACCTAGAGATGAGAAGAGAAGAGGAGGAATAATAATGCAAGAACCTATGATCATGAGTTTCATGCCAATTCCCACGATCTTGGGATGTTTCCTGAAGATATATATAGGGTTCACTTATTTTTTAGGTTTTCATGACTATATAAGGTTATAAATTCCTATAGACGAAGGAGCTTTATGAGAGACTTTCCTGCTTGAGTAAAATGCAGGTTTAGAGTCTTGGGAGAGGTAGAGATTTAAGGTTTTTCATTCAGAACTTGGAAAAGAGAATACCAACTTTGGATTTTCCAGATTCGGGAAAAAGAAGAGGAGGAGTTTGATTTATTTAGTTTTCTTTTGTTTTCCTCTTCTAGCATTTGTATGATGAATTATTTGATTGTTTGGGATGTTAATTCCATCATGAGTGGCTAATTTATTTGTAGAGATTACTTTTGAACTTCTTGTTGAACTCCTATTTTGTTGACTTCATTGATAGATGTTTTTTATGAATGTTGAATACATACCTTGCAATATATTGATAGATTATGTTGGGTAATTTATGTAGGATTGTACAATGAAAATTGGCATTCTGTAGACCTAAATTCATTAAGTTAATTGATTAGTTAAAAGAGAGATATTGGTTAATTTAATTAATCACCCATAACATAACTTCATAATTAGTTGAATTAGTGGATTGATTTTGTAGATTGAGAGATTGCTTAATCATCTACATTTAATTTGACTAGGGACAAGTAATTACACCTTGAGAGAGGTTAGTTAATAAATTAGGACACCTTAGGTGAGACACAATTCAAGTAGCAAAATAGGATGGAGATAAGATAGGAAAAAGTGATCTCTAGTTGTAAAAATTTTGAATTCCAAGTTTCTGCATTTTTTAGTTATCATTTGTGTTTTATTAGTTATTTAATTTAATTTAATCTTCCAGTTTATTCCATTAAAAATTTGGTTCTTGAACAAAAATTAATCTGAATTAAGTGGTGCTTAAGCATAATCCTTGTGGAATCGATATCTACTTATTACTACAAGTAATGACCTGTATACTTGTGGTTTCTAGCATAAAACTAGTAGTCTTTTTTTCATTTAACACTAATGATTGGTGAGTGATCCAAAAAATTTAGAGCAAGGAATAGAAAGAACCAGTTAGGAAAAATTTGAAACCACTCTAAATTGTTAAGCTTATGTTCAAGCTTCTTTCTTTTGAAATTATATCCTTTTTAATTATTACACCGAGTGAAAAAAATTCCCTCCACTAGGAATGTCTATCATCTTAATGTAAACTATGCATAGTCTAAGATCAAGTTAGAGTCACTTAATAAATCTATCACCTTTAGCTTCTTCTGGTAGCATAATGGAATTAAAGTCACTTGGAAAGAGCCCAGGGTCTTTAATATTAGGAGCAATCTCCTTTAGTTTATTGGCATTTAAGACTTTGCAATTATGTACATACATAAAGGAAATATAACATACCTTCCTAGTTAATATATCTAACCTTAATGTGGATCGTTTAATTAGTGGCACATCAATTCTGTACTTTCATGGAGGTACTATTATAGAAGACTTGATGATATGAATAATTGGATATTTCCTTCCATTGAGGTTGCAAAAAATGTAGCATTTTAGAGTTATATTGTTTAATTATAGTTTCTAATTTCTAAAACACCTATGATATCAAAATTGTTATCCTGAATGAAGTCCCTTAGCAAAAAATTTTTTAAAGGAACCATTGGCTCCTTCTATGCTATAATCCTAATGAACAATTATTAGACGTAGTAGGTTTTCTCTTCCTACTTGATTTTCTTCTCACAAAATTTTCAAACCCTGCTTTAAGTTTTTCATTGATAGGAAAGCTACGATCAACTTTTGTTTTATTCTTAACTTCTTTAACATTTAATGATATGATTGGGGAAGTTAAAATTGGACCAATTTCCTTTAGTATGTTGCAAGAAATCAATGATGAAACTCCTTTGTACTTTAAAAAAGGTCAATTTATTACTGCTAGATTTTTTATTTATATGGTTTTTCTTAATATGAAAGATATTAATGTAATTTCAATTTTGTGTATTCATGGTATTCAAATTCTTTTTCAAGAAATCGTTATTCAAATTTGTTTTCTATTCTTTTATAGACAAAGGCCATGTTTTTACCTCATTCATTGGTTGAAAAAATTATTTTGTTTTCATATGGATGGTTTGTCTAGTATAGTTTCCAAATTGTTTTTGAATTAAGATGTTGAAGAAGACATTAGACATGGATAAATTTCTAAATTATTTTTGATAGTTTCTAAATTATTTGCTCCTAACATACTAGAAAATTTCAAATGCCTCAATTTGGGTATGCAAAGCAAGAAGGATAGGTACTTACCTATACTCAAAAGAAATGAACACACAGTAGCATTCATGATAATGGCCCTCAAAAGTGGTTTTTGAAAAACAGATGTTTAAGTAGCTAAGAGATTTCCTGAGGCTTTTTAAGACTCAATTATGTGAATAGTTAAGAAGAGATTCGTAATTAGAAGAGAAAATTGTTGCTTCCTTCCCCCCTTTGTTTACAATAAAAATAAAATGTTCTTAAGCTTAAGGCATTCACTTAGAGATGACAATAAAGCCAAGACTCATTCTAACCTGACCCGATCCAAAATCAATAAGACTAGTCCAATTTGATCATGCTTCAAGTCAGGTTTAGGGTATTTAGATCCAGGCCAGCCCAAACATTATAAGAAATTATGTTTTTTAGTTAAATAAAATCAAAATTCTCTTTTAGTTTTAAAAATAAAAAATCTAGGTTGTGACCTTCAAGCCTCCAAGGCCTGATCAAACTCGGGCTTATACTAGCTTCCTTAAATTTAATTGGTCCTTAGGATAGTTCAGGCTTAGGTAAAAAATTTTAACCTATTCTTACTAACGTTTGAGTTATTGGGCTTTAAAATTGAGAGTCAAGAGAAAAAAAAATTCAATATTTTATTTTGATTTAACAAAATCCTTTTGCTTCATTTTCCCTCAAGATTTTGATTTACAGGTCTCTCGTGAAGGCCTCATTAATTAAAACTAATTTAAAATGATGGTAATGAAATTATCTAATTTGTGGATGTTAACGAATCAAAATTGTATGTACACTTAAATATAAAATAGATTTTAATGTTTCACATACATGTAAATATAAAATAAGTTTTAACGTTTCGTGGTACTTAAAGTTGACTTCAATATTTTAAAAACGTTTAAACTAGATCGTCTACAAATGAAAAAGAAAATAAAAATATGACTACCAAAATTTTGTAACATAATTGTTATGAGGAATTGTATAATGAGGAATGGTGTTCTTGGTATTCTCTCTGCATCCTTTTCATAAGTTGCTCGAACCTTATTATTAATGCACAATTCCTCCCAACAAGGTTTATCTTTATCCATCTCCTTCTAACCTTTACTAGCTGCTAACTTATATGCTTGGCTTTATTTAATTACCATAACCTTCCCGTAAGCTACTTCACCCCTTCTTAACTTCTGCTTAAACACTTCTTCTCTAGCTCCCTTTTAATTTTTAGGTTATTATTGTTAAAGTTATGTAAATATAATACCCTAGAAAGCAAGTGTATTTACTTATAACTTAATTTTCTTCCATTTACTTTTGCAATGAAAATATTTATTATTAATAAAACAAAAGAGTTTGGGTTTTCTGAGCATTATATATCTTGTCATAAAGTAACCAGATTCTTTTGTAAGTAATAAACATATACATAGAGATGTATGGGAAACATATATAATATTAGAATCTAAATTAATTGATTCACAGTTGGATAATCAAGTTGGTCGCTTGATTATCGTTTAGACTGTAGTGTTGCGATTTATCTCCATATAAGTAAAGGAGTTTACGTTAAGGGAATGATGAGTTTCATATCATGATAGTAGTTGACTATCAATAATGGCACTATTAAATGAATCTGGAATCATGTACGCTTTAATGAATAAAGTAGGTCATTACTTTAATCTTAAAACATACACTTTAGCATTTGCTTATTATGGACCACAATCTTGATGAGTGGTGTGAACTAATATGTGTTTCATTATAATTCTTGATATGATCAGAATGGATTTTTTCAAAGTATTAATCCAGTGTTTGCATATTGGAATTATTAATTGAAACATGTATCAGGGAACATTAACTTAAATAAAGAGCTTATATTGATATCATCACTTCTAGATGTTTTAAGGAAATTCGTGAATAAATTGGCGCTAGGAGTTTGATGGACTAGCTACCCATCAAGTCTTAACACCAAGATGAGATCTTGTGTGTTAATCAGCATATAGAGTAAAACGGGAGATCTAGAAGGAAAAACCAATATAAGGGCAAAAAGGTAATTTTACGCTTTATTGTGCGGATAGATATAATAAGATTCATAATAGTGTTTGCAATTAGACATCTTATTTGAAATATGTGTTCTCATAATATTTAGTAATTTAAGAGTTCAACTAATTTTCTTTAGTGGAATGATATTTAGTTAATAAGCTAGAATTAATTATAATAAGATTAAATTAATTATGGGCTTATTAAAACTTGAATTATCTATGTAACACCCCATTACCCTAGGGTACGCATCGGGATGCCCGTAGATCATTCCGATACATATCCTAAGATAAGGGAGCGCTACGTACAATTACTATAGAACTCCACATGGCATCACATACATTAGATAAATAAAACCAGTAACTATAAATTTCAAGATTTTTAAAACCAAATTTCTCTTTTCATTACTCCAAAATATCAATTTATACATCAGTGT
>JANZXR010000172.1:18342025-18406505 GCA_027575705.1 Erythroxylum echinodendron | reverse complement strand
TTGTATCAAGTGTTAATTAATTAAAGTGACATATTTTGGTTAACGAATTTCTGTTCCTTATGCTTATGGTTTTTTTTAACAAAAAAAATACATACCGACTTTTAATTGTTAAGTGATGTGGCACACCACTCTAGCGGGGCACAACTTCGGATATCACCATCGATATCGGGTTCGGGTCCAGGTCCAGCGGGAGTGGGGTGTTACAATTAGTACATTTTCATGAGAATGACTAGCTAAAACAATAAGGTAGGAAAATTTAGTGCTAAAAAAGTTTTATAATTTTAACTAAAATAATTATTTTGCTGGCCTTTAGATTATGAATAAAGCTAGTAGCTAGTTGAGAATGTGATGTAGCTGAGTAACTGAATTGACACGTATTACAAATTTGTGCCTTTGCATAAAAAGGCTATAATGACATTCCAACCAAGCAATTTAATAACAACATGACTTAGTTGAGTAACTGGATCAACACTCATCACAAATGTTTGCCTCCGTGTAAAAAACTACGTTTATATCTTTAAAGAAAAATAAAAAAAGAATGTTTTCGAATAAAAACCTACCAAACTTGTTAGTAGCTTGATTTTTCATGAAAACCTACTGAGGAATGGCTACACTTTTGTTTTGACTGAATGATTATTAATGTGTGTGTACAAGTGATAGAGGTGAATAGACTTAACATTAAAATTTTGATTAGTTTGTACATTTAGTCCAAGGTGTTTAGACACAAATTTCGCTTGTTAATAAGTTAGAACGACTTGAAGGATTGTGTTTATAGTTAAATTTGTTTCGCTATGCTGAATCCATTGTCCATTATTGCACATGTGTGTTTTGTGTTTTCTTGATTTATTTGAATGTTTTGTTTGCTTGAGGACAAACAAATGATTAAGTGTGGGGATGTTGATAAGTGTAAATTGCATCATATTTTAGTGCTTAGTTTGATATACGTTTAGCTATTAATTCAATCATTTAATATATGCTTAGATTAGAATTGTGTTAATTTGTTAATTATTTATGTTTTAAGTGTTTTAGGGGTTAGTACAAGCTTTTGAGCTTAAATATTATGTTTATGAGATACCTTGATGTGTTTATTAGTATTTTAGGGTCAATATCGAAGAATGGAGGAGTTTTGGAAGACATTAGGGCCAAAACAACGGCCCATGATCGCAGCCTAATAGTGCATGATCGTGATAGAAAGGCCTAACATAGGCCATAATTCTGACTTATAGGGCCACGATCATGGCCTCCATCGGACAGATTCGTAATCACTTCTAAAGTTGGCATTTTGAGGGATTTTTGGACCTTTCGGACTCCCAAAAAAACCTTGTTCAACCCTAAATTCAAACGAACATTAATAGAACAATAAGAACAAAAAAAGGGAGCTTTTGCATAAGCCAAATTTCAAAAACCCTAGAGAGCTTTATCGAGAGATTCAGGAAGCAATCGAAGGAAGAGAGACATGGAGAAGAAGCTTACGCGAAGTACTTCTTGGAATAGAAGATTTCATGCTGTTGCTAGCTACATCAATCTGTTCCATTCGTATTTTTTGATTTTATTTCAATTTTATTGATGTACAGAAATGGGATAGTCGTTGAGAATAGGTTTTGTTGAATGTTGATATTTGTCTAAACCAACCTTTAGGATTTTGTCTTCGATATCAATCAAAGTTGATTGATTGCATTTTTATTGAGTTATTTGTGATTCAATTTCTAATTTTAATAATTCAGTAACAAACTGAGAGGGTGAACCGAGTGAATATCATTAAATTATGCTAATATGACTTAAGTAGTTTAATAGATTAAGAATTGAGTCAAACCGGTAAAATTGTGTAATGAGAGATTATACATAATTTTTCGGTAGGTTATTGGACAATTTCATATCTAATTTAGGTTTGGGATAAATTGTGAATTGAGAGGTTGCAATTCCATAATCTAAATTAGGGTTAAAGATTATAACTCGATAGAGAGTAATCCACCCTAGGACTGTCTAGACCCAGTAATTCCATAATTTTATAATCAATTAGGTTTTCATTAAGGTCATATTAAAACCCCTTTCTCTTTATTGGTAGTTCCTAGGTTGATTCTTGAGTTGGTTGTGCAATTGCTATTTTGTTTATATTTCTGAATTTAATTCTTGAGATTGATTACTTGATTAAATAATTTTTTACCTTAGTTTGTTATTTTGAATTATTACAAATTTGAGTAGAGTCTTAGATTTTAGGATTAAGTTACTCCTCCTCGTATGATTGAAACCTTAGGTACTATACGAATGACCCGCGCACTTACAGTATTATCGAGGTTAAAATATTAAAACTTTATCATATAGAAACTAGCGATCAGTGCCCCTCATAGGTGGATTAACTCCATTATAGAAGGTTTGCTAAAGGAATTCGTTAGGTAGGTTATGAAAAGGACAACTCCTTATACCGCTCCTACACTTCATATAAAGACAAATTATCAATTTGGTAGAAATTGATAATTTTCTTTATTAGTCTTGTTGTCTTGTTTAAAGGGAAGTACCTATCTAGAAAAACTCGTACCAGTTGCTCTCAAGTTGTGACATTAGCTGGGTTGAGAGAATTTAACCACGCTTTGGCTCTATCCCTAGTGTAAAACGAAAGAGTCTTATCCTAACAACATCTTTTGATATCCCAATATATTTAAAGGTGTCACAAATCTATAAGAAATTAGTGAAATGAGCATTAAGATCCTCATTGACTAACATATAGAATTGCAGGTTGATTCGTAGAATGTTTAGTAGTGATGGATCTCGAGTGCACTTGCTTGCACTGGTGGTTGTGTAATCCCTTGATGATAAGCAATGAGTGATGTTTTTCCTTCACCAATTTTCTTTCAGCCTCTTCTTAGCATTCAACTCTTGAGATTCCCCATGCTTGCCTTGGGTTGTCCGAATCGATATATCTTATACCTTACGCGTAAACTTTCGTCTCTTTTCCCCCCTAATCTTTAGATTAAAAGAATTAGACTAATGCTACAACTCCCTAGTAACAGCACCAAATACTTAATTGAGGTGTTGAGTCTTACAGTTTATATCCCTCAATTTTCGTAAGTGCAAAAGTTGTAAGTTGTAGTATTTGAATAGTCGATCCCATGAGGAGGGTAAACAAATCTAATCTTACATTATCTAAGGCTTAGAAATTACTAAAAATGTACTTAAAAATGAAACAAGAATACAAACACTGGAATTTGATTCCATGAATTCAACTCAAGAAATTAACACAAAACAGAATTGAAGTTAAGCAACATAAAAGGTCACTATGGAAATTAATCAAGAGAAATTGCCAAGTTATGAGAGAGGGGATTCAACCTGTCATTAATGCTAACCTAGACAATTATATGTTATCGAGGTATTAGTTCTAGACTATTGTAGGGGAATTACTCTCTCTTGAGTTGTAATCTTGAGCCTTAAATCATTAACCCTAATTAAATTATGGAATTTATAATCTCTCAATTAATAAAAGACCCATAATTAAAATTTGATTGGAAGCTCTCTACTAAACTATTGGGTCTCACACGAGATCTCTCTTTATACAAAAATTGATATGATTAACTACATGGTCTATTCGATCACCCAACTCTCATTAATCCAATCTAATCATTTTTTCCAGCTCACCCTCTCAATTCGTTACCAAAATATGCAAAAATTGAAGTTAAACATAACATTTAATCAATAAAACACAAAATCAACTATATTAACATTAAATCAAAGTGAAATCTTGAAAAAAGAGTTAAAAAAATCATTAATAATCTGAAACCCATCATCATACAATTCATTGCAATCTTATACATTAAACGAACAAAAAAGAAATGGAAAGCAAATAGAACTTGGATCGGATAATCCAAGAAGGTAGCAGTGTTGGGAGATCACCTAATCTGGGAAGTAGTAGTGTCGAGACCTGCTTCTTCTTCCTACTCTTCTTCTCTCTTCCTCTTATTTTCTCTCTCTTATGAACTTCTCAAAAGTGGCAGAATGTAGAAGCTCTTCTAGGGTTACATCCTTAAATCTTATATAGTATTTCTAATTAGGGCAACCATAGGGTCCTTTTCTGGTCAGAAAGGTCCAAAAAATTCCTCCAAAACTCAAGTTGGGACAGTTGTCCGTGTATCTATCGCGCAGGCCACAATCATGACCCTTAGTGGCATAATTTGGTCCGAAAGGTCTAAAAATTGTCACAATCATGGTTCCTTGCACCAGCTTCTGTCACGATTGTGGCTTCCTGTACCAAATTCTTTCATGAACATGGTATATTCCTATAATCGTGGCTCCGTGCTCTTGCTTATGTCACTATCATATCATATTTTCCACGATCGTGGCCTTAGGTTATTTCTTAAGTCTTATCTGAATCTCCTCCAATTGTACTAAAACACTAACAAAGACTTCAAAGCATAAAATTGAAGCTCGGCGTCATGTTCCAACTCACAAAACACTTAAAATAGAAATATTTACTAACTAACACAATTATAACCTAAACACGTACTAAACAATCAAATGAATAACTAAACACACACTAAAGTACCCACAAAAACACGATGCAATCTATAACTATCAACAAGCATAATAGAACTCTAATGGAAGGATCAATTAGAACTCCTTATATCACATGATGACTTTAAGATAAAGTTAGATGCTCCACTATAAAGTAACCAAACAGATTGCCCAAATTTTTAGACTTGCAATGGATATGGAACAAGTGCTAATGAAACTCAAAATCATTGAATAAAGGATGGAACAATCCAAGCTCTATTATGCTAACATCTAACTTAAAGAAAAGAAAATCTAAAATATATTCTCTTTTGATAGAATAGAAAATTATTCAAGAAGTTAATGATCTCATCTCTTTTCATGTCAAAAAAATATTTAAATATAAAAAAATCAAACATTAGATTTTAGGACCTAAACTTACCTTATG
Source organism: Erythroxylum echinodendron (assembly GCA_027575705.1). Classification (NCBI taxonomy): domain Eukaryota; kingdom Viridiplantae; phylum Streptophyta; class Magnoliopsida; order Malpighiales; family Erythroxylaceae; genus Erythroxylum; species Erythroxylum echinodendron. Next base: position 18,401,578 of record JANZXR010000172.1, on the reverse strand, counting down.
TTTCTTATAAATGACTTGAAAAAAAAATTAATATATTAGCCTTGCTATAAAAATAAGTAATCAAATCAGAATATGAAAGAAATCATCTATATACTATTATATATAAAACTTTAAAGAAATATATTCCAAAGGCCAAAGGGGATGTTAAATTTAGGCCTAGAATCCATTTCCATCCTTAAACTAATAAAAGAAATTTACTTATAAAAGCATAAAAGAAAACAAGAGAGTGAAAAGGGAAGGTTAAAAATTTACCATTTAAGTGTTAAACATTCCATTAATCTTTTAGGTATGAATTCTAGTAAAATAGTTAACTTCTATATATTGTTTTACATAACACTCCTTTAGAGAAATATATTTTAAAGGTTAAAGGGGATGTTAACTTTAGGCCTATAATCTATCTCTGTACTTAAAACTGATAAAAGAAATTTACTTACAAAAATATAAAAGATCTAGATTTTGATGCCAATATGGTAAATAATATAGTAAACAAGTCAATCGAGACTACTCTAGTAGCTCTCATATTACTACAATGGATGGTAATAATTCTATTTTTTATGCTCTAATTGAAACATTTTATAATCCTAACTGGTACCTTGATACTGGAGCTACTGACCACCTTACACTAAGGTCCTTTGACCTTCAGCATAAGGCTCCTTGTAATGTGTGCATATAGGCAATGGAGCTGGTTTATCCATCAAAGACAATTTTCACTCTACTTTTTGTTCTCCATTTCTTCCTAATAACTCACTATCTCTGTCAAACATTTTACATGTTCCATCCATTACTAAAAACTTAGCTGGTATTTTTAAATTTGTCAAAGAAAATAATTGTTACTTTGACTTTCACCCTAACTGTTTCTTTGTGAAAGCTCAAGTTTTGAAGGAAGGTATTTTACAAGAAATTATTAAAAATAGGCTTTACACCTTTGACCATTTCTGGGTGAGTTATCTCTCTCCACTCCATTTAAATCAAGCCACTGTCACATTTCAATTCTAACCTTTGTCCTCATCTGTTGCATGTTTAGAACAAACTTTTTCTCCTACCATGTGCCCTTTATTTTTATTCTACAGTCAAAGGCTAGGTCATGCCAAATTAAAATTTATTTCTCAATTACTAAACAAAAATTTCAACTTTTGCATGCCATACTTGGACTTGACCTCACAACCAAATTGATCCAAAAACAACTCCACCAATCTTGTCATATCTTATGATTTGTAAGAATCCAAAATCCTAAGCTTACTAGTGCTTTTGTTGTGAGGAAAGAGTATTTCCTTAAGCTAAACAACCATGATATTTTAAGTAGTAAGTAGCTAAAAGATGAAACAAAAATGGGCACGACAAAGAAAGAGTGATAGATATAAAAAACATTGTTTACTTTACACTTTAGAAATAACAAAAATAGGTTGTCTTGTTATTAGAAAAAAAAGAACAATACGTAGCAAAGAGCTCAATTTTGTGTTTATAAGTGAATGAAAAAACTTAGGTTTTTGATAATTGATCAGTTCAAAATTCATCACAAGATGCTGCACAGACTGTAAGGTTTGAAAGAAGAGTTGTATATAGCATACCAAAAATAAATAAAGAAAGATGAAGAAACTTGAGTTGCTAGAGAAAACATGCTAGAGAGATAACAGAAGAGGGAGCTTCTAGAAGACAAACAAAGATGAAAGAAAAATAGAGAGAAATAGTGTCTTTAGGTTATCAAAACGATGTTGTTTTCAATGTTTTTATTCTTCTTTTTTCGATACGAAAATATTTTCATAGCAAAATCTTTTTAACTATGAAATTTTTTTATGTGGCTAATACTTATGAGACCTTTATGTTTTAGGTTTTTACCTGTAAAAATTAAGTTAACAGTTAAAAAATGTTGCCAAATTTTATTTTGTAAAAAAATATTTCATAGCTAAAAACGTTTTGCTACAAAAGTAAGTTCATAGTTAAAAAACGTCACTTTTAATCCATGAAATATTTTTTTTTAGCAAAAAATCCTTTGCTATTGAAAGTTCACAGTAAAAAAGCATCACCAAATCCTTTTAGCTAAGAATATAAAATGTAGCCTATCTTGAATGTAGTTTTAAATAACCTATGAAATATTTTGAGTTGGAGGTATTGTTACAATAGGCTACGATTTTGAAATTTCATATCCGAAACTCTTACTTATTATAGTGATTATCCCCATCCAATTTTCTAGAGGGGTTGGAAAACCTTTAAAGGATCAACAAACCACATGGTTATGTCATATCTCTAAAAAAAATACAAAGATTTCTCAATAGATGAATATTAAGGAGATAAATACCATAAGCCTAGACAAATTGACTAAATGAGAACTAGTAGGAAAAATAGTTGAAATGTGTATATCAAAAGTTGAATACAAAGTATTACACATAGTACAAACTTGGAAAAAGGAATGAAAGACCTATTAATGAACTTCTTGATGAAATATATAAATGTAACTATGGCCTATAAGAAATATGAAAGGAATTAATCTGCAGATTACAATACAGAAACTCATTGTAATTCTTAATGCTAAATCTATAAAGTAGAAAAAGAGATCGTTTTTTAAAGAAAGACAATAAACTATAAAGGAGGTGGATAAGTTGTTGAGAGCATGATTCCTTAGTTAAATAAAATACCTCGAGTAGTTAAAAAATGTATTAATGATGTAGAAGTCAAATATAATCAAAGAATGTGTATTAATTTCATATATCTCATCATATATAAGAAATAGTTACTCATTGCCTAAAATTGACCAATTTGTGGAGTTCACCTTACAAACAAATATCTTAATTTTTTGGATGTATATTTAAGGAATAACTAGGTCCCAATGTATGAGCTAGATGAAGAGAAGAAAACATCCATTGCCCATAACGATACCTACTGCTATAAGACTATACCCTTGGTTTAAAGAATGCTAAGAGTAACATATTAATGACTTGTCATAGAATTTTCCATTATCAGATTGATAAAAATGGAAATATGAGTGGATGGTATTGTCATTAAAACAAAAAATGAAGGGTACCATTTAGCAAATATACAACAATGTTTCAACATGCTCAAAATATCAAAGCAAGCTAATGTGGAGAAATGTGTCTTTAAGGTATCCACTGAAAAGTTTATAGACTTTGTGGTTAACAAGTGTGGCACCGAGGCTAATCACAAAAAATTAAGGGTATTTTCGAAGTGAGTACTCTATAAAATATAAAAGATGTCCAAAGGCTCACAGGTAAAATAGTAAATTTGGTTAGGTTTCTTTCTAAGTTTACAGAGAGATATCTCTCTTTCTTTAAAATCTTGCACCTCCCTTAGAAATTTAAGTGAGATCATAACTTTTAGTAAGCCTTTCATACCTCCTTTCTCTCCTTTTAAGGATTCTCAGAGGCATTTGATCAGATCAAGGTACTGGAGACTCTCTATTGGCTCCTCCAGACTCTAGGTCAGCTGATTCTCCAATTTGAGCACTGATAGCGGATGACCTATGATAGACAAAAATCAACAATTGCTATCCGAGTCTCTCACTATATATCATGTTTATATGTTCCTATATATTTCCCTATAGATGTGAAACTATGCTCTGATACTAAAACCTGTAACACCCGCCTTCACGAGGCACATACTTGAACAACTCAAGGACATTTGGGTACATGCCCTACGAAAGCGGCATGTTAGAGCAGTCACGTTCACTTAATATGGGATCGTACATATAAACACAATCTTCAAAAGCTCAATTCCTCATTCCATTTATAAAACATAGTTACATTGTAGCATTACACTACATAATTCATATAATACAATATCAAAAATATCTCAGAGTTTAATACTCTTTACAACGTGTTCTACATGAAACGAGGAATTAACCATACACAATCTACTTGACTCCTCAGATATCAATTGACTGACTTTTAAGCCATTTCATTCCTAAAAATGCAGTATTAGGCTTCTTCTAAAATGTCATAGAAGCTAAGTCTCCTCTCTCGTACTTAAAAATCAATGTTGCAATCTTGATAAGTTTTATGAACTTAATGAGTGAACCATCCTCAATATGCTCACCCATATCAAACCACAAAGATAGTTCATAATTCAATTTACAATCAAATCATGTCACAAATACTGAATATCACATCACAATTCATTTTAGAACAATAAATCAATTCACATTTTATACCACAACACATACTCATTTATTTCTCACTATATATCAAACAGTTCATTTATTCATTTCTATTCAATCATAAGACATATGTAAGGATGCATATGCAAATGCATATGTGACTCCACTTTTATCGTTACTTTGTTATGACCGAGTGCCTTTTTAACTGTCCCGTATCTATTACTTATACCGACCTTATTGATAACTATTTTGTATCTGTTGTAGATACCAGGCTCATTTTAATATTGAGCTTGTGGCTCTTTATACACATTTTTTGACCTTTAAGCTCTTTTTCACTGACTACTCTGGTCATAACTTCTTTTATCTGATCACAAAGATGTATCAATTCACATTATATGCAATCAATCACTTTCATTCATCACATGCAATCACTTCCAAATTTTCATCTAACCTTAGTCCAAAATTCAACTTATTTGTTGAGTACACTTATTCTTTCAAATTCATATACAATCAGAACACTCCCTATACATTCCCAATTATCCAACACCTTAAACTATTAATGTCTAGAATTATCTTATTACACAAATATCTGTTCAATAATTGGGATTTATGCAAATAAAATCGATTCTAATGACAAACATCTAGGTTACCCACAACTAGCTCCAAATAGCTATTGCCTGGACGGACCGAAAATGTCTGGATGTTGTCGTTCAAATTGTGCTTCTAAATCAAGCAATAAACGTATTGTACACATTACTAACTTGATCAATCACATAAGTATTCAATCATACACATATGCATGTGTTATGTACAGTGCATGCTCAATGACTTTCCTGAATATGTGTCCTTAATCATAAGTCTTGAACATTCAAACATTAAAACTTGTATATGTCTTGATTTATCTTAGGTTTACACCTCAAAGAACTTGATTATTCTATACTCATCAATCAATCATTCTCCAATCCTTTTCTTCATATTATATGAACAATAATATCTAAATTCTCATTGACTCTTTCTTAACTGAAATCATTCATCACCTTTGGATCACATTAGCATTCTTAAGAACACTTCATTACTATAATGACTCTAAATTTCCAGATTTTTGATACATGATATCATCAATTCATTCTTTAGTTAAAATCTTAATTAACAACCAAACATATTATACACTACTAGGTTCATTTCAAGCCTCATTCAAGTCTAAATACACCATATGAAAGTACCTCATCAATAGTTATTTCAAACATCACTTCAAAGACAACATTTCATGTTAAAGACCTTTCCCACAATTGTGGAGGCATTGCCACTATCGTGGGTTAAGCCATCAGAAACTTTCCAGCCATTCCTTGCCTTTCCCATGTTCGCAGAGGCATTCCCACAATCGTAGGTTACTATATCTAAAAATTCTAGCCAAATTCTTCCATGTTTTCCATATCTTTAACTCCTACAAGTTACATGTAACACAACTTATAAATAGTTCATCATTTTTGCTTCATTTTCTCTTCAAAATCACCTCCAATCCAACTTAAAAACATCTATAAAACAAATCATAAATCATTGTTTATCATTTAAACAAATATAGAACATTAAATGTAACTATACATCCATCAACATTTTTGCACACTTTCATACACCATTTACACTATCAATCCATCTCAAAAACATTCATAACATAATTCATAACCTATTGTCGATCATATACACAAAAACTGGACATAATGATCTTCATTCATCGATTAAAATTCTAGTACTCTTTCAACACCATTTTCATGATCATTCTATCTCTAACTATCATCATATATGTTTAGTTTTAAAACAAACCATGAAAAACCATAGCTTACTTACTTGTTTAACTCCAAGCTTCTTTAGAACACCCATAACCCTAGCTTTCCATGCTTACACGATGATTAACTTTCAAAGAGGAATAGGTTAGGTTTTCTAGTAACAAGAAGAAGATAGCAAGGATCTTGAAGTGACTAGTGTTGAATATTAACAAAACTCACATTGTGAGTGTAGGTTGTTAAGGTCGTGAATGGAGAAAGAAAGAAGAACATGTGAGAATGAAGTAAAGAGTAACAAATGAAAGACAGTGAAAAAGGTCTTGTAAAGATGAAAATATCATAGGTTTAAAGGCTTGGTAAGTGTAATGACACATGTCATGAAACTTACCACTGAAATAACCATATTAATAAGTCATTTACTTAAGCTAACTAATGTCTCTTAACGTCTAGTCCATTTGTCTCCCAATTTTTATAGCAATTGTCACCCAATTGTCTATTTCAATTATTTCTTCTACCATTTGTCCATTTTTCCTACCACTTGGCATTTTTCCTAGTCTAAAAATACACATAATTTCGTAAATCTCCCAATTTTAATAAATAATTTCGAATTAGTAATTGAAACCATCATATCAAAGTTCAAGACATAAAATTCCCAATGCATATTATGATCATTTTAAATAATTTGTAATGTGTATAATCAATATTCACGTGTGAATGCTAATGATATGCATGTCAATGCAATGAATTTCATGTATTATAAATGTTATTTCTCATATTAAAAGGTCCAGGATCCTATGTTCTAACCCTTAGTATGGAAACGGGATATTACAGCTGAGCCCCTTGGTAGTCCAATATTCAAGCAGAAATTCATACAGGCATTACCTATATGAGATAGTTTCATGTTTAAGGACTTCCAATTTGAGTCTTGGCATCCATGTTTGTAGCAACAAAGGTTTGTTTTGCAGATGCTAGGGTTTAGATTGCAACACTAAATTGACATCCTTTGATCTAGAAAATTGAAACATAAACGCATCTCATTGTTACTAACACTACTACTAATTTATGTTGTTTCTCATTAATTAAGGCCTATTGCTTTATAACTGGAAAAGCAATACATGTTCACTTTTGAAAGATAACTTTTGTAATGTTCAAAATGCCTTTTAAAGACACTCTTCTTCCCTCAAGTACCTTATTGCCCATATTTATGAGAGGGATTTGAATTAAAGGAACAAGAAAATTTAAAAAATTGAATTTGATAAATTGTGTTTATTACTTATTAATAAGTACTTATTCAGATACATATGTGATCATTAATCAAACCTCACCCAATAAGTGATAGGCAAATTTGTATGTGTCATTATAGACTAAACCATTTTTAGAAGAGTTCCTTTTCTCCTTTTTGTACCACCACTTTATTGATGGCTTCAAAAAATAGTCAATTGCTATTCATTGATTTTCTATCACTTAATCTCTTTAATCGATTATATAAGTCATCTTAAGTCTTTACATATTTTCACCTCATCCCCACCTCGTCCCATATTTTCTTATAGGAAAATATTTTTCTAATTTAACTAACCTTATAATTTTTTGAGATCCTAAGAAATGTGGAAGGATTTCTTTTTACTTTTCACTTAGATTCACCCTAGTACTTCTTTTTTTATTTTTCAACTCTTTTGAGAATAACTTAACCATATATACCTCATTATATGACTCGAAAGCCTCAAGATGTTTATTTTGTAATAATAAATTCCTCATGAAATCCTATATTATCTTGATATTTTTTAAATAATTTAATTAAGCGCCAAAGGTATTAAAATAACACAAAATGAAGTATAAAAGCTTCATTATAATTTCTACTATCCTCTATGTTTCCTTCTGTCTTAAACACATGTATTAATAACATATGCTCCACCTATCCATTACCAAATCACTAGTTGATAATCTATTTTTATATATCCTAGATGAAACCTAATCTTATTGAGGAGATTTTGGATAAAGGGTGTCGCATTTTTGGCTTAGTCTTGGAAGGAAATATTATTTATCTTCTTCTACATATTTAGTACCAAGTACAAAAATGCAATCTTAAAGATTATTTTACTTTCTATTAATTATTCTATATATTAGTTTTGTGCTCTAATCAATTGTTTCTTGTCATGTATTTAGTGGATCCCCAACCCTACATTTGTACTTAGTTGCTTTCTATTCCCTTATTGAAAAAGAACAATTAAAATATAGATGATTAAGTGTTTCTTAATCTAAGTTGCATAAGTAACATTTGCTAAGGATTGTTAGGTATTTATATATTCCATCAATTATTGGGAGCTTTTTTTCACTACTGACGACAGTGTGTTTGAAGCACATGGTAGTGCATATTTTACCTAAACTAGCCTATTCCATGCCATCTCTGGTTCCTTAATCTAAAATAGCTTCCTATCTAATTTATTAAAAAACTCTCCAGAACTGACTTTTTCTTATACTATTTCATCTTCCTTTTACAGATTAGAGTGAAATTGTTTAGGTACGCTAGGATTCCTAAATCAGGCATCATACTCACCACTAGTGCTTTGTTATAGATGAAATGATGCACAGTGGCATCTTACTGGTAAATGGTTTTAAATGGTTAAACGATAATTTGGTTATCTAATTCTATAGTGTGTCCATTTTTCTATCCAGATAAGGGTTTTCTTCCCATCTCCTACTCAATAGAAAAATACTTGTTTGATCATATCCTTGCCCTTCAAGATATTTTGCATCATTAAGAAAGCATTATTTGGGTAGTTAAAGCTCTAAAAGTATACTCCTTTAATATAGTAGTTACGTATTCACCTAATCTATCGTGATTTTATATCATTTAGAAGTCTCCAAGTTGTTTTGGCAAACAAAGTCATATTGATCACTTTTAAGGGTTTTTAGTCCAGCTTGGTGCTTATGGGTGCAAAGCTCCTTCCATTTGACTTACCTTGTTTGCTTTCTCCCTACCTCCACTCCATAAAAACCTTCTAAGTGTTTTTTTCAATTTTTTAGTAATCATGGTTAAAAGCACTAAATGAGATTCCCAGTAGATGCTTATGGAGCTTAATATTGCGGATATTAACTAAGTTCTTCCTACTAGTGGAAAGGATTTGGAAAACCAGCTGTGTAATCTATTGTGGATTTTATCCATTAGTGGTTTGTAGTCTGAGAGTACTAGTTTAGGATTATTTTATTTAAGGATAATAGAATGATTAAATATGTCGGGTGAGAGGTTGAATCTTATAAGTAGTTAGAGTAGTGAATCACATAGGATATTGAGATGCATTAGTGATTGACCTAATTCATGATAGTCAATATTGTAATAAATCGCAAGTGCACGGTGTAACTGTAACTAATATCGGCAGGTAAGGGTTAATCCTATAAAGACTATGAATACTAGTAATTACCCTTCCCTTATTATCTGGCTACGGATTGATTTTATATTTTTAACAAAAAGAAAATAAAAACTAAACAATTAAAGAAATAGGAAAATATTATGAATGTAAAGATAGTGGAATTCAATTTGAAAACTATCATTATTGGAAATTGGTATCTAGGCTCGAATCCCCCTAAAATCTTAACAAATTGATCTTTTATCATACAATTGTTGCTCGATTAATTAGACCATGGAGATTTCTATGGTATGCTATTAGATGATCATGAGTTTACTAACAACTAATCCTAAGGTCTCTGACTGAATTACTTAGGTTAAATCTTATAGGATTGCATTACCAATTTATGAGTCCCTCTATAAAGTTTGATCCTAATCTGGAGGATTTATGTCATCCTATCTTTAGGGTTACAATCAATGCCTTCTAATTATGGTAGAGCAATTCATACTAGGATTTCTTAACCTCTACATATGAAATCATATTATGATCTAATATTATCAGGTTATTAGAACATAAATAAAATATTTAATCAGATTATAATATATCAAACATTCGTTTGCATTAATAAAAGAATCAAATTATATCAAAGTATTAAGATAAGGTTCATCTAACCTAAATATTAACTAGATGTTTAGTTACACATGATCGAATACTAAATTAAACATACAATGAAATAAAAACAATTCAAAAACAATGTAATCATAATTCTAAATCTCCCTGACTGTTTTCTATCGAATGTTCTTGCAATGTCAAGGCTTGATCTTGTATTCTAATGGATCTGTTAATGATTTCTTTTTGATTTCTGCTTCTTTAAACCAAAATTGCACCTAAAGAATAAGTCCCACTTCTAGAAATCAGCTACCAAAGTCTTTTCCTTTTATTTGCCTCTAAAATGTCAAATTTATACTAAAACCTACATTTTTGGGTTATACATAATCTTGTGCTCAATTATGCATTAGACCGTGTGTAATCAAAATGTGCGGAGTATTACAAAAATACATAGGCGTACAAAAGTGCACGGTCGTGCACTCCTTTTAGATTGCTGATTTTTGGTTTTACATTGCGTTTTTGATCCAATTTGTTCCTTTAAGTCTATAAAGGCAATTATCAGCTATAAACTCACTTGAAGAAAATTAAGTATCAAATATATGATAAAAGTATAAAATATCAAGAAAAATACATCAAATATAAGTGGTAAAATATAGTAAAATATCAAAAGTTTTCACTTGTCCTTAAGCAAACCATAATCAAAATTATAAATTTTACAGCATCAATCCATCATCAATCTCAATATGTCCATTTATACTGTACATCATCATATCCTATTGAATTAAATTAACATACAATTAGAATCAAGTTGTCATAAAATTAATTTCCTGAGTAATATTAATAATACTCACATCAACAATTACATTGAAATCAAAAGCTTATCTCTTTACACCCTCACCAAGATTTCACTCAATGAGCTCAACTATTGATGGTGAAAAGCATAAACTCTCAATCAATGCATAGTAGAAATCTTACCATATAATTGTAATAAAATCACATCTCCACCACTTATGTATAAACAAGAAACAAAAATCCAAAGGTCTTTCTAAAGGTTCTAATGGGTTTTAGGAAAGATATGATTGCAATTATAAGATGGTTAAATTGAAGGAAATTTACTCAAAGAAATAGCACAAGACTTGTTTACAAAATACATAAGTCCTTTTAATGCAACTCTATTTGTACCATAAACTTTTTCTTTTTTCCTTTGGTTCTTTGGTTCCTTCTTTCCTATTTTTTATTTTTTCTTTTTTCAACATTCCAATAAGTACCACAATTTAACAAATATTGGAAATTTCATAAATTTCAAGTCTAAAAAAACTAAATAATTTAAATAACATTCAAGGTTCAATAAAATAAAAAGTTCTTTAAAGAAAAATAGGATAAAGGTTTAGAATTTGGGTAAAATCAATTAAAAAGGCTAAGACTCAACTTTTTTATTCCTAAAGGTAAATTTTTGGGTATGGTGATTTAAGAAAATAGGCTAAAGGAAGTTGGTATCAGTGATTCTAATTTAATAGATATGGTCTTAACATATATAGCAAAAACAAGTCTAGAATTATTCTACGATGTAATGATAACATATATAAGAGAGAATAACAAGAGCTTTAAATTTTTTTTGAAATTTTCTCTTTAGGTTCGAAAGCTCACAAAAAAGGGTATATATGTGCATAAATAATATGCAATTTCATTCAACTTGAATATTTCAATGATTAGAAAAAATATGACTTAAAAAACTAATTTCTTTATAATCATCATCCTTTTGCACACCAATTTAAGTCAATATTCAATAGCAACATATAGCATTCATAGATAGATCTTAATTAACTCAAGATATTAGTTAATAAAATTTATAATAATGATTATAATAAATTTGAAGAATTCAGTTAAATGTTCATTAAACCCATCCCCACACTTAAAATTATACATTATCCCTAATGTACACAAAATAAGCATTTATGAAAAAGTGAGAGGGTTTAGTGATCCTTTCTTGACTATAGTGATTTCTTTGATCCTGATCTATCCAATATGAAACTAATCCTGATCTATCCAATATGAAACTAACATCCTTGTAAAATACAAAAGAAAAGGATAAAAAGAAATAAAGAAATATCATAACAAAAAAATAAAATCCTATACTATGATTAAAGCAAACAAAAGATAATATCAAAATTGAAATAAAATTACAACTAATTCATAGGTTGCCTTCCATATAATGTTTTTTTAATGTCATTAGCTCTTCATAACCTATAAGTTTAATGTCATCCTAGATCAATAATCAGCGATGTGCTTTTACTATTTTTTCCACAAACCGGTTTCAGAGCTTACAAACAAGCCACCTGTTTCAAGATAATAACTAAGACATAATTAATTAGATTAATAAAACAATTAGACTCCACTAATGCCTTTTTCAATGACAATCTGTAAAAACTGTAGGGAATAACAAAACTCCCTATATCATCGACTCGTTCTAATAGTTTGTCTTTAAGGAAGTGGGAACCTTTTGTACTTAAGGTTACTACCAATACCTCATAAGTAGTTTCCTTACTTGTTTCCACTGCCAGTTTTTCCACAGCCATCTTTACCCACTCTGTTCTTCCATATGATAGAGGTTTCTGGCTCATCTTCTTCAATTACCTTTTGCTACTCATTTACTTTTCCTTCTTAGATGGAGACCTCTTCTACATCTGAAAGAACTTTTGTAGTGTCACTCCATTTATAAAGCCAACATTTTCCTTTTCTTCACTTTTGAATTCACGTCACTTATTTTTCATATCATCAAAAAGTTCCATTAATTTATCTATAATTCTTGCCTCCTCTTTCTATTTTTCTTCTAATAGCTAATCTTTCACTACTAAAAGTGATTGCCATTCCAAATTTGTTAGGATCTATTTCATTAGGACTAGGCAAACTCTTTGGTAGTTTGTTGGACAATATCTCTACCAACTGATTGTTTTGATTCACCATATTATGTTTATGAGCCTCTATTTGTTGATGCCTTATGCTTGATTCTTGAATAGAACCAATGATCATATTTTTCATAGCAGTAGTTACCTCCTCGACTTCTTGAAATTTATTTTTATACATGAAATCTACTATAGTCTCTTCTTCACTCTGATATAGTTGGAAGCTCAAATTATACTCATCATATGTAGGTGGAGAAAGTCTCTCATCAAATTCACATTGATTAGCTACTCTCTTATTAAGGCAATACTTTTTTTTCTTCTAGAAGCTCTTTTTGAATTGTTCCTCCATTTATAAAGCTATCCCTTGTCTTTTCTTCATTCTCAAGTTTGTTTCGATATGCTTTTATTTCTGTAAGAATTTCCATTAATTTATCTTCCAGATTTGGCTCGTTACAAGGATATGCTTGGTGCTATAGATATCAAGCTAGAGCATAATTATTCCATCCAGAGGCATAAGAGTTGCTCCATTCCATTTTTTTGGTATACTGCACCATGAGCTTCATTATACAAGCCAGGTTGGTCCAATCTATAAGTTGGTGCTTGACATATTGTAGTGATAACTCCTATGAATGTCATGAAATGACCTCAATATCGGTTGAGTTTTTGAAAACATGTGATAACACCTCACTCTCCTATATGGTGATGCCATAGTCTGCCAAGACATATTTTATTTCCCATAAAAGTTTTATGTACTCTATCTTTCCAATGTGAGCTGTGGCTATGATAATGAATCATAAGTCCTACAATAAACCATAAACTCAAGATTAAGTAGACAAATTTGAAAGATAATTAAATTAATAATCCACAAATACAACAAGATACAATAAAATAAAGAAAATAAATGCAAAAGAAAAATTAAAAATAAAATAAAATAAAATAAAAATGACTAGAGTGATAACATTCAATCTTTCTTAATATCAAAGACCCTAGTAACGGTGCCAAAACATTAATTGAGATAATTAGTAATAGTCAATATTGTAATAAATAGTAAGTGTATAGTGTAGTTGTAGCTAGTACCGACAAGTATAGGTCGATCCCATGAAGATATGAATACTAGTAATTACCCTCCCCTTTTATCTAGCCTACGAATTATTTTAGATAATTAAAATAAAAATTAAACAATTAAAGATATAGGAAATGGTAATGAATGCAAAGACAATGGAGTTCAATTAGAAAACTATCGTTATCACAAGTTAGTATCTAGGCTCGAAACCCCCTAAAACCTTAACAGATTGATCTTTTATTATGCAATTATTTATTGATTAATTGGTTCGTGAAGACTCCTATGGTATGCTACTAGCTAACCTTGAGCCTCTTAACAACTAATCCTAAGGTCTTTAACCAAATTACTCAGGTTAAACCTTATATAATTGTGTTACTGATTTATAAGCCCCTCTATTAGGTTTGACCTTAATCTAGAGGTTTTATGTCATCGTATCTCTAGGGTTGTAATCAATTCCTTCTAATTATGGTAGATCTATTCACACTAGGATTTCTTAATCTCTACCTATAAAATTAGATTATGATCTAATATTCTTAGGTTATTAGGACATAAATAAAACACATAATTAGATCATAATATATTAAACAAAAAATTGCATTAATAAAAGAATCAAATAATATCAAAGTATTAACATATGGTTCATCTAACCTGAATACAAACCGGACCTTTACTTTCACATTATCTTATATGAAATCAAACATAAAATGAAAAACATGAATCTAAAATAATGGAATCATAATTCTAGAACTCCCTGATTGTTTTCTATTGAATATGCTTAGATGTAAAGGCTTGATCTTGTATTTCAAAGGATCTGTTGATGATTTCTTTATGATTTACACTTCTTTGGACCAAACTTGCTTATAAAGAACAAGTACCACTTCTAAAAACTGCATCTTAATTTCTTCTCCTTTAATCTGCCTCTGAAATGTCAAATTTATATGAAAAACAAGGTTTTTGGGTTATGGACAGATGTGCATCGGATCGTGCATAATTAGAATTTGCCGAGCATCACCTGAATTCTTCTTCTTTAAGTCCACGAAGGCAATTATCACCTATAAACACACTTGAAACAAATTAAGTATCGAATATACAATTAAATTATAAAATATCAAGAAAAATATATCAATAAAGGTGGTAAAATATAATCAAATATCCACTTACCAAACATCCCCACACTTAGTTTTTGCTTTTCCTTATGCAAACCATAATCAAAATTATAAATTTTACAACATTAATCCATCATCAATCTCAATCTGTCCATTTATACTATACATCATCATATCCTATTAATTTAAATTAACATGCAAGTTCTCCAAAAATTAATTTCCTAAGTAATATTAATAATAAATACACGAGTATTCACATTGAAATCAAAAGCATATCTCTTTACACCCTCACCAAGATTTCACCATCAGAGTTGTAGTAAAAATGTGTCTCATAATTTGTACAATGGGAATTATAAAAGGGAGTTTATTTTAGAGTGGGATAATGTATTAGAATAAAAATAAATTAAATAATAAACAGGAGCTAACTAGTGAAATAAATGATAAAGAGGGAATATATTTAAAACTTTGGGATAATGGCCAGATAATTTCACCTGAGATAATGCCCAGACCATTTCACCTTTTATGCAGATCAGAACTTACCTAACAAGGTCTGGACGAATAACCAACCTACAATGGGTAAGGCGCCATTTTCAAAAAATAGAAGAAATTGACCGTGACACACTCATAAAGAAATTCCATTTAGACCTTTGAATTTAAACTATTCATTCCTTTTCTTAATTGAATCCTAAATCATGGTAAACTATACATATTTAAATTTATTCAATAGGGAATGGTAGTTAGCATTCGATTTCTTTGCTTTTCATTCTGTTACTTCGAAAGTAGTTGCCCATTTATAAATGAAGCTTCAACCACCATTATAATAAGTCATACATTTGTATTTTAGAAATAAAAATAACAATTAATGAATTATCGAAATGGAAATAATAAGAAAATAAATTATTTCAATATGGAACATTATACTACTCCAATACCTATCAAAAGAGCTACTACAATACTAATTAAAAAGAAAGTTTTTTTTAATTTATGGAACATGCATTGACATTTAGTTAGATTAAAAATTACATCGATTTAAATGACCTACTAGGTTGAAAATAAAGCATGTTCAAAATACAGTATCAACATATCACTAAGCCCTATTCATCATTGGCGTAATAAAGCCCTTATGTCAAAATCCTTCAATTTGGAGTTAGCTAAGCCTCGTAAGATCATATCCCACTAAATATGGTATAAATAATTATAGAAAGCTTCAATGAAAGTTTTATTTTCCTAGAATGTAAAAACTTAACCTAGGGTTTTATACCCTTTACAAAAGGAGTAATGAAAATAAGAGTTCTATTTTAAGAACTTGTACAAATGATAGCAATAGAAAAATGGTAAATTTTCTCTTTTCTAAGAGAATACCTAAGTTTGATTCCTTTATCTATAAAAAATTATTAAGAAAATTTTAGATCATCAATGCATTTTAAAAGATTATGTGGTGCAATTGGAATCCTTCATCAATGGTTATGAATGATCAAATTTTACCCTTGACATATGAACAACAAAACATGTCCTAAGATTTTCGTAATTTTATTTTAAATGAACTCATTCTTCTTTCTATATGTACAAACCAGTGCTTTTATAAATTTGATCAACTTAATTGCTATTTCTTCTTTTTTTCAAAATTAACATATAAAGATGTAGAATAAATAAAATGCTTTCTTTTGGGGATGTTTCAAACATTATTTGAATTGAATATGTACTTGTTAAATAACAAAAATTTGAAATCTTATGAATTAAAGAAGAGAGGAGGTTAAAAAAGACATACAAGCTTTGAAAGAACGATGTTCTACGAAATATATATTCCTTTGCATACCTCTTGGCCCTAAATAAATCTTTCTATTTTTAGATTGTAATTCTATTTTCATATACTTATCTTCAATGGAAGTTTTATTTTTCTAATGGATCCCTTGAATATTGGATAGCTATGAACCTTAGATAGTTCGTTGTAAACTATACTAGCTTTACAGTTTTAGCAATTGCGCCTAAAAATAATATAATGAAATAAAAGTAGAATACTCTTAATTTAATCATATTCTTGGAAGGACTTCACCAACATATCCAAAAACATTGGTGTGGCACCACCCACTATCATGTTACCCCTAGAAGCATAACTCTATGTCTAGTCCCTTTTATTTAGGAAATTATTTCTATGATATAATTTGAAATAAGAAAGTAACAATTTCAAGTTAAATAGTTAATTAAATTAAGAGTTAATAGAGCACATTTTATTTAGCAGCTTTCATGATGTTAAATATTATTAAATGTGTTACTTAGCACAAAAATGAACACATTTGAGATTATACACCTCTAATATACTAGTTATCGTGCCCATAGGAAACTTAATTCCCCTTTCGAAAGATTAGAAGTGATCATAATTGCAATAGTTAATGTGAGATCAAAAAAAATAGCTACTATATTAAAATTCTATACCTGATCTCATTGATAGATATAGTATTCTATAGAAAGCAACATTTAATGAAAATCATTGGTAAGTGTTACAAAATATAATGCATTGTCCAAGATCGCTTATTGAATTTCTTATTAAAAGAGCATTCTCATTATTGTACCCCTTAAAGGTTAATTAAAAAGATATTCAGTCGATACAATAAAGAAAAGGGAAATGTTTAAATGAGGAAAGGCTTAGGTTAATACTATACTAGTGGGAGAGGGGAGTGTTGACATACTAGGTGTAATGATTGGGTAGACCCCATATAATAACCATCCTATCTATACCATATTTTCTTTTTTCATTTCTTTTGGAACAATCACATACACACCCATTTTTAATCATATTTTGACTCGATCCCCTTATTAGGCAAGAAAATTATTTTAAAAACTCAACTTATAATCTTTAACGCTAAATTTAAATAGGAATTAAAGATCAAAAAGTTAGAAGAAAAGCATATATCTAAATCCAAACAACGAGCTAATCATAATCTTTTTCATAGACATTTTATGGGGATGACAATCCATTTGTCCCTTAAACCCACATATGTTCTTAGAAAAAAGTTCATAATTTTTCTTACCTATATTTCAAGACCCATATATGATAAATCATAAATCAAACTTTTGAATCAAAAAAATTATGTGATTAACTTGCTGTTTAGATTTAGATAGGTATAAACAAAAGTTCTTTTAATCACTTTTAATCCTTCTTTACCCTATAGAGATATAGCAAGATTTATAAAAGGAATTGATTATTAATGCTTCTTTACCCTATAGAGATGCAACAGGATTTGGAAAAAGAGTTGATTATTTAATTAATTTTGATTTGAAATAACAAAAAGGTTACTTATAATTCGTGCAATTATAAACAGGAATTTTGCTAGAGGTTTCTATTGTATCGATATACTTTTAAAGGTGTTACTGCATATTTTTTCCTACCTCTCCATCCATCTTTAAAATGCTTAAATTTTTCAAAACTTTAAGGACTAAAAAGATATACTAAATTCATTGGTCAATAGAAATAAGAAGAGGGATACCCTAGGCTCCAACCATTACTTATTTTAAGGATGAACTAAAATGGAATAAACCTGTGAGAAAGCTCAGACCATATGGCACCAATCCTAAATTTTGTCTCTATGGAACAAGGAGAAAGGACTCAACAAGTCACTATAACTACACCTATCAAACCAACTAAGCAAATTATTGAAATGAACTCAAATAAAAGACTTATAGGTGTCTTACACCTAATCATTCTAGATAACGCTTGTATATTCTATATTACTATAATTACAAGTGCGTTATGTCTTTTGTTTGCTTCGTTGATCAGGTGACATCAATTGCTTTGATTTGAATTACTTAGAAGAATCATCACCAATGCTTTTGTTTAAGTAAACTTGGTATTTTTGCCTCTACAACTATCCTAATTTTTAGCTTAATTCTTCTTTTAATGATTAATTCAATACGAAACATAATAATAAAAAAAGAAAGAAGATGAGTCATTTCAGTTTTATGCCTAATGGTCTTCCAAAAGTCTAATCATTCCCTAATGATAGGATCTTCCCATTTGTTTTAATATGGTAAGAATAAATATATATCTATGATTGAAAATATTGATAAGGTGTATTAGTATAAAATAACTAACAGTTAGGAGTCACTAAAAAATTAGAGAATTCACTTACAGAGTCTCTCTGTTAAGATGCACTCTATAATTGTTAGCCCCACGATGTCCTTTGATAGGCCACGAAACCTATGACCTCTAGACACCTCTTTTCTCTTATAATTTTTCAAGAGAGTCTCCTCTACCTAACTATATGTATGTATGTTAGGGCAAGAGAGTTTTGTGAAGCACTTCATATTTTCTTATAAGAGTGGTGAAAACTAAATAACCAACAAAAATGAGAACATGCATAATGTTATTAACCAAGATAATATGTAATATTAAGTTTGCCCCAAGCACCATACGACACTAATCTAATTGTACCTTTATAAAATCTATATGATTTTATTATGTTGGAGTTCAATTTGAAATCAAGGTTCTTATTACAATTATTTTCCTGAAACAAATTCAAGGAAAATTATAATATTTAACACTTTTGAATGATAAGTTGCATTATGTCCTCTAGTATAAGTAATTAAAACCTAATGCTTAAAAGAGCATGAAAAATGTTTCATTTTAAATCATTATAATCATATTTATCAACTCAGTTAAATAGCATATGGACATATAATTTAGGAACTAAAAGAAAAATAGATCAATAAAACTATGTGAATTTTCCTCTAGTCAAATATTTAAATATTTAGAGATGAATTTAATTACTAAAAATGTTTATAAATATGTAATATGAAATTCGTAAAAGTTATAAGATGCAAATAAAATATAATGACCCAAGACAAAGGTTCAGCACTTCAAAAATACAAACTTTTTTAGTGCACCATGCGAAGACTTTAGTTTAGGTCCAATAAACTTATGGTACTATATATAGGTTTCCATCTCATCCTATTAGGCATAACTAATTTTTAATTTTAATTTTAATCATTATTAATTTATTAATTAACTACCTAATCAATTAAGAATTAATTTCCAAAAAAAATTAAATTTATTTTAGTTTGGAGTAAGTTAGACAAACCTTATCCCACCCATAAAATAAGCAAGGTTTAAAAACTTGACCAAATTGGCCAGTCCAACCTACAATAGTTTAAACTAGCTTGTTGTCTGGTTCAGTTTTATCTTTTCATAGTAAGAATCGGCCTGTTTATTATAGAATTGGCCAATTTTTCAACCAACCAATCCAACCGGTTTGTTAATAAAAGATTAACTAATCTTGTTTCGTTCAGACCAAATGTCTCTTTGCCAAATTCACTCTCTTTAGTCACCATGTCTCACCGTCTTCTTCTATTTCTGTCCATCTTCACCATATCTCATTGTCATCTTCCATTTCTAGCCATTTACCATCTTTTCCAGTCTCTTAAAAAATGAAACTCTCTCTGTTCATCGGTACTTTTTTCTCTTCGTCGTCCTCTTCGTAGATCTCATCATCTCCATCTTCCGTAGGTAAATTTCTTGTCTACTTTTGGTTTTTCCTTTGAGTTCTTTTAAGGTTATTTCTGATTCTTTTTTGTATCTGAGGCCTGGACTTGTTGTAATAATATACGAATCTTTTGTTATGTGATTTCGGTATTTCTGGTAGTGGGGGTCGTATGAGTCAGAGAGCGAGAAGGAATCGGAGAAGCTCCACACCTTTGGACACTGTAAGTGAAGTCTAAATCATTAGTTCCTAAAATGAATTTAATGAATTTGGTTTTTGCTATCCTTATGATTTCTTCTGGAACTTAGCAAAATAAGTTTTGAAATCTATAAAATGAGTTCTAAAACTAGCATGTGATTAATTCCGTGAAGATCAAACTTCCTATTTAAAACAATCCTTTGTCTTATTTGAAATGAGCAAAGATTGAGATTATTCTCTGAATGCTATAATTGTCTCTGTGATGAGTTAATATACTACAGCATCAATGGGTAGAAGCTTCCCACAATTCATATTTTGCCACTCTATCTCTCTCTCTCTCACAAGATGCTTACTAAACTTTGCAAACAAGGCCACCTCAACACTGTGGCTTCAACTTGAATCTGGGAGTTTGTTTTGGAGTGAAATACATAACTTGCTTTGGAGTGAAATATGGATTCTGGACTGTGTTATTTAAGTTTCAAATATGTTAAGAGATTATGAAATACAGAATTTGTTTTGGAGTGAAACACAGATTCTGAACTGTGATATTTAAGTTTAAGATATTTTAAGAGATAATGAAATTCATAATTTTTTTAGAGTGAAATACAAATTATGGAGCTTTTGTACAAGAGTACCAACTATAGAAGATCTCTACTTTATCTATAGTTATTGATTAATTAGTCTTCTTTAATGTTGTGTTATATATACAACTTTCAATGAAAACTACACTAACAATATTTTGGTAAGATAACAGTCGATTATTTTAAGTGACACAAGTAATTGCTGGAAAAAAGTTTAATAAGTGAGTGTATTTTGTCTTTTTTGTATGCATGTGATTTGATTTTATTCACCGTTTTGCTGTTAATTTTTCCTTAATGTATATGATTTGATTCATCATTCACCGTATTTGTGACTACTGATTTGTGTTGGTCATTAAAAGTGCCTTTTCAACAATTTCATAGCAAAATGATAAACTCATTTGTCATTATAAGTTTTTAGTTGAAAGAATTTGATTACCTAGAAGACGATACTTATAAGAACAAAGATCTTGAAATTAAAATAAATGCAAAAAGTGGAGTGAAAATTGTGTATTATCAAACATATTAAAGTAGTAGTTACTTTTTTATGTAAAAGAAAAATAAAGAGAAATTTTGTAACTAAAGCTATATGCAGTTTAGATTTTAAATTTGTCAAACCTTAGATCTAATTCAATTTAGAATTAAATTGTCAATATTTTTAATATTTGTTTAAGAGTTAAACAATATATTAAAAATACATTAATTTAATTAAATCTAGAATTTCAAGTGATGACATATTTTCAAGGATTCCTTTGTATGTTAAAATGGTATCCTAAACAACAATTTTACACTTGTGACCATTCTTTTATATATTTCCAATTTACAGTAGTTAATAAGATAAGGTTTATAATTTTTTTTAAAAGGGTATCATAAAGAACAATTTTAAGCTTGTGACTGTTGATGATGAGAATTATTTTAAGTAGGAGACTTTTTGCTTGACCTTAGTATGCCTAATTATTTTTTATACTTTTTAGGTTAAATCATAAAGGAGAATATAGAATCACTAAAAAAAGATTCGATCGTATCACATCATCTACTCGTGGTAAGTCCGATCCAGTATGGAATTATTTTTGTTCTGCTCATCTTATGGGAATATCCAATATAACTGTATGTTTTGTGGAAGAATATTTCAAGGGGGTGGAATTTATAAAATGAAAGAACATCTTTCTGGAGCTAAGGGTAATATTACTTCTTACAAAAAGTACCACTTGATGTACGTGATATGATTGGAAAATATTTGCAGCAACAAGAAAAAATGAAAAAAAAATAAAGAGGCTCATCATATATCATTTAGAGATGATGAAACACCACAAGTACTAGATAAATGAAAAAGGAAAGCTATTGTTGACATAGATTCTTATTTTTCTTCAAGAACTACTCCCGGTTCTCAATCTGGTCTAAAAGTGTTTTGACCAATAAGAATTTTGTTTTGTGATTTAAAAGATCAAGGGATAGATGGTTCTATCACTCATGCATTCCTTTAAATCCTTTAAATTCATCATATTTTCAAGAAGCAATAGATGCTACAACAACAATATGTCCAGGATTTAAGGTACCTTCTTATTATAAGCTACATATGCCTTTACTTCAAGATTTAAAAAGGGAATGTCCGTTAATTGTGGATACATATAAGTCTAGTTAGGAATTGACAAGATGCACTATTATGGAAAATGGGCAGACTGATCAAAGATAAAAAGCCTTGATTAATTTCTTGGTTTATTGTAATATTGAACAACTTTTATCAAGTATATTGATGCTTCTGATATGGTAAAAAGTGGTAATGTTTTATCTGAATTATTTTATAAAATTGTCGAGTAGGTTGGACCAAAGAATGTTGTGCATTTTGTTATAGATAATACAACTAATTATGTATCAACTGAATACTTACGACAATCAAAGTATGGATATATTTATTGGTCTCCATGTGTTGCTCATTGTATAAATCTTATTTTAAACGATATTGGTAGTATGGATTATATTTTTAGTCTTGCTTCCCGCGCATCTAAGATCACAATTTTTGTGTATAATCATATCACATTCTTTTCTTGGTTAAGAAAGTAGGAAGATTGAGTTGAGATCGTGCAACCCACTGCTACCAGATTTACAACTACATTATTACTTTGAAAAGTGTTTATGAACATAAGAAATTGCTTCCAAATTTAGTGACAAATAAACACTTTTCAACTACGTACTGATTTTTGGATAAAAGAATAAGAATCATCGCCTGATCTTGATTATAATGAAATTGAAAAGGTGATTTATGATGAAAATGCATTTATCACAGCCAATGAATTAAGAACATCTACTAATGGTCAGTTCATATCTTATTTTGATCATATTTAAGTTAAAAGTATAATGTATTACAAGTTTATGATTGAGAATAATTTTATACATTACTAATTTTCAATTTATTTAAATTTAGTAGAAGAAGTTGATGCAAATATTTTGTATGAAATTGTAATTTACGAGTCTTTAAACAATACTAGAGAATTTGAAGCTTTTGATGATGATGAGACATAACCTCCTTCACAAATACAATTTTAGTTTTTAATGTTAGCTTAAGTTTTATATTAGATTCATATATTTACTATTAATTCATTATATAATAATAGACATTGTTGTATTTTTATTTCAATAAAATATTTTGTTTTTACTTATGCTTATAAAATATTTTGTTTTTACTTATTCTTATAAATTTTACTTCTTATTGATTATATAGCGGTTCACTATCGGTTGAACCTTTAAATCTTAAAAATTTCTTTTCACCAATCCAAAGTTCGGTCCAGTTTTTAAAACATTGAGAATAAGTTAAAATTTAGGTTTTATTTACCTAATAGCTAAATACCAATTTATGAGTTAACTATAAGTATTATTTAGCCTAATAAACAACACCCATCTTCTTCTATTTGAAACCTTATCAAACTTTTAGTAGAAAACACATAACTACCACTGCACTTTGTATCACTGATCATCACCACCACTGTGATGAGCATGATAGCAAGCAACAAAGACACAACCACCACACTAATAAGACATTATTGGCATCTTCACCAATAAGAGAGAGAGCCAAAAGATGATCGTAGCACAATAATGCCACCAACTCATCAACGCTAGACGTCTGCCCTAGTGATCATCAGCAATAAACCTCTAACAACATTAGTTCGCATTAGCGAATGTTGATAATATTACCACAGGTCATTGATGACTTGTTAGCCATGGATATTTACATAACAAACATGGCTTTTTGTCAAAAAGAAAACACAAACATGATTTTTGATTGGGTTTTGATTTTATTTTAGGTAATCCAAAGTTTAGTCAATAGAACTAGAAAACAAAGTTAATAAAATGGCCATGTTTTGTTTAAAATGAAACATTTCAAGCAAAGACACCACAAGTTCATTTTAGACACTTTTATGTAACATATTGGAAACACACTTTTCCAACCAAAAATGATAACCATTTTATTTTTCTATATCTAGAAAATGTTTCTTCTTACTATTAAATCATATCTACAAATACATAGTGCTTGATTTGTTGTAAGATAGCATAATAGATCAAGACTTCCCAAATAGATATTAGGATTTGACCCATCAAACATATTGAGATTGATCCATCATTGAAGTTTTTTTGTTTTCTAAAATAAGCATTTAAGACATGAATTTCAATTTATAAAATCTAATATTTAAATACAAAATTCCTATATCCACTACCAAAAATAGTAAATCAACGTAACAAGTCTTCTAATGAGAATTTCATATTATCAAGATAATCATTTTGATTTCACATTAATGATTAAATTTATCTTTAATTTCATATTATCAAGATTGATGATTAAATAACATTTTTAAGAGAAATGACCAGCTTGATGAGAGCTTTTAATTTTGCATATATTAGTATATTGATTATAAGTATTGTTCATTTATTATTTTAAATTTGTTTTGATGTAATTCAATTGTTATATTTCATGAAAATTAGATGAGTGAAAATGGTGGTAGAATTTCAAGGAATTGTTAATGATAAGTTTTGATCCACAATGGAGAATTTTCTCTCATTAGATTTTACAGCTATTATTTCACAGATAATTATAATTGATGACTGGGAGAATGATAGGAATTATGTAAAAGACATTTCAACAAGTATAATATGGAGATTTTATAAGAGTAAAATAAATTTAGTAACTAATAAAGTCCGAGATTGAGTTCTGAGGTACCCGAAATCACATAAGTGCTTTCGTAGTGCTAAAAATGACCAAGTAAAGATGTCTTTATTAAACATTAGAGTTACACAGTGGAAGTATGAGGTATACTCCTTGATTGAAGATATTAAGGTTTGATAAGCTCGAAATTGCATTATGAGATTGTAAAAATTTGAGCTCTTAAATAATTAAATGGTTTGTAAGTTAATAGGATATTTTGTTAGAGCTTTACAATATGATATTAAATTGTTGATTTTCTTCCAAAGAGTATTATGGGAAATGAAAAAGGTATAATAAATAGTTCACTAATGGTTATGGATATGAAATTCGAAAGCTAAGAAGTTCATTTGAGGCATAAGAAATACACAAAAAATATTAATGATTTTTGTTTATAATTGGAAACAATGAGAAAG
Source organism: Erythroxylum echinodendron (assembly GCA_027575705.1). Taxonomy (NCBI): domain Eukaryota; kingdom Viridiplantae; phylum Streptophyta; class Magnoliopsida; order Malpighiales; family Erythroxylaceae; genus Erythroxylum; species Erythroxylum echinodendron. The sequence goes on along the minus strand of JANZXR010000172.1, from coordinate 18,375,806 downwards.
GAACTGTTTATTATTCAGAATAACACGAGAATAATTGTTTTATGGAGAATCCTAATTAAAAGTTTTGTTAGTAGAAATCTAAGTACATACGATAGTATATGGGAGATAAAGCATCGAATTACAAAATCTGTCCAATTCCTATTCATCCAAAGTCAGTATTCTCTTGTAGATTAATCAAACTATAAGTGATTAGAAGTATATAGTTATATAGAGTGTTGGTATATGAGGATGAGATAGATAAGGAAAATTAGTTAGGCTTAATTAGTTCAAATAATCACAAGTAAGATCAAAATTATGCAAGTCAAAATCATAGTACCTAAAATGTACAGCAGAGCTAGGTTTGCAAATAAAGGAAGAATTTTGAGTTTGAAGTTAAAAAATCAAGGAATTTTTGCGAATATCATCATGGAAAGGAATAGTTTATTTTATACAATGTGATAAGCTAACCCCACGATATGTTGGTCCCTACGAGGCGATTAAAAAGTGGAAGCACTAAGAATAGATACGAAGTTAATATCAATATTTTCTAGAACACTAAGTTTGTTTAAAATTTCGAGGACAAAATTTCTATAAGGAAGGGAGAGTTTGCAATATCCTAGTTCGATTATTATACCGTGTAATGTGTTGTATATGCATTTTATAAAGTATACTCTATTTATGGTGCACTAGAGTAATTTAAGGATTTAAATATATTATTGAGGTTATAACGGAGATCTCGGATAGACCAGAGATAGTTCTAGAATGGACCGAAAATTTCTCAAAAACTTTTTAAAAATCCTAAAAAGCTACGGAATGAGTCCGAGCGAGCTTTAAAAGCTCTGAAATGTGCTTTGGAAATTTAGATGACACTTTTGAATAAAATTTGGATGATTTTGGTGAAAGTGATTTTTGGATTAAATATGAAAATTCTTCCAGAAAAATGAAAAAGTTACCAAACAATTTCAAAATACGATGAAAAGCTCTAGAATTAGGATTAGAGTCCATAGGAACTGAAACAGGTCAAAACGAAGGTTGTTTGAATAGAATTCGGGTAATCTGAAATTATTAGCCTAAAATGCCCTTTTTTAAAAATAATGGGTATTGAGGTTTTTATACCCATTCGAAATTTTTTTAAACATCCAATCAATAAGAATTGATCCTAACTAGAGTATTTCATGGGCAATTTGAAAATAAGATGGTTATTGAATGTGTTCGAGATTTAATTCGGTTAGTTGGTCAATTAAATGCATTAAAGGGCAATTTGATCTTATGTACTCGTTAAGGGCAATTTAGTCTTTTTACATGATATTAATGGGTTCATGAGTCATTAGAGATGACCAATGAGGTAATGAAATATGTGTCATGAGTCACTAGTGGTAAGAAATAGGAAGGTGACATGTATAATCCATTAAATGAGTATAAAATGCATAAGACATTTTGCTTCATTCTTTTAACAAAAACGTGAGAGTGATGAGAGAGTAACCGTGAGACCAAAAAGAAAGGGAAAAGAAGAGAAGCCAAAGGTGAACATCAGCCAAGGAGAGAGGAAGAAGTGTGTAGTCATTTTGATGGAATTTTATCTTGATTTGGAGGAATCTTGAAGTATTCATCAAATACCTAAAAGATTGGAGGAAAAAGTGGTAAGTTTCCTAGCTTAAATTTCTACTTTTTATGGGTTTTCATAAGTGAGATGGATTTGTTTAATATTAATTTTGTTTTGTTATTACTTTGATGTTTCTTTGTATGGAATTAGTTGAATATGACAAGAGAGGAAAGTGTAGTGGAATTCTGTCTTAGGTTAATTTGAACTAGTCACATTGTTTTGGCCATAACTCGGCCTACAGACCTCCAAATTGTTTGATTCAAATTGGAGATAAAACTTAAAACATAGAAATAAAACTATCTAGAAGAAATCTATACCTAATTCTGGATTAATCACATTGGAAATTGGGATTGAAATGGTAACTTGATACTATCCCTATGTTGAAGAAGCTTGTGATATTTGGTACTTGTTTCACGTTTTAAAATTTTAAAGGAAATTATTTTTAATGTTATGAAAACTAGAGACAAGCTAGAACAGATTTTTAAAGAGCTCAGTGCCTAATTCAAACGTTTTCCATGTCAAAATTAAGGAACACATGGAGGTATGGATTCTGGACATAGGTCATAACCATGACTCACCATGCGTAATTATGATATGGTGAATTAAACTGGGTGAGATTGTGTTTTGAAGAAATTGGTAAGTTATAATGGGTAAAATATGGTATTTAAGTGACTTTTGAAGTTAGATTTGCAAACAAAGTACAATAGGTTAGGTTACAGAAATAAGTAGAAATACGATTAGCGTATTGATAATTGTGCATTAGTCTATATTTTTTGAAGTAATAAGCATATGTTTCTTGTATAATAGTTGATTATTGTTGTAGTTTAGGATTCGTTTTGCATGTTTTCATTTACTTTGATTTTCATTATTGTTCTTTTATGTTTGATGTTAATTTAGGATAAGAATTGATTATTTTTATATAGGAAGGAAGATTGAACAAATTGGAGATTGAGCTAGAGATTAAAGAGGAGAAAAGAAGATGAAACATTTTGTGGCAAATCCCATGATCGTGGGAATCATGACAATTCTCACGATCGTGGGAACTATAATCTGAGACATTATGTGGGACTCAATCAAACTTAGGGCTTCTGGATATAAAACATAATGAAGCCTCCATGGATGAGAGGAGAAAAGAGCCTCCTTAAGTGAAGAATACAAGTTTTATGCCTTGTGGAAAGTGAAGGTTCAAGGATTATCATCAAGATTGGAAAATAGCATATCAACATCAAAAATTTTATATTTTGGCAAAGAAGAGAAGGAGTTTGCTTATTCAATTTTCTATTAATTTTATCTCTTCTAATCTTTGTAGAATGGAATATTTGAGTGTTGGTGATGTTATGGAGACCATGATTGGCTGATTTTTTTTAGGGTTTGCTTTTGAACTATTTTTGTTAAACTCCTATTTTATTGAATTGAATGAAAGTTGTCTTTGATGAATGTTGATTTTGTTTCTACCTTGCAATAAATTGAGAGAGTGAGTAAGGTTATTTATGTAAGATTGTACAACGAGAGTTGGCATTCTATAGACTTGCAATCATCACGTTAACTAGTTATTCAACTATCCATAGGATAGTTTAATAACTAATTAAATTGGTGAAGTGATTGGGTAGGTTAAGAGATCATTCAATTGACTTTACTTAATTTGATTAGGGACAATCAATTATACCTCAAGAGAGGGTAGTTAATACATTCGAAAATCTTAGGTGACGTACAATTCAATTAATAAAATAGGAGGGAGACAAAATAAGGAGAAAGTGATCTCTAGTCATTAAGTTCTTGGATCCTAATTTTATGCATTTTGGTATTATTAATTATTTATTATTAGTATTTCAATTTTAATTTAATTTTCTAGATTATTTCCATTAACAATTTTGTTTCTTAAACAAAGTTTAATCTGAATTAAGTGGTGCCTGGGCATCAATTCCTGTGGGATCGATATCCGCTTTTTAATTACAAGTCACGACCAATACACTTGTAGCTTTTGAGCATAAAATAAGTATAATGTTTTTGCATTCAACAAGATTTGGGTGCTATTGCCGGGAATTGATTGTTTAGCATCTTGTTTAATTCAGATTACTTTGATTTAAGATTTTTGATACTTTTCCTTGTGTAATTGCAGGTACATGACCTGTAATTACACAAGGAGCACGTGAAGAGAAAAAGAAGTTAGTAAAGACGAGTTTCCTGACATCAACAGACACGAAAGAAAGTTAAGAAGGACAGAGCGTCTAAATTTCTCACAAAAAGATATAGCTGAAGAAGGAGAGCAAGGAGGAATAAAGAGAACACTGATGGATTTCATGAGGCCAGGATTCAGTCCTCAAGGAGTTGCAAGATCGGTGGTTCAAGCGAACAACTTTGAGATCAAGCCGACAATCCTTAACATTTTGTAAAACAGTGTGCAATTTTACAGGCTATCCAACGAGGATCCAAATGCCCACACTACAAATTTTTTAGAGATTTGTGATACGATTCAACAGAATGCTTAACATTGTGGTGAAGCTGAGGTGATTTTCTTTCATGTTGAAAGATCGATCGAAGATATGGTACCATTCCCTGAATTCAGGGCAGATTATCACTTGGGAGCAGTTTGCCCAAGCATTCCTAGCGAAGTACTTCCCGTTGACCAAGACGACGAGGATAATTAAAGAGATCATGAATTTCCAGTAGAACGATGGAGAATCTATCTATAAAGCTTGGGAGAGATTTAAAGAATTACAGAGAAGTCATCCCCATCACAACTTTCCAAGGGAGTTCCTACTGCAGACATTTTATAATGGCATAAGATCAAGCATGAGAGTAATGATTGATGTAGCAACCAAAGGTTCATTGATGAGGAAGACTGTGGAACCAGCTCATGATCTTTTAGAGGAGTTAGCGAGCAATAGCTACATATAGTCTAGTAAGAGTAGCAGATAGGGGTAGAAAGAACAAAAAGATATGATACCAATTAACTCGGTTACTACTTTGCCGGCTCAAATTACGGCTCTTACAAAGCAGCTGAACAATATACAAGGAACATCTACCTCTATAGCTAAGGCGATGCAGGTGCAATATAAGCTGTATGGACAAAATAACCAAGGCTTAGCTGAGTGTTTTTTGTTGGGAGCCAATGGTATCGAATAGGTAAGTTACTTGGGACAGTCACAGCGAGGTAATAATCCTTATTCTAGTACTTATAATCCATGGTGGAAAAACCACCCAATTTTTTCTTGGAGTAATAACAATGCAATTGGCCAAGCGAGACCACAAGGACCTTCAAGATTTCAGCAAGACTGAATCAGATCAATGAAGAGCAAGATGGACAACTATATGGAGATTTTTAGGTTTAAACTGGCAGCTCAAGAGGAGAATCAGAAGAGTATAGAGGCAAAATTTAACCAGATCGTAGAGAACCATGCCTCATCTATCCATAACTTGGAGTTTCAGGTAGGCCAACTGGCTAATGTTCTATTTTTAAAAGTGCAGGTAGCTCATCGAGCAATACTGAGGTCATTCCAAGGGAGTAACTCAAAGTCATTACACTTCAAAGTGGCAAGCAGATGGATGAACCAAGTGTGAAGAAAGACAGCTAAGATAAAAAGAAAAGTTTTAAGATAGAAGAAGAAAAGGAAGAAGGAAGGTCGTATGTATCACCACGACCATACAAGCCCAAACTCCGATATCCATAGAGAGTAAAACAACATTAGGTGGACACTCAACTTTACAAGTTTTTGGAGAAACTAAAGAAGCTACGAGTTAATTTATCATTGGTGAAAGCTTTGGAGTGCATGCCCAAGTATGTGAAGTTTTTGAAAGATATGCTCACACATAAACGCACTTGGGAAGAAAATCATACAGTAACGTTGATTGAAAATTTCTGTTCCATCTTCTCAAGAAAAATGACTTTAAAATTACAAGATCTAGGGAGTTTCACTATTCCATGTGTTGTTGGTGATTTTGAATTTTCTAAATGTTTATATGATTTAGGTGCAAGTATTAATTTGATGCCTTTGTCTGTTTTCAGGAAACTATGACTAGGAGAGGTTAAGCCAACATCCATGCCGATTCAACTTGCAGGTCAATCCATAAAAAGGCCATTTGTAGTTAAGGAAGACGTATTAGTAAAAATGAACAAATTTATAATTCTCTTAGATTTTGTTGTGATGGATTTTATAGACGATAAGAATTGTCAATTGATTTTGGGTAAGCCCTTTATGAACACTGACAGGGCATTAGTTGATGTACATGAAGGTAAACTTGTATTGAGAATTGATGATGAACAGGTTGAATTTAATATGAAAAAATCTTTGAAGAAACCAATGGATGGTAATATGTGTATGAAATTGATGTTGTCGACGAGTGTGTGAAGGAGATTAAAGAAGGAGTCGATGAAGTGAATGAAGTACACAAAGATGAAAATGTAAAGTAAGAGGATTTTTGTGAGGAACTTGAGTTAGAGAAATTAGAGAGAACTGATACACCTATACAATATTTTATTGTTAAACCTCCCATTTTAGAGCTTAAACCCTTAGTTTTAATTTAAGATATACCTTTTTAGGGAAGAACCATACTTCACCCATCATTATCTCCAATGAATTAGATTGTAAGCAAGAACAGAAAATAGTAGAGACCATTAAGAAGAGGATGAGAGCTGTGGGGTAGCAAATTTCGTATATTAGGGGGATTATCCCCAATGTAATGATGCATAGGATTAATCTAGAAGAAGGATGTAGAGCTGTGAGAGAAACACAAAGAAGGTTAAGTCCAAATATGTAAGAGATTGTGAAGAAGGAAGTGGTGAAACTTTTAGATGCGAGGATTATTTACCCCATTTCAGATAGTGAGTGGGTGAGTCCAATACAGTATATGCTGAAGAAGGTGGGAAGATGATGATAGAGAATGAGAAAGGTGAAAAGATATCCATAAAGACCGTCGCAAGTTGGCGAGAGTATATTGACTATAGGAAGCTAAATTTGGCCACCAAGAAGGATCATTTTCCTTTTCCTTTACCTTTTATGGACCAAATGGTTGACATGGTAGCTGATCATTCTTTTTACTATTTTCTTGATGGATATTCAAGGTACAATTAAATATTTATATACTCAGAAGATCAAGAGAAGACCACTTTCACCTGTCCTTATAAGACTTTCACATACCAGATGATGCCTTTTGGTTTATGCAATGCACCCGCCACATTTCAAAGGTGTATGATGGCCATATTTGTAGACATGAATGAAAATTTTATGGATGTATTTATGGATGATTTTTTGTCTTTGGAGATTCTTTTGATTATTGTTTGCTTAATTTAGACAAAGTACTTCAAAGATGTGAGTTATCTCATTTAGTTTTAAATTGGTAGAAATTTCATTTCATGTTCTAAGAGGGAATTGTATTAGGCTATAAGATTTCATACAAGGGTATTGAAGTGCATTGTGCCAAGACAGAAGTAATTGAAAAGTTACCACCTCCTACTAACATCAAGGGTATCCAAGCTTTCCTTAGTTATGCAGGGTTCTACAGGCGGTTCATTAAAGATTTTTTCCGTTATTCCTAGACCCCTGACTCATCTATTAGTTAAATATGTGACTTTTGTTTTTGATAATGATTGTTTAGATTCTTTTAACAGGTTAAAGAACACACTCATAATAGCCACAATTCTGACGTCATCAGATTGGTCTTTTTCATTTGAGATAATGTATGATGCAAGTGACCATGCCGTTAGGTGTGTATTTGGCCAACAAAAAGAGAAGATGTTGCATGTTATCTATTACGTAAGGAAGAGATTGACGGGAGCAAGTTGAATTACACAATCACTGAGAAGGAATTACGTACAGTGGTATTTGCTTGTGAAAATTTTTGTTCCTATCTTTTAGGCTCACAAGTTATTGCTTTTACAAATCATGCAGCATTACATTACCTCTTGTGAAGAAGGATGCCAAGGCATGGCTCATCTGGTGTGTACTTCTTCTCCAAGAGTTTAATAATGAGATTAAAGATAACAAGGGGGAAGAAAATGTTATAGCGGACCACTTATCGAGACTTAAAGGAGGACATCATGAAGAGGACGTGGAAATTAAGGAAAGTTTTCCTAAAGAGAACTTAGTGATGGTAGATAATCCTTTCCTTCCTTGGTTTGCAAATATTGCAAACTACCTTTTAGGTGGTATTGTTCTGCCCAATTTGTCATCTCAAAAAAGGAAGTTTTTTCTATTTCAATGCTCTCGTTATATTTGGGATGAACCTGTACTTTATAAGATATGTGTTGACAGTTTAATTCACAGGTGTGTTCGTAAAGATAAAATGCAAGAAATCCTAATGCAATGTCATAACTCACTTTTTGTAGGTCATTATAGAGCTAACAAGACTTTTGCACAAATCTTAGAGTGTTGATTATATTGGCCAACCATGTTTAATGATGCTTAAGATTTTGTGCTCAAGTGCAATAGATGTCAAAGAGTGGGCAACATATCAAAGAGAGATGAAATGCCACTTTCAAACATAATGGAGGTGGAGATATTTGATGTGTGGGGCCTGGACTTAATAGGACCATTACCATCCTCTGAAGGTAACAGTTATATATTAATTAAAGTTGATTATGTTTCCAGATGGGTAGAGGAATCACCACTACAACTAATGACGGCAAGGTGGTTCAGAAGTTTATTAAAAAGATTTTTAATTCTAACGTCACCGAATTGGTCCCTTCTATTTAAGATTATATGTGATGCAAGTGACCATGCTGTTGGATGTGTACTTGGCCAGCGGAAGGACAAGAGTTTGTATACTATCTATGACGTAAGCAAGAGATTGACAAGAGCATATTGGAATTACACAACCACTGAGAAGGAATTGTTTGTAGTGGTATTTGCTTGTGAAAAATTTTGTTCTTATCTTTTAAGCTCGCAAGTTATTATTTTTACAAATCATGTATTATTACGTTACCTCTTTATGAAGAAGGATGCCAAGGTATAGCTCATCTGGTGGGTACTTCTTCTCCAAAAGTTTACTAATGAGATTAAAGATAAGAAGGGGGAAGAAAATGTTGTAGCGGACCACTTATCAAGACTTGAAGGAGGACATCATGAAGAGGACGTGGAAATTAAGGAAAGTTTTCCTGAAGAGACCTTAATGATAGTAGATAGTCCTTTCCTTCCTTGGTTTGCAAATATTGCAAACTACCTTTCAGGTGGTATTGCTTTATCCGATTTTGTCATATCAACAAAGAAAGTGTTTTCTATTTCAATACGCTCGTTATATTTGGGATGAACATGTACTTTATAAGATATGTGCTGACAGTTTAATTCGCAAGTGTGTCCCTGAAGATGAAATGCACGAAATCTTAACGCAATGTTATAGCTCACTTTATGCAGGGTATTATAGAGATAACAAGGCTGCTTCATGAATCTTAGAGTGTTGATTCTATTAGCCAACCCTATTTAAGGATGCTTAAGATTTTGTGCTCAAGTGCAATAGATGTCAAAGAGTAGGCAACATATCAAAGAGAGATGAAATGCCACTTTCAAACATAATGGAGGTGAAGATATTTGATGTGTGAGGACTGGACTTCATGGGACCATTACCATCCTCCGTAGGTAACAGCTATATATTAGCTAGAGTTGATTATGTTTCTAGATGGATAAAGGCAGTCATCACTCCAACTAATGATGGCTAGGTGGCAAAGAAATTTATTTAAAAGACTTTTACTAGATTTGGGGTGCCTAGAGCGATCATAAGTGATGGGGGAGTCATTTTTGCAACAAACCGTTTGAAAACCTTCTGATAAGATATAACGTTCATCATAGAATAGCCACCCCGTACCACCCCCAAACTAGTGGCCAAGTGGAGGTAGTTAATAGAGAATTGGAAAAGATTTTGGAGAAGACAGTGAGCACTTCAAGGAAAGATTGGGAATTGAAGCTGGATGATGCACTATGAGCTTATAGAATAATTTTCAAAACTCGCATAAGCACAACACCATATCGACTTGTGTATAGAAAGGCATGCCATTTACTATTAGAGTTAGAGAATAAAGCTTATTGGGTGATCAAGAAATTGAAAATGGATTGGAAGCTGGCAGGATAAAAGAGATTGTTACAACTGAATGAGTTGGAGGAGCTAAGATATGATGCTTATGAAATTTCCAAGCTATACAAAGAAAGGGCTAAGAAGTGGCATGATGGCCACATCAAGAAGAAGGAATTCAAGAGTGGAGAGTTACAACTTTTGTTTAATTCAAGACTTCGGCTATTTCTTGGAAAGCTCAAGTCAAGATGGAGTGGGCCCTTCAAAATTCTTCAAGTGTTTCCCCATGGAGCTTTGGAGTTGGAAATGACAAGGGAGAAACATTCAAGGTAAATGGGCATCGTTGCAAGCCATATTATAGAGGGACGTATCCATAAAAAAAGGAAGTTATCTCCTTCCTTTCTTCCACTCTTTCATGAATGTAGGAGGAATGGTCAAGCTAATGGCCTTAACTTAGCATGTTTAGATTCTTTTGCTTGTTTTTGTGTATTTGTTTGTTTGATTTATTCAGTTATAATTGTGTTTGAATTGATTTGATTGATGTTTATTTAGATTTTGTTTGAATTTTAACTTGTTTTCTTTTTCAATTTCTTGTTAATAATGCTATTTTGATATGTTTATATATTAAGGGATCATGGATAATACATACTAAGCTTGGAAGAAGGTTTAGAGGTGGAAGAATCACCCCATCCCATGATTGTGGGATGGGAGTGTTTTCCACGATCGTGGGAAATCGTGGGAACGGTCGTGGGAATTCCCATCATTCCCATGACTGTGGGATTACTTTCAAGAAAGTTTCTAGAGAGAAAACCCACGATCGTAGGAATGGAGGTGATTCCCATAATCATGGGAAATCTCTCTAGAAACTTTTGTGAAAGTAATCCCACTATTATGGGAATGATGGGAATTCCCATGATCGTGGGAATTCCATCCGAGGGGAAATTTAAATTTCCCTTCCCTTTTCCTTCTTTCGTTCACTCTTAAAATTTTTACTCCTTCTCTCTCTAACCTATAAAAGCTCTCCTCCCACTCTCTAAAATCCTTCATTTTCCTTTAAATTCTTGGTATCTTTTCATCTATTTTTATTAATCTTACAATTCTTCACTCTTCTTATGCATTAGTCATTCAAAAACACAAGGATTTAGGTAAGATTTTTTTCTCTCTTTAAAACACGAATTCACCTCTCTTTTTTATTTTTGCAGATTTTCTTCCTACAATGGCACCAAAGAAGATGATGTCTTAGAAACCGACTAATGAATTGTGCCTTCAAGTCTCAGGGAAAGGTATGCTCGATTTAGCGTTAACTTATCGTGCTTCATTCCCAATTTATTCGTAAGAAGAAGGTAAGCGTTTCCGAGACCTTAGGGATAAAGAATTAGTCACTTCTTGGTATTTTGATTTTGAATTGTTAGAAAACATAGGAGTGAAACAAAAAATTGAACAACTAGCTGTGAATATAGGCTGGAATAGGTTTGTTCTATATGACGGGCCTATTTACCCTAAATGATTATAGAGATTTTCAGTCCACTATAAAATGGATATTTTCTGGTTTAGGTTAACTAGCAATATTTTTAAACTTGATTTACGTGAAATTTTCAATTTGTCGAATACAAAAATTCTTGATGATCATGCTGATTCTGATGTCGATAATTATTGGAAAACTCTAACAGATGAAGATTATTTTGACTCACGCAATGCACCAAATTCTTTAATCTGTAGCACTGAGCATTTACTTTTGCATAAATTTACGCGTTTAACTGCGTTAAATAAAACTAAAAGTAACAAATGTTTGACCAAGGAAATTTTCTTTCCATGTTGCATTGATCGAAAAATAAAAATCAATAATGAGTGTTGTGAATAAAAAGAGCTTATTTTGGGATGTTGTGAATAAAAAGAGCTCTTGCTTTGGGATGTCTCATATTGCTTCTGCTTTGGGTTTGATTTATAATTTTAATGTGGAAAAACTACGCACAACTCAATTCGATATGTTTGACATATCTTATTTGAGGAGCTCTAAGATTTTGGAGTTTTATAGAATGGAACTCTAAAATCCTCATACGCTTACTACGGTGAAAAACAAGATGGGCAACAATATATTCGCTTCCTGACCCTCCACGCCCCAAACAGTCCCGAAGCTAAAAGAAGAAGCAACAGAGGAGGAAGCAAGTGCACCAGTGGAGGTCGATCGATCTCATCAAATCCTCGACTAGATGGACTCCAATTAATAACAAATGACATATCAAATCAATGATCTCGGCACCCAAATGCGACAAGTCCATAAGGAGTAATGCTACCTAAAGAAGAAATTCCTTAAATTCTTTCAACGGAACAATTTTAAAGCTCCTTCGTCAACACCATCGCCGCCATCATCTCCATAAGCTTTTCTTACCCTTTACTTTTAAATTTTGTTATTTCTTTTGTTTGTTTTCATTTCATTTTTTTTTTGGTTTCATGCCATTTATTTTTGTTTAGTTTTTTGTTATTTTTATTTGGTTTGTTATCATTTTTTGTTTGGTTTGATTTCGTTTGTTTGTTTCATTTTCTTTTCTTTGGTTTGATGTCATTCTCCCATATTTGATGGTTGACTTGTCACATTGAGGGCAATGTGATCTTTAAATGTGGGGAGGTGACATTGACTTTCTCAATTGCATTATTCGCATTTTGTTAAATAGGATGCATGTTTAGGCATATCATCTGCTTTGTGTCAGCAATGGAACCGCACTTGAATCATTCTGATGGATATTGCCATGAGATTATATTGTGCTAGTTGGAATTAGATTGAATGCATGTTTGAACTCGTATTAGGCTACTTGAGTAGAAAGTGAACCATGTTAAGTGACAAAAAGTATTTGGTTACATAAGTTTATTAACAAATTGACATTTGAGCAATGAGGTAGTGTAAAGATGCATAATGAGTTTTCATTGGAGCCAATGTGAGAATTAAGCCACATGACTCCATCCATATTCATTCTATTTCTTTTTTGAGTGATACTTACTTAGGTTATTACCTTTAGAACTTACTTTGAATCGGTTTGAGTTTACTGGATGCATGCTTAATAGAGATTAAGGCCTTTTTGTGTTAACCCTTGGCTTAAATGACCTACCCGCTGTAATATCCCTTGCTACCCCCGTTGAGCCTTAACCTTTTGTTTCTTAAAAATACATAAAATTTAAAACCTTAAACCTCATTAACCTACCCATTCACAAATTTAGTTCGGTATTAAGTAATACATTAGTTGGGATCGTTGTGAAAATTTTTTATCGACATGATTTGAGGATATTTCTGTCTGTGGATTATATTGAATATAGTTTGCTATTTTATTCATAGTTCTTCCATGAATTAAGTGGATTTTGAAAAAAATAAATAAAATGTTGAAAACAAAAAGAAAAGAAAAAAGAAGAACAATTGAGTAGCCTTAATAACTGTAGAATATTAGTTACATTTGTATATCTCGAAGTCATGTTTTGTTATCCCTTTTGACCTACTTTTTACTGTACGAATGCGTGTGTTAACCTTTTTCCCTCTTTACCCACCTTAACCTTTACCACATTACAACCCTAAACAAGTCTTTTGAATTATTTATGCATCTAATCATTGTAGAGGAGAATTGGTGTATTAGCAAGCTTATGGTAGTGTAGTTTTCTATAGGAAGTTTGAGTGAAACACTAACCATTAAACACTTGAGAGAAATGACTGAAAATCATGAGGAAGATTCATTTTGCATCTGTACTTATCTTTGAGTGATGATGCAAATTGTTGAGTTTGTTTATATATACCAATGAAAAAGTAGTCATGATATGTGTTGTAATTTAATATTTGAGTTGGCTTAAATTTGAGATATTGTATGCTTTGATCTTTGTGAAAATGAAGTGATAGAATTGATCGGTTATATTTATTTTTCTTAAGGACAAGCAAAGATTTAAGTGTGGGGATATTGATAATTTTCCATTAGTCTATATTTTTCTAGGTAATTGGCATGTATGTCTTGCATAATAGTTGATTAATGTTGTAGTTTAGGATTCATTTTGCATGTTTTTGTTTAGTTTGATTGTTATTGTTATTCTTTTGTGTTTGATGTTAATTTAGGGTAAGAATTGATTATTTTCATGTAGGAAGGAAGATTGAACAACTTGGATATTGAGATAGAGATCAAAAAGGAGAAGAGAAAATGAGACATTTGGTGGCAAAATCCCACGATCGTGGGAATCATGCCAATTCCCACGATCATAGGAACTATAATCTGAGACATTATGCAGTACTCAACTAAACTTAGGATTTTGGACTATAAAACATAATGAAGCCTCCATGGATGAGAGGAGACGAAACGCTCGGTAGAAAAGAACCTGCATGAGTGAAGAATATAAGTTTTGAGCCTTGAGAAAGGTGAAGATTCAAGGATTATTATCAAGATTGGAAAAATAGCACATCAACATCAAAAATTCCAAATTTTGTAAAAGTAGGGAAGGAGTTTGCTTATTCAATTTTTTGTCAATTTATCTCCGTTAATCCTTGTAAAATGGAATATTTGATGGTTGGTGATGTTATAGAGATCATGATTGGCTGATTTATTTTTAGGGATTACTTTTGAACTATTTTTGTTAAACTCCTATTTTATTGAATAAAATGAAAGTTGTCTTTGATGATTGTTGATTTTATTTCTACCTTGCAATAAATCGAGAGAATGAGTAAAGTTATTTGTGGAAGATTGTACAACGAGAGTTGGCAACCTATAGACTTACAATCATCAGGTTAATTGATTAGTTAGAACAGAGATCTCGGTTAATTCAATTGATCAACCATAGGATAGTTTAATAACTAGTTAAATTGGTAGAGTGATTAGGTAGGTTGAGAGATCATTCAATTGACTTCATTTAATTTGATTAGGGACAATTAATAACACCTTAAGAGAGTGTAGTTAATACATTCGAAAATCTTAAGTGAGACATAATCTGTTAATAAAATAGGATGGAGACAAAATGGGAAGAAAGTGATCTCTAGTCGTTAGATTATTTAATCTCAATTTTCTGCATTTTGTTATTGATAATTGTTTATTATTAGTCTTTCAATATTAATTTAATTTTCCATATTATTTCCATTAGATAATTTCAATTCTTAAACAAATTTTCATCTGAATTAAGTGGTGTCTGGGCATCAATCCCTGTGGGATCGGTATACACTTTTTAACTACAAGTCATGGCCCGTACACTTATGATTTTTGAGCATAAAACGAGTAGATTGTTTTTACATTCGACACGTACGTGTTATGCGATTAAATACTATTCTTGATTTTGGTTAAACCAAATTATGGTTTTAATGTCCTAATTTGGAAATAAATTCCTAGACAAAATGCATTTTTTGTAGGTAAAGGAGAGGCACATAATATGTGAGTGTGGTTGGAGATAAATTTGCGAAGTTGTGAGTATATTTTAACTATTTTATATGAATTAATTCTTTGCAAAAGAATTGATGGCATATAAGTGTTCTTTCAATTGATTTTATGCAAATGGTTTATATTTATGGAGATTAGTATGTTGTAAGTGTTCTTTAAATTGAGTTTATACAAATAGTTTTCATTTGATCATGAAATGAATATTTACACTAAGTCTTGTGCAAGTGATATTTTAAACTGAATATTGCTAGCATAAGTGCATGCTTTGGCAATATATGAGTGTTAATTTTAAATTTTATATGATTGGGAGTTACATTGAAATAATTCAATTATGAATCCTTCCATAATTGATTTAGAAAATAAGATGAGTTGTAAATGTAAGAGTTGCTTTTGCCTATGATATACTAGTAGGCTTTATACATGTTATTATACTGGTATATTTATAGTGGTTAACCTATTACGGGTAAGTGATGTAGAATCAACTCTGTAGATAGTGGTTAACCAATCATAGGTAAGCAATGTGAATTGGCTCCATGGCTTGTTACAAAAAAGCGATGCAGAATCAGCTCTGTAACTACCGGTATATAGTGGTTAACATATTGTGGGTAAGCAATGCAAACCCAAATCCTTAAGTAGTGGTTAAATAGTTACAGATAAACGATGCAGAACTAGCTTCATGACTTTAGGCCTAGAGCACCATATGGTACAGAAACTAATGGTGGGCTATGTTGAGTAAGAAAGTTCATGTAATAATAATGCTACCACTATTTATTTCTAAAAAATGATTTGAGAAGTACCATATAGTATCAATTCTAATGGTTGGCTTATTTTCAGTATAAAAATTTTCATAATAATTATTGCCACTGTTGTTTATTATTTTTAAAAAGAAAATAGAAAATGGAAACTTTTCTATTATGAATTTAAGGTGGAAAATATTTTGGACTAGTATTTTAGAAAATTTGAAATTTGGTTTTGCAAAATGTTATGTTATTACTAGATTTGATGGTGCATGAATAATTTTAATTCGAATGTTTTACCATGAGTTTTATGATTGTATGAGAATATTGTAGTTATATTGTTATGAAAAGTTCAAGTTTTTTAATAAATTGATTAACACTCGCTGAGCTCGTTTAGCTTACTCTTATTTTTATATTTTTAAACAAACCACCCCCAGATATGCTTACAGGTGCTATAGTAATTGGACTCTGCCATAGGATTAGTTGTACGTCAGGTGCTGTTGTGCTTATGTAATTTTGATATGTACATTTGTTTAAAGAATGGATGTTTATAAAGGCTTTTAAATGAAATGCATGAATAAATTATAGCTTTTTAAAATTTATTGTAGTGATTGTTGAGAATTATTTGTTTAAGGTTTCTTGTGATTAGGCTTGAAGTCCAAAATTTGTAGTTGAGAAATTGGTGTAAGTATAGAAGTGTTTTGAAAATTTATAGGGCTTTTGAAAATTTTGGGAATGTCAAAATTTAATCGTTGTGCTGCCGAAAGTTTTAATAAAATGATTTTTTCAAAACATTCCCATTATTTTCCATGTTTGTAACTTTTAAATTATAAAAGGTTTTTAACAGTTAAACGGCTTGGCTTTACAGGAACCCCTTGGTTAAGTTAGATATCGATTAGAGGGCTACCGTGCGATCAATGGGAGGGCTTCACTCAGGTTCCAGAAAGGGAACTCTGGGATGAGTCCTTTCCAAGGAGCTCAAGCTCCAAATTTGCTATCAAATGACAATATTATACTAGAATGTATGAGGGTTAAACAACCTTAGGAAACTTCTTCTTAAGGCATTTATTTTATCAATAAGCTTATTGGCAAAGGGCTTAAGCAACTTGGTTTCTTTTAATAGAACTTGGTATGTTTTATCTAATCAAATTGCACATCATTTGTGATAAAATTGCGATTGCATATGACCCAAGGAAATTTAGGGTATTTGATACCTTCATAAATGATTATTTAGTACAAACAGAATTACTTCTTTTGAACACTAATGAGATGATCCAATTCTCTTTTATATATGCCTACAATATCGATGTTTAGAGGTATGCTATTTAGAGGAAATTATAGGACATCCATGCTATTATCTAGCTTCCATGGTTTTTAATAGGAGACTTCAGTAGCATTCTTCACTCATATGAATTAGATGGTAATTTAAACATTAGAAACCTCACTGAGGATCTAGTAAATTATGTTTCAGATATTAAGAAGATTAATCCTAATTTTGATGGAAATTACTTCATCTAGAGTAATAAGCAACAACATCAATGGTTTTATGAGAAATAAACTTGATCGTGAAATGGTAAATTCCAATAGGCTCTTAGTCTTCTCAAATAATAAGGTATAATTTAGTAACCCTTAATTCTCTAATCATTCCCCAATTACTATGAGTAACTTAAATTTTAGGTGAAAGTTAGCTCTCTTTTTAAATTTAATAATTATTTGGCTAGCAATCGTAGACTTCATGATGTCATTCTCAAAGGTCTCATTATAGCCATTTATGGTTATCCTTCATACAATTGTAATGAGAAGTTCAAATGCATCAATCAAGAACTCAAATCACTGAATCAATCTAAATAGCTAACGAAAATGAGGTTGTTAGAAGTTCTAATAAAAATTTTGACAAAATTTAAGGTTAATTAATAAAAAAACCTAAACTTTCTTCAATTCTTCAATTATAGGTTAAAACTTTGATAATAGCAATAAAATGCCCAAACTTTCAATTTTTTACAATTTTAGCCCAACGTTAGTCTCATCGTTATCTTTGCTGACGTGGCACTACCATATGTCAAGGGAACCTAATTAATTAGACACATCAGTATAATTAGCTGAAATGACTCTGATTATTAAAACTGCATCATTGCAAAGATTAACATGCCTCCTTCTCCACCCATGGATTTCTAGTGTAAAAGCTCTTCTTCTTCTCGAAGTAAAAGGTTCAAAGGCCTATTCCTCATCGATCTCAATTCAGTACTCAAATTCCCACTTCTAAAAAAAAAAACCAATGCATTCAAACATGAAACAACTCGATCCCACCACCTCACCAGCCACTAAACTCTCTACCTCTCAATCCCTAACTCACTTTTCTTAGTTAACCACCTTTGTTAAAAAATAGGCAATCCCTCTCTTTGACCTCTTCTCGCATCCATAAATCGACCCATCGTATACTGGCCTTCGGGCAACTGCCAAATTGCCAACCTAACTGCTTCATCCTTTTATATATCTGTGGTGGGAATTTAATGAATTGAATGCCTTTAGCTGTAGATATAAGTTGATACAAAGGGGAAATTCTAGTTTAAATGTGTAATTCATTTGGAAATAATCATGGATGGTGACAAAAGCTGTTATAAAGGTGAAAACATTTTATATAATTATTTTGCATTTTAACAAGGATTTATGCATTTGACAGTGCTTTCAAAGGATCATTCTCGTTTTGGGTAGTTCTTAGAGGGAAATAGAGATCGAGGTGTTAACTAAATTTATGATACATAATGGCTATAGGGTTATATCTCTGTGGATGGGGTTGGGATGTAGTAGTGGGAACTTTCTTTTTCTGATGTATTGCTTATCATTTAATATGAATCTATCAATGAATTAGCCTATGCTTTTTAATGATAAACTATGATTCTGACCAATCTACTAGTTAAGAAAAGATGTTAGGTTATGATAATGTTGTTGGTGGCAAACTGAAGCTTAAACGGAAAGCTTTGGATGTCAAGGTTGCTGGCAAGAAGAAGAAAAAGAAGTATAAGAAACATCACAATCAAATCTCTCAAGTCATAGGAGATGAGCTTTCAAAAGGTTGGATATCCTTTCTATTCTTAACAATCATATTTTTTCTTGCAACTTTTAAATTTCATTATTCAATAATCTCTAGCGTTTATCATCTCAAAATGTGTGTGTAGCACCAAAACTTGATTTACTTTATTTACCTTTTTGTTCTCTTATCTGATAAAAAATCAAACTTGGATGTAACATCACTTCTTGCTATTTGCTACGGGCCAAAGCATAGGAGAGCTTGTTGATACTAATGTAGAGGAAACAAATGATGACAATAAATTGAATGAGGAAAAGAAGGTTGCTTCTTATAAAGTTCACCTCTCACCTATCGAAAAATGATACATCGAGCAGAGGGAAAGACTTGATGTGCAACGGATGGTTAGGGACACCAATAAATCTCACCGTGACAAGATTCAAGATTTTAACCAGTATTTGACGAAATTAAGCAAGCATTATGACATACCTAAAGTTGGTCCTAGCTAAGAAACTCTCATTTCATTTCCAATTTTAGTACTTTGGCATTTCAAGAATTGTCTGTTGGAAATTTCGATGCTGACATTATTGTTATAGTGCATACCATGTACTTAAATCTAACTGAGTTTGGATCAATGTTGATGCTTGGTTGTTTGTTCTATTATTTAATGAATTTTAAGAATCAATGTCTTTTTTTCATTTTACTAATCGTTATCTACTAATCTCCTTGACAAGAAATAGGTAACCACAGTTTGAGAATAGTCTCTTCATATTTTAAGGTAATGAAAATTAAATATTAATATGAGGTGCCATGAAAAGAATACATGTTATTGCACTACATATGTCATAAGGAAAATTTCAGAGACTTGCTACCTAATAGAGGTCAACTTAGATGGGAATAATCCATAATTAACACATCTCAAAAGCCAAAACATGCACTACAAAAATAGCGCAATCAGTACTTGCTATCCATATGCTAAAACAAATATGAGTAACCAAGTGGTTTGTTAGGTGCTATCACCAAAACTCTAAGAATAACAAACTCTTCAAAAAGCTACATTATTGGGTCTCATCCTTTAATGCACAGAACCTAGCAGTCAGATCCTCATGCAACTTATTGAATTTAGCCATAAGATTTAATTCTCCTTCTGTTGGATCTTCAAATTTTTGTGATCTGCAATAGTAACAAAACGCAGAGCTTGTCACTTTCTTTTCCTCTCAATTTTTCGGATATTCTCACTAGCATTGTAAAGTTTACTTATACTAAGCGATAGAAGAGATCTCCTAATCTATGCTTGATAAGGTTGTATGTTTTTTTTGACCATCCATGTCAGCTACTCTCTCAACAGCCTGCACATTAGTTACACACTTGTGAATCCATAGTTGACGATATTTCTCATCCAAGATTGAGGGTCACTCAAGGTTTCGATTACATGATCATAAGCATAAAAGTTTTAGGTACATCAGCAACAATATAGTTGAGGAGGAATCAAATGAATGGGATGCCTAGGAAGGCATTGAACTGTGCAAACATGATGCATCTGGAGCGGGGATAAATACATGGCATTCTATTTGCAACCACTCCTCCAAACAGACTTGCTAAAGTGCATCCAATAGTAAAGAGACTTAAAAGTGTTGCAGTGTAATTATGATTAAATCCTGAGAGATGAACAATATTAGAGCCTAATCAGAATTACGTGCAATAAATGCTAACACTGAATTTTTTAGATAAAAGCAAACGCGGATGGTTCTCTAGAAATTACCTTATGAAACTAATAATGGAAAATTTAGGATCTTGTGCGTTATTGGTGTATGGAATTCTACAAAGCACATTCATTCCAATTGATGGGATAGTAATAAAAGTGGAACTGGAATCTAAGGAATGTAATATAAATAAAATTGAATTTGCTCTCACCTATTAGGTCAAACTATATAGTAAAAGCACCATGGCAGTCCATGGTAGGGAACCAACAATGCCTCGTAAGACAACTATCTGAAACATTTTCACCTTTTTGACAGCTTTTGTCAACATCTATGATTCTTTCCAAATGAATGGAGCATTTAAACTAGAATTTCCCCTTTGCATTAACTCATCCTTACAATGAAAGGCAGTCAATTCATTAAATGCCCACCACAGACACATAAAAGGATGAAGTGGTTGGGTTAATGATTTAGCGGTTGCTTGGAGGTAGGTATACGGTGGGTTGGTTCATTGGTGTGAGAAGAGGTGAGAGAGAGGGATTGCCTATTGTTTATACAGAGATGGACGGTGGGTTTAACAATGGTGGTTAGCCGAGAAGAGTGAGATTAGGTTGACAGGTAAAGAAATTGGTGGCTAGAGAGGTGGTGGGCTCGAGTTGGTTCATATTTTAAGGTTCTTATTTTGGAAGTGGAAATTCGAGTACTAAATTGATATCGAGGAGGAGTAGGCCTTTGAACTTTTTCATTTCAAGAAGAAGAAGAGCTTTTACACTAGAAATCCATGGTGGGAGAAGGAGGCATGTTTATCTTTGTAACGACATAGTTCAATAATCAGAGTCATTTCAGCTAATTATATTGACATGTCTAATTAATTAGGGTGCTTTGACATATGACAATGCCACGTCAACAAAGATAATGGTGAGACTAACGTCAAGTTATAATTAAAACAAAATTGAAAGTTTGGGTATTTTATTGCCACTTTCTAAAGTTCAAGTTATAATTGAAAAATTGACGAATGTTTGGGCCTTTTTAGTAACTAACCCCATAATTTAACATCTTCTATACCAAGATCCTACAAATAAGGCATTATAGGAAGATGAGAAAAGAGATATAAATGAATATCCTAAACCTCTATAAATCAAATTTTCAATTATAAAGAAAAAATCAAAGGTATAATGGCTACAAAATAAAGATAAAAACACTTCCTATTTTCATAGGTCCTTGCTTGTTAGAAGAAATATGAATAGAGTCTCCTCTTTGCAAGTTGAAGATGGGATAATGGTTTCATCACAAAAAGAGCTACTTGCTACAACTTTCTATTATTTCTCTAAAGCTCTTAGAATTATTGATTAGATAAGTTCCTTAAGCCTTATTGAATTCATTTATTTCTGGAAAAATCTTAATAAATGTGCAATCTATTTGGAACTTCCTTTTACCTCTGGGGGACTTCAAGCGAATCTCATGCTGGAACTTCATTTATATGGTGATATATAAGCTCTTTGCTATAGAAAAAGGTCCTTGCTTGTTAGAAGAAATCTAAATAGAGTCTCCTCTTTGCTAGTAGAAGATGGGATAATGGTATCATCATAAAAAGAGCTACTTGCTACAACTTTCCATTATTTCTCTAAAGCTCTTAGAATTATTGATCAGATAAGTTCCTTAAGCCTTATTAAATTCATTTATTTCTGGAAAAATCTTAATAAATGTGAAATATATTTGAAACTTCCTTTTACCTTAAAAGATGTTAAGAATCACCAACCTATCTTACTGGGGGACTTCAAGCCAATCTCATGCTGCAACTTCATCTATATGGTGATATATAAGCTCTTTGCCATAAATAGAATAATGTAATCAATTCATTGAATAATGAAACATAGGCATCTTATATTCAAATAAAAGACACGAGGGATACAATATTGTTGGTTTAGGAATTTTCATTAATTATAAAAGAAAAATTATCTAAAGAGTTATGCAATCAAGGTGGATTTTAGAAAGGTCTCTAATTATATTGACTTGTCCTTCCTTATTTATACTTTACATGCTTTTGATTTTCCTCTAAGGTATGTTAGTTGGATAAATCAATGTATCTCTACTATGTCTTATTGAATTTTGACCAATGGCTCTCTTATCAAATTGATCAAAGCCCAAACCATTAGGCAAGGGGACCTTTTGTCTCTTTACTTCTATACGCTTTTTATGGAAGTTCGTTCTAGGCTAAGACATTATATCAATTTAGAAACAAAGTTCAAATTTCATAATAAATATAAGAAGTTAGGTATTCTTGCTAATGACCTTTTGATCTTAGTTAGAGTTCCACACTCAATTAGGGAACTAGTGAATACTTTACATAGATTAAAATCATCTCAGTTTTGTCCATGAACAAGGAGAAGAGCCTCCTATTTTTTTCCTTATGTGATGCTCATCTGACAAATTGGCTCTCTTTCCTTACTAGTTTAAAATATAAGGATCTCCAATTTATATACTTGGTATTACTATATCACATAAGAGGCATTCATGTTTTGAATTTCTTCCTTTAATTACAAAGGTAAGGAAAAGAATAAATAGTGTTGCAATAAGGCATTATCATTTACAGGAAGAGTTCAATTAACTCATGTTGATTTGAATTCTCCACATATTCATTGGGTTGCTCATGTTGCCCTTCCATCTTCTTTAATCAAGACTATAGAAAAGATTCCAATAAACTTCTTATAGGAAAGCAATTCTAAACCTTCTATATAACTGAAGCAGCTTGGAAAATAGTTTGACAGCGAAGAAAAGAGGGTGGCCTAGGAGTAATTCCTTTAAAGCCAAGTAATAGAGTCCTCCTAATCAAGAGGATTTAGAGATTGTTAAGTGATAAGGAATCCTTGGGGGTTAGTTTGACTCATTTTTACCATTTGAATTAGCAAGACGCTTCATAAATGATAATTCATTTGTTGAGATTAAGAGCTCAATTGAGGGATTAGTTCAAAATCAAATTAGATGATGGATCCAACACCAGATTCTGAACTTATTTATAGAGTGATTTGGGACTAATGGTGGACAAGGATAGGTTTCTTCATCTAAGAACACATATTCCATTCTACAATCAAATAAGTGATTGTGGATAATGTCTTTAATCTTGACAACCAGACTATAAAGAGCCCGATAATGCTTTTTTAAGGGAAATTGAGAGTCCCTTCTTATGGGGATTACATGGTATGGAACAAAACTTCCATTGGGATATTGAATAATAGATCATACATGGATTTCTTAAGGGATAAGAACCTAAAAGTTCCCTCGTTCAAACTTGTATGGGTCCTTCCCCAAGCTATCCCAAAAACAAGTTCTATTTTATGGTTAGCAATCTATGAGAGGCTAAAAACCAAAGATAAATTAATTGGTTTCAACTCCCCTACAAATTGTACTTTATGCAATTCCTTAATGGAGACGCATAACCATTTGATCTTTGGTTGTGAGTACATTGGATATCTATAGAGGAGGTTTCATAATATATATTCTCCTTAACATGTCTTCACTTGGATAGGAATAGTCGATTGGATGTTACAAAGGAGATGGGGTAACTACAAACAATAGGTCCCTCTTCAAGATCTTGCTTGTAAGGGTAGGACATGAAATTTGGAAGGAAAACAACTTATGGTTATTTCAACGTCACACAAAACAAGATACACTCCACTAAGAGATCCTTTACTAGAAAAGAATGCACACAATGTTGCATTATTTTCACGGAAGAGTAGATTAGTAAGTTCAATATGAATACTCTCTAGAATTAAAGATTACTAGTGGTAAGAGCGAACCTCCTTCGAGCGTTTGGTTCCAATTATATGACATTTTGAAATATTTATACAAGTTATTTAATTTATAAAAACATAATTATACAATTATAAAATTAATCATATTAATTTAAATGTGTAAAAATATTTATTAAAATAAAGAAAATGATACGAAATTTAATGATAACAATTAATAATATACGTGCAACTTTGTTATTGTTATTATGCCATAAACTCACTGTGGAAGACAACTCCTCTTGCTTAAGGCTATGTTTATTTTGGTGGTTATTAATAGAATGGAATAGAATGTAATATTATTCCATCAGTTAAAAGAATGATTTATAATGGAATCGAATAGAAAAAGATGGAAGGGAAGGGTTTCATATTACATCTCATTTTATCCTAAACAGTAAAAATAAATTACCTCTGATTTAAGGAGTTTAAAATGAAATGTAAAATAATAAACATTTTACGATATTACATTATAAATTCTTCTTTAAAACAACATTTTACTATATTACATTATAAACCCTTCCATCTCTTCCAAAGAGTAATTTTTAAATATTACATTCATATACATTCCATTCCATTATAAATCATTAAATTTTATTAAAAACCTTATATCCAACTAAACATAGCCTCAAATCTCGTATCTTCATTTTCTAAAGATGGAGTTTTGGTTGATTGTTAACGTGTAATGAGTTTTATTGAACGTTACAAGAATGCCCATGTGACTTAACGTGTCATCTGCCGAAACTGGTCATGTTTATAGCGGTATGCTTCTACAAGAATGTATGTGGTGGACTTTAACATGATACTGGGGCTTTAGTGGGAGATTTTAGTCCCTTAATTTGGCATATATACAACAAGAGGAAATCATGATTTGCCATTCTGGCTTTAGTGGGAGATTTTAGCATATATACAAGATGAAATCATGAGTTGTCCTACCTTAGGCCTTTTACCTACGATTTTGTTTACATGCCCCACTTTATCCTTAGGTTTCTAAAAAATTATGGTGTATGTAGAAGCTTCATCATGAAATTGAAGTTTATATCTGGAGAGGTCCTTGGCTGAGGCCAGTTAGCTCCTTCAGGAACCTTGATACATTTGAAACCCTGGTCTCTGTACAGTTTGGTAGCGCCAAGGTTATTCAAATCACAGTGCAAAGCTATTGCACGGCAGTCCCAACTCCTGGCTTTAGCCTCTGCCTTTGCTATGAGCCTTTTAGCTATCCCCTTCCGCCGGAATCTCTCGCGAACAGCAACATTTGATATATAGGCAATCCCAGTCCTGTGGTGTAAACACGTTAGTTTCTACAAAGTTTAAGTGACTGTATAAAGCATGGAAATAATCATCAAGTAAGAAGCAGCTACATAAGCATAAGAATTTAAGCGAAAAAATTCTACGACTGAGGTCAAAGTATTTATGCTTCCAACTATCTTAGCAGCGTACTGCAATTTTTTAGCAGTTCTCAGCATGACTACCTCAATGATCCTCATTTCTGAATTTGCTCCCCAGGTCGGAATCCCCGAGCAAATAACTTCAGCAGTTATCTTAATTGAACGCATTAGATTAAAGGTCTCCCCGAATTCTACAGATTTCCGTCGAAAGGACTCCTTCTGAACAAATTATGTTGAAATGGTTGAACATCAATGTATGGGTTTAAAGCATATTACACATTAAGGATGCTCTTAAAATGATCCTCATAATTAGTCTTGAAAGAGTACATAGTCCACTAAGTGTTGATTTCAAAATCTACCAATAAGTCTTGTCAGAGGAAAGTGACAATCCAAAGGTCAAGTCAACAAAGAAAGAAAGATGATGCAATAACAGAGGCCCAAAGAAGAACACAATTACGTGTTACATGACAAGAAACACTGTATAGAGACAAATATGACACCAAATCCACTAGCATTATTTTATTATTCCCGACTCTTTTTCATGCAAACATGCATGAAGCTGCCTTTGTCTTATAAGCGACACATTAAATCCATATAGCCATTTGAAGATAACCTTATTTATGAATGTCATCCCTGAGTCCCTATGACACCAGATGTTTAACTAAAGCCACAAGTGCAGAGAGAATTTCCCATTTATTTCATGCGTAACACCGTGTACAATTTGAAAATTGCAGAACCTAAATGTCGACTGAAAATATCTGAGAGAAAAATACAGTCTGAGAGATACGATCATTGCTTTCTGGGTTAAACACAATAAAAAGTCTCAATTTTTTTTCATACTTCTGTAGATTAAGCATTTAGAGGAAGTAAACTAAGACTAACACCTGTTGATCATCCGTGAAATTAGTATACATTATGTCATTTGGCTATGTTGCAAAATGGGGGTCAAACTCATGGAAGTTAGGATTTTACATTGTTTCATTAGAAGTTGCAAATATTGAATCTCAGTGATGTGAGATGATCAATTTGAGTAACTCACCTTCTCTGACGAAGCGATCCTTTTCTTGGAAGAAAATCAGCTACTGTATCCACGGTCAATATCCCAGCAACATATCCTCGATTCAAACTGAATTTCCCATCAAAGCCTCCAATTTTGAAATCTTCACTTCCTGAGATGAAAGCTTGATAATCTGAGCCACCAACGACAGCAACAAGACAAGTTCTCCTGCAGCCAATTGGTGCAGAGAATCCTGATAGCATTGCCACCAACCTGTCAACCCTAACTACAAAATCAAGAGGGAAGGAATATTCAGGGAAGAAGGAGCTGCAGTGAATCTCGACCACTTCCCAGCAATCCTCCAACCTTGCTTCTCTCACAACAATATCTGGAGAGACAGTCGGGAACAATTCAACCACTTGACTTGCTTTGCATAGTCCTACACTCGCGCAATCAGATTCTAGAGATCAAATCTAGTATCCATATAATGAAATTTCAAACCGAAACATAGTATTTCTGTTCTTTCGGCTAATGATAAACATAGGTTGATCAGGAATTTGAAGAAAAACAAAAGAAAACAAAACCCAGATATCAAATCATTTACATGGTCAACATGAGTAATAATTACTGAATTCTCCACATCCGCATACGGCGAATCATTAAAAGCCAAAATCCAGCAGAAATTAAAGAGGAATACAAAACAATGTCAAAGGCTCGAAGCCATCAGATCATTTTTCTCCCAATCTGCCCTCCTTACACTTAACTATGATTCTTCGAGGTGAATTCGATGAGAACAAGCGATGTCAAATCTCATCAGCTAAATGTTCAAAATGGAAAACCCCAAACAAGCAAAATTTAACAATGAAGAATACGTAAGAATTAAAGACAGTTCACATAAAGTCAACGAAACAACTAAAAATCCAAAGACAATTACGAGAGAATGTCATGTAAACTCCGACAAATCATCAAATCCCAAAAATAGTAACAAAAAAAACCATATGAAAAGGGGAAAAGGGTAAGTGAAATAAATAAATGGGTTCGTAAGGTACCTGAAGTGGGGTGAGAAAGTGAGACCCTAGCGGACGAGGAGAAGAAGAAACGAGATTGGTGATCTTTCCTGAGACAAATATTGTTAGTGGAAGTTGGGAACACTGATAATCCCAACTGTAACGACCGCATTTCTCGGAAGGAGAGTTTGGATTTTCTTCTAATCTTCTTCTTTTGAGTCGGAATTATCCCTCCGACTATAACTATTTCAACGTGAATAACATCTGATTTCTCTCTATTTCGTTTAGGACTCCCAAAAAACAAGCATAGTTTTTCCAGCCGCACGTGTTCGCCACCTTCCACACTGCACTCTGGCTTTGGGTCGTGTCCAAGGATTAAAAAAAAAAAAAATTTGTATAAAGTGTCAGATCGAGTAAAATTTTAGCTAAAAAATATTTTTAATGAATAAATCATTTTTAAAATATTTTTATTATAATTAAAAAACTCAAAATTAAATGTAAAATAATTTACATTAACCGTTAACCTTATTGCGTTGCTAAATGATTTTGATTTTTACTCCTAAAATGGTCAAATAATAATGCTAATTATAAATTGAACCTTTACTAAAACTTGGTTACTTTCCAAAGATTTTTTAGGTCCATTTAATTTCTTTTTATACTTTTTTTTGTTGTTGTATTCTTCAAAACAAATAATGGGATAAGAAATTAAAAATATCAATAATTTTTAATTTAATGTTCAACTTTTAAAATTTTTTAATTAAGTGTTCAAACCAGCGATTTTAAAATTGAACTGATTTACTCAAGAAAAATAAGAACTTGCCAACTTTTTGCTTTAATTTATATTTATGATTATTCTAAATATAAACTAGTCGGATAAGTAATAAACCATTTGGTTTTTTGTTAATCTGTAAGTAGCATTGAATGTAAGTTCATCTTCTCCTTCTTATTTGATCTCTTACAATCTCTATCTCCATTCAAGCTTTAAACTTTTCGGTGACTATTTAGTTCTTTTCAAACTTGGATTGCTATTTCAATTTTCATTTCTAATCAAACTTTAACCTCTTTAACAACTCTTTAGTCAACGTATTTAGTGTATAAGATTCTCCGCTTAGCGAGAGTTTGAGGAGGTTCATGATGTACATAGCCTTAAATCTTTTTTTCCTTAACATCTCCTATTCTATTTCAACCTCTTTTGTATTTGTTGTGTGTGTGTGTGTGGTTTTCTCTAACATCTAAAGCCAAATCCCAAACTAACAAACCAAGAAGACGCAAGGATTGCAGGGCTTTTTTTTTTTATTTTCAGACTTCCACCGACCCAAAGATTAGGGGTAATTTTTTATTAAGAGTTTTAACTTTTTCCTTTTCATTTCTATCTTTTCTTCATTGTTTCATTATTATAGCATTTGCAATGTATTTTTGTTTGGGTTTATGAATCTATTTGCAAGACATTAAGGTTACTGGGTTGTGATTGAAATTTTTTGGCTAAGAAATAGTGAGTTTGTCGGAGAAAATTTGGGGTTTATGGGATCGATTGTCTTCTCTACAAATGGAGCTTGGATTCTTTTAATTTGTACTTATTCGTCCTAAAAGAGAAAAGAAATATGATAGATTATGATGTTAGATTTTGTAAGACTTTAGTTATTATTTATAAACATATATGTGTTGTTTAGATTGGAAGTATGCTAGTGCAGGATGAGATTTAAGAAAATGTCTAGTTGTTAAGGCCTTTACCATAACTTAGATAAGGTCTTTCAAATTATTGGAAATGTAGGACAAATTAAAATATATTGGAGTATATATATACATTGTCGTCTAATCTGATTTGAAAGATGGAGGAGAGGAAAGCATCAAAAAGTAGGGAGCATATCACCTGTTTTCATTATTTTGTTCCTCTCAATCAAGTTGATTAATTCTCCCTTTAATTAATCAAATATAAGAAATTTGACAAATAAGGACCAATATTACATGTTGGATATTTATCTAGTCTAATTAGTATTTAATCAGAATTAGCTATAATTCTAATTAAATTTTAATTAAAAACAAAATTATATTTCAACTAATTTACTAAAAAGTCTAAGTCACGATTATAAATAGGTAAAGCCTCTAAAGGTGCTAGATTCCTCACCTACCACTCTTTACACTACTTTAAGTTCTCTCAACTTGTTCAAATTGACACCATTAGAGATTAGACATATTTATGACTATGGTGGCTATGGTAAATTAGTATTAGAAATGGTTTGAGAGAAATTACAAGAAAAATGATCAACATAAAGAATAAGATACAATATATGCTCATCTTTTATTGCGTTCATACGTCAATCATACTAAGATTTCAAAGTGATCTTAGCTTTCAAAAAATTGTTTGAATTTTTTTATATTATAAGAAATTACTTTAGGAATCTATAGTCCTTTTTTTTTGGAAAAAAATATATGGTGTATTTTTATTTCCTCCCTTTTCTAGACTTTGTTGATGAAAAGGGTAGTGATTCTTTTGTCACAAGTCATATATCATAAGATCAATCTTATTCCAGAAATCTTAGTGGAGAGGGAACGGCAAACTGAAAAGTTGTATCCCTTTTCTCTAAGTTTGTATGGTAAGCCACATGATCCATGATTATGGAACTTTTGATGCTCGATCTGCTTATATTAGTCCTTTGTGGCAATTTTATAGCCATAAGATAGAAGAATTCAGTAAGTTATTTGAGAGATGATATTTAAGTTAACGACTATGTTGTAGATGAGTGGATAAACTCAAAGTGGTTATTCAAGCGTCAAGAATTATATCATGTGCTCCATCATCAATGGTCAAACAGTTTCATCCATTTCAGAGAGATATTCCTTAATTACATGGGTTATTGATGTATTGTTAAAATTTTCTTAAAATCGAGATATAAGTTAATTCAAATAAAAAAGAAGAGTGAAGGAAAAGATCAAGTATAAAGTGAGCGGCTTGAGTAATATCATAAAGTATGATAACATCTTACTGACTAGAAATAGTCCCATAGAGAAAAAAACATTCAAGGATAAAGATACTAGCTCAACTTATAAATTAAAGAGAAATGGGATTTCAAGCTCATCAATGTCTATAAAAATGATTGAAAACCCCTATTAGAGATATGGTATAAGACCATTTCTTTTTTGTTAAAGCACAAATTTGAAAGTACATAGATTGCGGTGATAAAAATGAACAGCTAAAGTAAGAAATATTAGGATAGAAAGAGAAGGCTGAAAATTTATTAAGTGGATAACTATTAATTGTAATTTTTATTTTTAAATAAATTATTGATTAAGTTCCGCAATTTGATCCATATAAAGATAATAAAGTAGTCTAATAATAAATTTCTTGATGAGACAATTATACGAAAAATAAAAGGCTAAAATGAATTAGGAATACTAACAAAATAAAAAGCATTGGGGGAAAATTCAGAGAAATTTTCCAAAAATAATTATTTGAGAAAAAGATTCTTAGACTCGAAACACTAAATCAGGAAATTATGTGAATGGGCTATAAGGTAAAAGCGACCTTGACTCACTTATTGGAGTATATTTAATTTAGATTCATGTATAAGCTTAAAATGAAATATTCTTTGACACACAGATTGTGTAAAAAAATTATATTTAATTTCAGTATCTTGTCAGTATCTATATATCAGTAGGTATCATATGAACACAAAGAGGAATCAACTTTTTATAAATATAAATGAAAGCATGAAGAAGCTTAGTTATTTTAAGTATCCTTGAGTAGCGTAGGTGGAAGTGTTAAGATATTTTTGTCCTTAGGGATAATTTTGTCATTTTCCTATTAAGTGGATAACTATTAATTGTAATTTTGATTTTTAAATAAATTATCAATTAAGTTACGCAATTTGATCCATATAAAGATAATAAAATAGTCTAATAAATGAACAAAATCAATAGGTCGAAGTCCAGGTAAAAAATGGATCATTTTTAATGTGAACCTAGTCCATATCGACCTTGTGATGAAGAAGCCTGATATGGAAGTTATATATATATATATATAGGTTAAGGTCTCATACAGTTGCTCATATCAATCATAAGCATAAGGAACCTCTTACCCGTTAAAAGAGCTTACATTTTTGAGAAAACTGTAGAAAGACCTAACCCACGTCCTGGTGATGGATTCTAGTGAAGAAGGCAGTGGATTTTGGCTCGTTTCAGCTTCAAAAAACTTGTTCAAAATTTTAGAACTGAAATCAGGTACATTATGCATTTCTCCATTTTTTGCCCTTTCACGTTAGCTCCGAGGCATGTAACTAAGGTACCGTTACGTATTACACGTGGTATCAGAGCAGTGGTGTAATTGGGTGGTTAAAAACGAAGTTTTTTGGTCTTTCTCTCCATAAGATTTTCGGAGAGTTAACTTCCGTTTCTCGATTTTTTCTTGCTTTTTATTTTATGAAAGTAGTATATATGTGTTTAGCCTTGAGAAACGAGATGAAAACGAGCTCGGGATGTTAAAAATGATCCTGAAACTCACCGAAAATTGCCATTTTCCTGCGCGTAGTCGGAAGACGTTAGGCGTGTGTGGTACACGCACCTGACAGGGAGCAGTACCACCCATTGGGGCGGTACATATGGCACGTTCCAGACAAGGGGCGACACGTGGTTTGCTATGAGTGGGCCATGTGTTACGTGTACAATGCACTGGCCCGCGTCACTGGAGGCTTGTGCCACGTGTTAGATGCGTCTCTCGCGCACCTGTACTGGTGCGTGTTATGTCAGTGTATGGTCCTGAACAATAACAAAAAAAATACAAAAATTTCAAGTTTCTCGTAAGGATGCCCCGAGGTGTTTTGAGTCAGCTTTTTAGTCTAGAAAATGTTGGGTTTGCCATGGATGCATGTATCACATGCATGCGTATGCAGTTGAAGTGTCAGAATCAAGATTTCGACAACATGATAACCTGAAAAATACAGAATCTAACATGCATGCATGGATATGTAAAGAACATGAAATATAAAACCTTTTTACCTTATGTTTCTCCTCCTTTCTTATTTCTTCTCCTTGTTTGGGTTTCTGCAGACACTAAACCCTTCTTTGATCACCTAAGAACACGCAAGGAAGATGAAGAAACAATGTATGAGGGTTATTTGAGCACCAAACTATATGAGCTCTAGTAGATGCTTAAGATGATAGAAGATAGGTCAATAATCTTGTTGTATGCACTTTGATTCATACAACAATTGCATGAATTGCATGAACAAGACTTAAGACACCTCTCTCTCACTCTAGAACTCTTCTAGAGCCCTTATGCTCTCACTTGTGTGTGTAAGAAGTGTTAGAATTAGAACCTTGTGTACAGAAGTGAAGAACTCACTTATATACCCATTTATGCCCTCTGTCGCGATCGGGCCCTATAAGTCACGATCGTGGCCTGCTTAAATTTGGCCATATATACTATGTTTTTCGTCCGATCTTTTATGTGTATAACCTTTATATTCCTGGTTATTTTAGGACCTTGAATTAATTCTTAATTCATTTAAATTATGAAGGGTTTCATGATGTCAATTTTCCAGAATATAAGCGAATTAGCACATGAACTCTTTGATAGTTAATTATCCAACTTATGAATCTTTCCATAGACAATTACTGTGCAATTCATCCTTTCACCATACTATACCCCACTTGGTTTGGAGTATGGGCTGTGTGTCAACTCCCACTAGACTGACTATGTCGCATATAGTCCAAGTGATGTTAGCTCTTGTCCTAGGATCTTATTACTTTTATGTGTCATTGAAGACTCTCTTCATGACGCATAACTGCTCTGGCCAAAGACTCCTGAGTAATGACCCCAACAAGAGGCCATGGGTATCATCTCCTTCCATCAGGAGTGGTAAATCCTTTATTAACTACCCAATTACTTTCGAATACCAATAGCTGTACCCTATCACCACCCTAAGAGCGACCTCATTTTGAGGTAACAAGGAATGATGTCAAAGCATATGATTAGTATCCAAGTTATCCTTGAGTACCTCAAGTCTAAGAATATTTGCATCATTGCTATGATGAGATTAATCATTGACATTAAATAGATCATCCATATGATAATCTCATAATAGGTCATCCTAGTACTTACTACCTTAGTAAGCATCCACATGTTAACTCTAAACATCTCATACTTATAGTTTGTGAGATCCACTACTTAATC
>JANZXR010000172.1:18308126-18341925 GCA_027575705.1 Erythroxylum echinodendron | reverse complement strand
AATATCAATATCAATTCATATATAAATGAATATCAAATTAATGAAAAATGCCTTTTGCTTTATTAATCAAAATAAAGTTTGTATAAACATGTTAAAGGTGATTGCCTTTAGAGCACTACTATAATAATCTCCCACGAGCACTAAAGCCAATCGCCTTTATTTCTAAAACTATAGGCAAATACACAAGAATCAAATTTTATTTGAGAAAGTGGGTTTGTCAAAAGATCAGCGATGTTCTGATCTGTGGGCACTCTCAATCTTCATATAACCTCTATCAATTATTTCCTTGATTAGGTGATATCTCCTAAGTACGTGCTTGGACCTTAGCTCCTTAGCTTGAGCAATAAATCCATTTTTGTCACATTGCAACAACATTGGGTCTACTATGCTAAGAACCACTCCAAGTTCTATAACAAACTTCTTGATCTAAATAGCTTCTTTTTCTGCTTCCATAGGTGTAATGTACTGTAAATCAGTCATCAAATTTGCAGTCGTCTCTTATTTGGACCTCTTCTAACTGATTGCTTAATCATTCCGTGTGAAAACATAACCTGACTGGGATTTGGAGTCATCTTGGTCAGATTGAAAACTGGCATCTGTATGCCCACTCACTACAAGATCTCCATTTTCATATATCAAGAATACATCCTTAGTCCTTCTCAAATACTTTAGGATATTCTTGACAGCTACCCAGTGACCCTCACCAGGATCCGATTGATGTCTGCTCATAACACGTAAAGCATACGATATATCGAGTCTTGTACATAATATAACATACATGATTGATCCTATTGTCAAAGCATATGGGATTATACTCATGCGAGTCCTCTCATCTTGTGTCTTGGGACATATAGATTTCGATAGTTTTATCCCATGAGTCATGGGAAAAAACTCTCTCTTGGACTGCTCCATACTAAACCTATTTTACACTTTATCTATATATGTTGATTGTGAAAGAACTAGCAACTTCCTTGATCTATCTCTTCAAATATTTATTCCTAATATATAAGTTGCTTCTCCAAGGTTTTTTATGGAAAAATTCTGGGATAACTAAATTTTAACTGATTGCAAACTTGAGATATCATTTCTGATCAATAATATGTCATCCACATATAATACAAGGAATATGATAGCACTCCTACTAACCTTTTTGTACACACAAGGTTCATTAGGATTTTGTGAGAAAACAAACTCCTTTATTATCTCATCAAATAGGATGTTCCAACTCCTAGATTCTTGCTTCAATCTATAAATGGATTTCTGAAGCTTGCATACCTTTCTGCCATCTGTGAATATGAAGCCCTCAGGTTGTATCATATATACATCCTTAACTAGGCTTCCATTTAGGAAAGCCATCTTCACATCCATCTGTTATATTTTATAATCATAATGAGTAACAATGGCTAGGAGTATTCTAATGGATTTAAGGATAGCTACGGGGCTAAATGTCTCATCATAGTCAACCCCTTATCTTTGACGATAACCTTTAGCAACTAGCCTTGCTTTATAGATAATCACATTACCTTCTATGTTGATTTTCTTCTTGAAAATCCACTTGCATCTTATGGGTTTTATCCTTTTGGATAGGTCAACTGTTGTCTCATCTTTGTGAATAACAATTTTGAGTTCAGCAATTGTTCTGCATCTGTTTGAATATCATGAATTTCATTAAGTTCAACTTTGCTCCCACTGTCTTCTCTTAGAAGAAACTCTTTCTCTAAAAAGACATCATGCTTTGAGACAAACACCTTTTTCTCTAAAGCATTATAGAACTAATATCCCATTATTTCGTTAGGATATCCTATAAATTGACATTTATCAGATTTCACTTCAAGTTTGCTTGATTGAATCTGCTTCACATAAGCCAAACAACCCCAAACTTTCATATGAGAAAGATAGGGCCTTTTGTTAGTCCATATCTCATATGAAGTAACTTCAACTTCATTTGAAGGGACTCTATTTGTCACATAAGTAGTAGTTTCGAGTGCATAACCCCAAAAGAATTTTGGTAGATTTGATAAACCCATCATCGACTTACCATATCTAACAAGGTTCGGTTTCTTCTTTCAACCACACCATTATATTGTGGTATGTAAGGTGGAGTCCATTGGGATACTATCCTATTATCTATAACATAAGCTAGAAATTCCTTGTTTAAGTATTCACCAGCTCGATCTGATCGAAATGTCTTAATAATTCTACCGAGTTGTTTCTTTACTTCATTGTTTAAACATTTCAAATGCTTCAGACTTGTGTCTCATTAGATGCACATACCTATATTGTGAATAATCATCGATAAAAGTAAGGAAGTACACAAAACCATCCCTGGTATGAATGGACATCGAACCACTTACATTAGAATGTATTAAGTATAATAACCCATTCATTCGTTCATTTTTTCCTTTAAAAGATAATTTAGTCATCTTGCCTAACAAGCAAGATTCATATGTGTCATATGATTCATAATCAAATGACCCTAAGCTACCATTCTTGTATAGCTTAATCATATGTTTCTCATTATATAGCCAAGTCGACAATGTCATAAGTAAGATGATTTTAAGTTATCTCGTTTTCGTCTTTTATTGTCATTGATATTTAAAATTGGATAGGACATATTTAATATGTAAATTCCATTACATAATGTAGCAGTACCGTACAACATTTCATTTAACTTAATTGAACAAACATTACTTGAAAAAGTTAATTGAAATCCTGCTTTATTAAGAAATGAAATAAATACGATGTTTTTTAGTCATAACGGGTACATAATGGCAATTTTCCAAAACTAACTCTATCCCACTAGGAAGATACAAAACATATGTCCCTATAGCTAATGCAGTAACTCTTGTTCCATTTCCCACACGTAGGTCCATCTCTCCCTTTTTGAGTGGTCTACTATCCCTGAGACCCTGCATATTAAAACATATGTGTGAGCCACATCTGGTATCTAATACCCAAATGTTATGATCAGAAATAGTATTAACCTCAATGATAAATATCATACCTGAAGTAGACAGTGGGGTATTTAATGCCTTTTCTACTTCAGTGACTCCAGATAAGCTTTGCAGCTCCTCTTCCAATGTCTTTCCTTATTGCAATGGAAGCATATCCCCTTTGACATTGTCTCCTTTGCCTTTTTCTTGGCTACACCTCCCACTAGCTTTTTGGACTTCTTCTTGTTCTTTTGGTTCTTCTTTGGAGAAACAGAAGCAGAGTTCACTCACATCGCAGCCTTACTGTCTTTATTGACAGTTGAGCAGATTAATCAGCTCAGCTATTTTGAGCAGATTAATCAATTCACATATCATTATGGATATTTAATTTATTCGATATTTAAGAACAAAATATGAATAACTATCAGTCAAACCTGTCAGAATTAAGTTTATACTTAATTCATGATCCATTATGAAGCCCAAATTGGCTAATCTCTCAATATATCCATTCATCTTCAATGCATACTATACTGGAGTTGATCCCTCAGCCATCTTAGAATGCAAAAGCAACCTTGAGGTCTCGAACCTTTCAGACCGAGCTTACTCATTAAACAGTTCCCTCAGATGGTAGGCTATGGTATGAGCATCCATAACGTCATGCTACTTTTCTAGTTCTGATGACATAGAGGCTAACATTATATAACTAGCTAACTCATTATCATTCAGTAGCTTCTTATAAGCTTTCTCATCTTCATCAGATGCATCAACAGCAGGGGGATCGAGAAGTGGTTCATCTAGGACATATCCTAGTTTTTCCAATTTAAGAACAATTCTCAAATTTTATAGCCAATCTAAAAAGATAAATCCTATGAGTTTGTTGGAATCTAATAGGGAGCGTAAGTTCACACTAAAAGACATCATGGTGATTCAATAACCTAGAAGAACGAGAGAAAGTGATAGAATGTACATTAATGCATATCGATAAAGACTTTAATCACATGCATTATAGATCCCACTATTTTAATTCAAATCCATGGCCCTCATTATGAATTCTAGAAAACTTATAGTTTTCTTATTGGGTCGATATTCGATATCACCAAGAATGACCTTGGGTTTGCCCAATAAGCCACCTTAGGTCAATCGGTAGGTATCATTCATACCAGTTGCATCCAATTATGCAACTATTGACTTGTGCTATCAACTATTGATTTAGCACACTCATTGGGTTATTAACTTTTGATTTGCATACATCCCATGTATATTACCCAACTTCGCTTCTATCCACATTGACCTTAGGTTTGCCCAACAAATCAATGCTTTCAGGTGGAACCAACTCATTAATCTAAAAATATAGCTTCTATGGTTTGAACAAATTCGTGTAGAGCGGGCTTGGGTTTGCCCAATAGCCTAACTCTAAAAGAACTTTGGTTCTTGCCATATCAATTGAAGACTTAAGTCCTAATATTTGGTTGAGGGATTTGGCCTTTGGTCTCATTACTACTTGGAAGATCTTGACTATGTATATCATATATATACAATCAGATTATGGACAACTCAATTTAATTAAGTCGATATCCATAACTACCTTAAAATGCATCTAATGCATATATCACACGAAGGAGGTTTAATTTAGGATATGATTTAACTATGCATCTAAAGTTCGTGATTCGATTCAACTCCTAAACATAATCGAGTACTAGTGTTAGTCTTGGCTAATCTGAATTATGAATATGATTCGATTAGGAACCCTATAATTCAATTATTTTGATGTCCAGATTAAACACTTTAATCTTACTTTATATGCCTTTATCTAGTCACGCTAGAAATTTTATGCTCTACTTGGATTAATTCTAAATTAATTCCTAGGGTTTCCAAAATTCCCGTACATCAATTATTCATCTTTAATATCTCTAGGTCATCCCAAATTTATCTAAATAATTTCGGCACTAGCCAAAATTATCTTGACGGCCAAAATCGTTAAGATAAATAAGTTAACCTACTAAACACTAAAGGGACCGATACAATGTTCAGAAAATTTCTAAAACCCTAATTTCAAGCACATGCATTAAGCATGCTATTACCATCAAAATAATACATTTCTTATCACATAAGAACTTATTTAGTTATTAAAACCGAAATACCTACATTATGAGTCATTAAGTAAGTCAACTCCATCAACTTTCAAAAAGTTGACTAATGTTGACTTTGACTTGATTTAATAATTGAATCAAATTCAATTAATTCTGGAAAAATTCCAAAATCTTATATACATTCTAAATGGGTCTAATAAAAAATTCCAAAGGCTAATTTTAAATAATTATTTATCAATAAATAGGAATAAGCCAACATATGACATGTGTATAACACTTGTCATGTTACTTCTAACACTAGTCAGACAATACATCGTGCATGCAAAAGATAATCACGTGGAAACATCTCATATTACATGTGCATTATAACTTTTTTAATAAAAATTAATATGAAATTTATAAGCATGCATGTTCATCACATTTCCAAAATTTCCAGAACTTCATACAAATATCAAGCTGAAACTAAATTCATTATAAAATAGCAAATGACATTCAATTGCATTTTATTTTTACAAAAACAGAACATAACACCCTATAAACATTTTTGTGAAAGAAAATAGATTTTTTTTCTAGAATTATTAAGAAAATTTCAAAATTAGCATATGCATTCAATTTTTCAGAAATTCCCAAAAACTGACATATGAACAGTCTGGATATTAATTCGAAATAAAATAGCGACATTTAATTGCAATTTTCTTTGATAGAAACATAATATAACATTTTATAAATATTTCTGTGAAAGAAAATCAGAAATTTTTTTTTACATTTTACACCAATTATTCCAAATCAGCATGCATGTCAGTCACAACCTAGCAAACACTTTGCATATGTTTAATACATCATCTATTACATGTTCAATACCACTATTAGGTTTGTAATGGATGCATGCATATGTATGTAGTAGAAGTGTCAAAATCAAGATTCTGATACCATGACAACCCAAAAATTATAGAACCTAACATGCATGCATGGATATGTAAAGAACATGAAATATAAAACTTTTTTACCTTATGTTTCTCTTGCTTTCTTATTTCTTCTCCTTGATTGGGTTGTTGCAAACACCAAACCCTTCCTTGATCACTCAAGAACATACAAAGAAGATGAAGAAACAACTTACAAGGGTGATTTGAGCACCAAACTATATGAGTTCTAGTAGATGCTCAAGATGATAGAAGATAGGCCAAGAATTTTGTTATATGCACTTTGATTCATGCAACAATTGCATGAATTGCAAGAACAAGACTCAAGACTCCTCTATCTCACTCTAGAACTCTTGTAGAGCCCTTATGCTCTCACTTGTGTGTGTAAGAATTGTTATAACCTTGAGTACATAAGTTAAGAACTCATTTATGTACCCATTCGTGCCTTTTGTCACGATCGTGGTCGACAAAGCCATGATAGTGGCCTGGCTCGCCTTCGGCCACGATCGTGGCCTTCTTAAATTTAGCCATGCACACTATGCTTTTCATTTAATCTTTTATGCATGTGACCCTTAGGTTCTCAGTTATTTTAGGCACTTAAATTAACTCTTAATTCAATTAAATCATGAAGGGTTTCATGGTGCCAATTTTCCAGAATATAAGTAGATTAACACACGAACTCTTCGATAGTTAATTATCCAACTTATGAACCTTTCCATAGATAATTACCATGCAATTCATCCTTTCATGATACTATACCCCACTTGGTTTGGAGTACACGTTATGTGTCAACTCCCACTAGATTGACTACGTCACATCTAGTCCAAGTGATGTTAGTTCTTGTCCTAGGATCTCATTACTCTTATGTGTCATTGAAGACTCTCTTTATGACATATAACTCCTCTGGCCAGAGACTCCTGATTAATTACCCCGATAAGTGGTCGTGGCTATCATCTCCTTCTAGCAGGAGTGGTGAATCCTTTATTAGCTACCCAATTACCTTCGAATACTAATAGCTATACGTAATCACCACCCTAAGAGTGACCTCGTCTTAAGGTAACAAGGAATGATGTCAAAGCACAGGATTAGTATCCAAGATATCCTTGAGTACCTCAAGTCTAAGGGTATTTACACTATTTCTATGATGAGATTAATCATTGACATTAGATAGATCGTCCATATGATAATCTTATAGTGGGTCATCTGATATACTTACTACCCTTAGTAAGCATCCACATGTTAACTCTAAACATCTCAGGCTTATAGTTTGTGAGATCCACTGCTTGATCAAATCAAGGATTATAATATGCATTAGTCACTTTAGATTAACAATGTCTTGTCTTATTAATCCTATGACTATGGATTATTTAGATACTAAAGTAATTGTACATGATAGGAATCTCATTATCATGATCTCATTATGATTTCCTTCATGCTATGTTTTATATCATGGACTTCATTA
Source organism: Erythroxylum echinodendron (assembly GCA_027575705.1). Classification (NCBI taxonomy): domain Eukaryota; kingdom Viridiplantae; phylum Streptophyta; class Magnoliopsida; order Malpighiales; family Erythroxylaceae; genus Erythroxylum; species Erythroxylum echinodendron. The sequence continues at coordinate 18,334,520 of JANZXR010000172.1, read as the reverse complement.
ATTCGATTTAAGATTAATATCAATTCATATATAAACAAATATCAAATTAATGAAAAATGTTTTCACTTTATTAATCAAAATAAAGTTTGTACAAAAGTGCTAAAACTGATTGCCTTTAGAGCACTATTCTGACAGGAAATTCATAAAGTAAAATTTTCCATTTCTATGGAGTTATTACGTTAGTAATAAATTAAAATTTATAAGTCCAGAAAAAGGAATTAAGGTGTTCTGAATCTGATTTGAAGTGAATTTTCATACTTAGGACATCACATGAGGGAGATACTTCAAGTTTTCGTGTCTCGGGTCTCATGTTCAGTATTTGGGATAGCATGATAGTTACTCGGAAAAGGAGTTAAGACATTCTGAAACCATTTTTGAATGAATTTTCATGCAATGAACTTGCCATAAGGAAAATACATGAGGTTCTTTTGTCTCGGAGATCGGTTAAGTGTCTAGTAATGCACGATAGTCACTCTATTAAGATTTTTCTTTACGAAAGTCTCAAATGAAGTTTTCAGAGAATGTCTTTAACATGAGTGTGTGTGACAATGAGACTGTGCATTCAGGTTTTGCATTTATTAAAGTTACATTGTTATATACCATAAGCTTATAAAGAATGCGAAGATAACATAAAGATGTATCCCTTATGTTTGTGGACATTTTGAGTGCTGATGAGGATGTAGTCACTATAATGGCCTTACAAGTCAGTATTTTGAATTGTTTTGCATATATTTTAGGGGACGTCTCTAGTCTCATGTTTGGTTATTTTACCCACAAGTGTTGGCCTTATATGAACTTTTGAGATATGCATAAAGGCATTGGATAGAAGAAAGTCGTTGCTTAAATGATATACTCTCCCACAGATGGTAGTGTTATGAGGGCTGATGTACTCTGATCACTTTTATGTGTGAAAGTCTAGTTACATATATTATGTATTCAGCCCTCAGGTCTTTCATAATATGTGTGACTGAATTTCTAGTAAAGATAGTGTTTAATGGCCTTGAGTATCACTATTGTCCTACATTTGTGTTGATCTAATCAAAGTTACTAAAGAGTCACCTTTTCGATCAATAAAATCAATGTCAACATTAAAACCCTAACCAATTTCAATGCAAAGAAGAAGACAAAAGATGTATTGAATGTTATGTAGATAACTAAGGTTATTATGGCCATACAGATATATAGGTCATCTCTACCTACATCCATTAGATTGAAAGTTCATAAAACAGCCTATAAAGCCTAGGATCAGTTTAATAGATTATGTATTATGACCATTAAGAGATCCATAACTAACCATCTGCTTGGTGGACTTCCAGAAACAGACATAGCGAAGTAATTTCTTAGAAATGTCTCCTAGAGGTACATAGTCTCAGCCAGTGTTGAGACAAGTCCGTTGATGAAAGAATTGTTCTCCATGAGGTATACAGGGGAAGGGGCAATAAAGGCGAACATATCAAGAATGATACATCTTCACAGTAAATTGAAGATGTTAAACATTCCTCTTCCTGATGTCTTTATAGTTCATCAGACTTTGAATACACTCCCTTCAAAGTTAAGTAATATAGTGATGACATATTATTTGCAGGATGAGGAATGAGATTTTAATGCTTTGATTTCCCATTGCATTGTTGAGGGGGAGAAACTCAAGCTTGCTACTCATACAGTCCTTGTAGCAACTTAAGGAAAGACAAAGATGAAACCTACTAAGATTACAGGTAGAAAGACTGAATCTTTTCTACATACTAATGCCGGTCAATCTAGTGCTAGTGAAGGTCCTAGGGACATAAAGAAGCCAGCAGTATAAGTCCTAGAAGGAAAGATGGTGATCATCTGATAACTTCTTGGCTTGTCTATTTATGAATCTAATTTGTGATAGTCGGATTAAGTACTTGGTGGCTATATAGTGGGGTGTCTGATCAAGGTGTTTCCACAATGTAGGGGTTCATATCCAGGATAAAGCCAAATAACAGGAAGGATAAACTGATGGTTCACAGCAATGAAGAAGTGGAAGTAATATCTATAGGGGATGTATGTACTGAACCGTGTTGTAAGGTTCATTTTAGTTTTTACACAACACATTTTATATATGATCTTTAGATCAATTTTGAACAAAGAAGGTTGATGTTTTGTATTTAATGCTTCTATCATACAATTGTATTTAATATAAAACATAATAGTACAACTTTCTTGTCATTTGGTTTGCATAGAATGTGTCTTACTCCAAATTAGATATATGCTTCTTCGTATCTTGCTAAACAAGTTATGAAATGAAGGACCTGCCACATTTTCAAAGCTAAGGTTGAGAGATTAATTAAGGAAAGCATTCTCTTAATTCTAGATTATGATGATCTGGGAACAAATGTTGGCTATTACAGGGGTAAGTTAACTCAAATAAGGATAGAGAGGTCAACTTGTGTTTCTGACTTGTGGAGTTTGATATATACGGATATTAGAAGACCTTATAAAGTTGCATTGTGCAATTTCGAATGTATTATGATATTTGTTAATGATTATTCCCATTACAGTTGTGAGTTCTTGTTTAAAGACTAAAGGTCGAGAACCAATTGGAAAATTTCATTCAAAATGTCATATCTGACCATAGAGGAGAATATCATGGAAAAAATTATGGTTTCAAGACTTGAAAAGGTTCGTTTGCCAGATATATGGAATTGGTTAGGATAATGACTTAATTCACTCTACCGAGCAGTCTTGAGAAAAGTGGTATGTTGGTGAAAGGCGTAATAACACCCTAAAGGACTTTAAGAAGTCAATGTAGAACAAGACTAATCTACTTGATTATCTAGAAGTGTGAAAACTCAGTCTCACACACATTTATGTATGAAGCTGCCCTATCGAGGTAGTATAATCCTTATAAAGAAAAATTGCATGCTCATTATGCTCATTGCTCTTTATTAAGATATCCTAACCACTCTAAAGGCTACAAATCTTACTGTAGAGAAGGAGGGAACAGAATAATGGAATCACTAATAGTTAAGTTTTTGGAATACGATGTCTATGATGATGGTGGGACCTTTAACCCTTAGGATGATAACAGAATGGATACTACAGTTATTATATACCTGCCACTCATACAGTTAGATCCGATGGATCTAGGCCTTTATACCATCTTGTACAGGAACATGAACCTATACCTATACACACAAAGGTTCCTAGGGGTATAAGATCTAATATAGTTATTGGATCTATAAGAGTGAGATGACCTCAGCAGAATTGTGGTAGGTTGCAATGACTTATGAGATACAAGCCATGAAGTATAGTAAGGTTTGGGAGTAAGTTGATTTTGTAGCAGAACTGCTAAACCGTCAGTTGTAAATGAAGTTTAAAACCTAAAGGATTTCATGATAAAGTTCAGCGGTTTATGAGTTCGCTTAGTTCACTGATGGTTCACTTAGGAAAAAATGTTGACTTTAATATTAATTTTTCTCTCGTATCCTCAAAGGATACATTTTGAGTGACTACGAAAATTTTAGCTTCTGATGATAAAAATTACATCGGATGGTTGCCAAAACTACTTTCCTAAATAAAGACCTTTATAAAGTGATCTATATTGTACAACCTGAAGAATTTCAGGATCGAGATGGAACTGACATGGTTTACGTATTATGTAGATCAATATATGATTTACATCAAACCTCCCGAAAGTGAAACCTTACAGTTGATGAGGTTATGACCTCTTTTGGCCTTATGGAAAATAAAGTTAAAAAGGATGCTTGTATTATGAGGTTAGGGGGAGCAAAGTTATCTTCCTATGATTGCATGTGGATGATATATTGCTCACGTCAAATTACTTAACCATGTTGTATAAGGTTAAGTAACGTTTGGTTAAGAACTTTCACATAAAAGACCTTAGAGTAGCATCTTTTGTCCTTGGTATTTAGAATTATCAGGACAGATCTTAACACTCATTATACCTCTCACATAGTTCATACATTAAGTATATGTTACAAAAGTTTAATACAGTTAATTGTAAACCTGTCGTAGCACTTATCTCTCATAGTGAGAGATAATTTTTGGCACAGTATCCAAAGAATAAAGTAAAGAGAGAGGTTGTAAGGAATGTTCCCCGTTCTAGTACGGTTGATAGCTTGATGTATGCTTAGCTATGTATTAGGGAGGACATTGCATTTACTGTTTGACTGTTTGGTCAGTATCTGGTTAACCTAGATGTAGACCATTGAAATGTAGTAAAACGAGTGTTGAGATACTTAAAGGGAATTAAGGATTATATGTTGACATATAGAAAAGTCAACAAACTAAACCTTATAGGGAATTGAAATTCAATTTAGCTATGTGTCTGGATGATCGAAAGTTCATTTAAGGTTACAGTTTTTAAGTTAGCAGATGATACAATGTTATAGAAGAGTGTCAAGAGGACACGAGTGATTTCCTCAACCATGCATACATAGTGCATATTGTGGGGCTGCTTCATAGACGATTTAGCTCAAAAAATTAATATATAAGTTGTCGGTGGTTGATCCAGTGGCTAGACCCATTCAGTTGTAATGTGATAATCAAGCTTATGTGTTGTTTAATAACAACATTGAATATCATAGAGCCTTAGCATTTTGAGGTCAAATATTTGATCATGAAGTAGTTGACACAAAAAGGTGACATTAAGGTTTGGAGCATTTAAAGACTGAGGAACTATAAGTTAATTCTTTAACTAAAGGACTTTGCCCACTTATGTTTGGAATACAAGTATACAATATGGATGTTTTGAAGTCCTAAGAAACTGTTAGTTAAAAGAAAGTTATGTTTGCTTCACATACATTTGTACATTTTGATGTATTATAAGGGTATGATGGTTCATCAATAAAGATTATCATTGTTTATCCTTAGTAATACATGTTATCATACATTGTCATAATACGTATGGAAGTCTTACGATTTGTGTCAATCTTAAGCATTTGAAGGTCACTGGGAATTTATAAAGATTGACCTTGAGCTTATGTCATTTAGACACTTACAGTTTTATACGGATATATTCTTAAAGTTTTACAATGGGGGATATAATTTTTTAATCCTATAAAGGTTCTCTAATGCAGTTTAGCATTCAGATGCAAAACATAAAGGTTTTCCTTAATGTTTTTTAGCATTTGCTGAGAGGAAACAAGTTTTCTCTAATGCTGCTTAGCATTCGGTAAGATAAAACAGGATTTATTTGATGCAGTTTAGCAATGTGGTTTGACATAAAGTTGGAGAAATTGAGACTTACAATTGAAGATGATACATATTAAATCATAAAGGTATCATCGTAGTTTGCCACACTCCATTTTCCCATTCATGTTAGTGAGGTATTAGATATGCGTGATTATATTAGATCTGTGTCGCACATGACATATGTATTTGATACTTTTCAGTATCGAAAGCCTTGCAGGATGGAATGTTGGACTTTCATTATCTTTGGATCAAATGATTTTCTTTTAAACTTAGTCAACTAATATAGTAGTGTGACTTAACCAAATTTTTAAATTGTTTTTTTAAACTTGAGTAAAACTGCAATTAATAATTATCCAAGGTGGAGAATGTTAGACATTTTTGTCCCTAGGGATAATTTTGTCATTTTCCTATTAAGTGGATAACTATTAATTGTAATTTTGGTTTTTATATAAATTATCGGTTAAGTTATGCAATTTGATTCAGATAAAGATAATAAAGTAGCACAATAAATGATCTAAATCAGTGGATCGAAGTCTGAGTGAAAAATAGATCCTTTTTAGTATGGACCTGTTCTATATCAAACTTGTGATGGGGAAGCCTAATATAAAAGCTGCATAAATAGTTTAAGGTCTCCTGCAGTTGCTCTTATCAATCGTAAGCATACTCTCTGACCTGTTAAGAGAGCTTACATTTTGAGAAAATTGTAGAAAGACCTAGCCCGCGTCCCAATGATGGATTCCTCGAAAGACGACAATGTCACGACCCGAAACTATATCAGGCTCACGAGAACCGCTGCATAGCCAGGCTAAGAATAGTCACAGTACCCTTAACCTAACTACGGAAGGCTAACTGAATATCTTAAAAAAAAACATTTGGAAAGAACAAAAAGGTTCCCACATAAGTCATTTATAAACCATAAGATAGTCAAGAGTTAATTTACAAAATTTTAAAGCATATCAACATAATCATGAGCCACTATGTAACAAAAGTATATAATAGAGACTACCCACGAGCAGTTATACCTCGAAAATGTCAAAAGATCTCACGATCCATTTAGAACTTCAAACTATCCAAATTATCCTACATGGTTGGGAAGTTGAGGGGGTGAGTACACTAAGTACTCAGTAAGCAGGAAAGATACATATCACAAATAGAACCTGGTACACCAAAACGGTCTAAATAACTTAAGGACAGTTTTACACATCTAACTTGCACATAACTACCTACGATGTGAATATACATGAAATAGAAACACATACACATAGTCTATGATTCATGCCACACTAGTTAAGAACCACATAGGCCTAGCATATTAATCACTCATTTAGTGAACATAGGCTCTAGTTCCAGTACACATGAGCAGAAAAACATCACATGTAAAAATCAAATCTCACCAGGAAACTAAATATCATAATAAAACAAAACAATTATGTATGTCACCATTAGTCGGCCAAACTAGTGCGCACACTAACCGATCCTGGTGTTAGCTTGACTTTCATTTGTGGTGATACGAGACTACGGTCGACAAGAGTGTCATGACCCTAGGTGATGACCTCGTCGGTGACCAGACCTTTAGGTGTACAATCACCCGCGAGTCCTATAGAGTGATATCATTACAAGGATTCAACTTTATGTACCAACGTCAAGGGTATGGGGGTTGCTTAACCTGTTGTACTCAGCACACGATTGGCCAATCATTTCCTCACCAATTAAAAAAAATCAAATGTAAATATTCAATACAAAAATCAAATAAGGTACTATGCCTTTATTTGTTAGTCTAACCAATAAAATGGAACCTTGCCATGACTCTAAGCCAAAAAAGAACATATACATGCAGCATAGATGACTCAATTATGCATATGTAAGTTCCAAAATGTTATTTAATGCAGTGAATGTCATCTTTTGAAATCCAAGTGCGAAGTTATTCAAAAATGTAGTTTCAAAAAGTCAAACATTATTTTTTTTACTTCAATTGTAGGTTTGTTAAAAACAATATCATTTCTCAAAATATGAAATAAAAACATCAGTTTCACTCTAAATACAAAAAGTTATTCAAAAAAATGTCGTTTATTAAATACATAAGTATACTGGCATCTATTTGAGAATCAATTCTACTATGCATTACCAAGGTTCAAAATTCACATACAAGTCCTTATGCATGTCTTGGAATGTCCTAATCCTATTTTAGAGATATGTTTTCCCTAACTCACCTCAAAAGAAGGTGTACACTCCTTTAACTTCAACAATCCTCTGTAGGAGCTCCTTGATTCATAGCTCCCGAGCCTTTATACATACAAATGTAATGTACTTACTACTCAAACATGTAACTCATATTTATACCCTATCACATAAGTGTATAAAAGTCAACTCTTGTTATTCACATAAGCTTTTTTGCATTTTTCAAGGCATTTAATGCTTTGATCCAATACTTACACATTTCAAAGCATAATTGAGTACATTTTATCCAACCACATTAGGCCAATACTCATCAATCTAAGCAACAATTCAAGTTTACTCTAAGTAAACATAAAAGCCTCTTTCCAATGCACACCGTCAAAATTCTTAAATCCTAAGCCAAGTTCACTTAGGCATTTTATCAAACACTTAAAGGAAAAAACTTGAAAGCTTCCTTCTAATGTACTTCTTCCAAATTTTTCATCATCAATTTACATTATACATACCCAATTAACATCATAGAGTTCATTTAAACTATCAATTTCAAAAGATATTCAAAATTTTGCAAACTTTCACTAAAGAGAGACCATTTCATTTTTAGCTTAAAGATGTTTAATGTATATTCAAGCATAGAAAACAACATATCTGAACACCAAACTCAAAATCATAATGTAGAGAGAGATGAGAAAAAAGTTACCTAAACTTTCCTTTAGTGATATCTTCCAATGATTTGAGAATATCTCAAATCTAATGATAGATTTGAGTTCCTTAATCCCAAATTACCTTAGAACACCTAGGTTTGGGTTAAAGAATAAAAAAAAAAGTGGTGAAAGATCGGTAATGGTCAAAACTCCACTTTTCCTCCTCTCTTCTCCTTTCTTCTCCTTTATTTTAACTAAAACAAAGTGGTTTAATGCCAAATTAAGGGGGTACAAATCCATAAGGTGATGAAGGGTCTGGAATTTGATTCTTCTTTCGCTAAACATGGTGAATTTACCTTTTTCCCTTAGTTTATGTGAAATTACCATTATACCCTCCAAACTTTTCATAAATTTGCAATTAAGCCCAAAATTTGAGAATGACCGAAACTTTGTTTTTCATTTTGGTCCTTGGACTTTTGAAAATTATAATTAAGGCCCTTAACTTTACAAAATTACATATTGGTTCTCTAAGAATTGAAAAATTATGTTTAACTTCTAAGAGTTTGCAAATAAGCCCTTTTGTACATCAACTTTTCAAATTAAGCTTTCTAAGTGTCCAATACGTCTATAAATCATGTCTAATCACCTCTAAGGCATTAGAACGTGTTTAACTCGACCATCATGGCCATATCCATCCAATGAAATTGATTTTATACATTTAGAAGCTTATATATCATAATTCTCCAAGATTTCGCATAATGATGAACTCTAAGTTCATGTAAGGGCATATAACATTATGTACCACTGGCATAAATACCAAAAGAATTCAAATACAATTTTGAGCTTATATACAACCATGTATATGTCAATATACAATAGTCTCTCCAAGTATAGGCTAATGCAAAGAGGGCTCAGAAAATTCGGCATTACAAGTATTCCCCCCCTCAAAAGAGCTTTATCCTAGAAACTCCTAAGTCAAGGATACAAAGAACTTTAACCATGGAAACTTCCTTAATGCACAACCTCTTTATCTGTCGATCTAGAATTTGGATTGATTTCACCTCAAAACTTAGGTCTTCTTTTAGCTCCATTAGAGGTGTTTCTTAAATATGAGATGGGTATGGTATACAATTATTAAGCATAGAGACATGGAACATATTATGGATCCTATCCAAATCTAGTGACAATTCCATCTGATAAGTCATAGTCTCAACACACTCCAGGATACAGAAAGGTCTGATATATCGAGGGTTCAACTTTCCTCATCTTTGAAATCGAATTATACCTTTCCATGGTGATATTTAAAGAAAAACCATATCACTAACTGCAAACTCTAATAGTTGTCACCTTTTATCCGTATGAATCTTTTGACAATCCTGGGCGGCTTTCATTTTCTCCCTGATGACTTTTACTTTTCGAGTGGTAGTTTCTATTAATTCTGCTCCTTTGACTTTAGCTGTAACAATCTCATCCCAATATAATGGTGTCCTGCACTTTCTCCCATAAAGTAATCCAGATGGTGGCATTCCGATACTTGTTTGATAACTATTGTTATAAGCAAAATCTATCAAAGGCAAGTGCTAGTCCCAGCTCCCTTAAGAATCCATCACACATGCTCTCAACATGTCCTCTAGTCTCTAAATAGTCCTCTCCAACTAGCCATCAGTTTGGGGTGAAAATTAGTACTAAACTTCAGTTTAGTCCCCAAAGATTCCTGGAATTTCTATCAAAATCGGGAGGTGAATCTTAGATCCCTAACAAATATTATAGAAAGTGGCACCCCGTGTAGTTTCATAATTTCATCAATATATAGTTTTGCCAACCTCTTAAGTGAGTTGATTGTATGGATAGGTAGAAAATGAGTAGACTTCGTCAATCTATCCACTATAACCTAAATAGCATTGTGACCCTTCGATGTACGAGGTAGTCTAACTGCAAAGTCCTTTATCACATACTCCCACTTCTATTCCAGAATGGCCAAAGACTATAACATACCCGCTGGCTTCTGATGCTCTACCTTTATTTGTTGATAGGGAAGGCATCTAGTCATAAATTTTGCTATCTCTCTCTTCATTCCTGGCCACCAATAGCTCTCTCTAAGATTTTGATACATCTTGGTGCTACTAGGATGTATATCATAGGCCGAACTGTAAGCTTCTTCCAAGATAGCTTGCCTAAGATCTTGGCCATCTAGTACACAGACTCTATTTTTAGAGACTAATAACTTGTCCTCTCTCAGTCAGAAGTCCAACCCCAAGGCTTTGTATACTCATCAAATGAGTCATATAAGGATTTTTCCTGACAGTCCCTACTGAATAGGACTTAGCGCATCGGCTATCACATTTGCTTTTCATATGTGATAGTCAATCACTAAGTCATAATCCTTAATTGATTCCATCCATCTCCTTTATCTGAGGTTTAGCTCCTTCTGTGTCATTAGGTACTTTAGGCTCTTGTGTTTTGTCGGTGTATATACAACAAGTCTCCCCATAAAAGTAGTGTCTCAAAATCTTGAGTGTGAACACCATCACTGTGAGCTCCAAATCATAAGCAGGATAATTTAGCTTGTACTTCTTCAGCTGTCTAGAAGTATATGCAATCACTCACTCGGCCTGTATAAGTACACAGCCAAGTCCCTGACGATTGGCATCACTGTATACCTTATAATCAACCCTCTGAGTAGTTAAAGCAAGCACTAGTGCAGAAGTCAATCATCTCATTAGTTCCTAAAAACTCGCCTCGTATTTGTCATCCGATTGAAATTTTATCCTCTTCTGGGTAAGCCTCGATAAAGGGGCTGCAAGTACTAAAAATCTTTTAACAAATATCCAATAATAACTAGCTAACCCTAGAAAGTTGCGAACTTCTATCACATTCTTGGGCTGTTCCCACTCAAGTATAGCTTCCACTTTTTTTGAATCCACATAAGTACCTTCTCCTGATACCACATGCCTCAGAAATCCTATCTCCTTTAACCAAAATTCACACTTTGAAAACTTTGCATACAATTTTCTTTCGCGAACTATTTTCATCACAATCCGGAGATGTCTAACATGCTCGTCCCCATCCTTAAAATAAATCAGAAGATCATCAATGAAAACTATAACAAAATAATCTACATATGGATGGAACACCCTGTTTATGAGATCCATAAATGCTAAAGGTGCATTTTTCAATCCAAACGGCATCACCAAAAATTTATAGTGTCCATAACTTGTCCGAAAGGTAGTCTTGTGTATAATGCTTTCAGCAATCTTTAACAAATGGTATCCAGACCTCAGATCTATCTTTGAGAATACTGTAGCTCCTCTTAATTGATCAAATAAGTCGTCAATCCTGGGGAGTAGATATTTATTTTTGATAGTAGCCCTATTTAATTGCTGATAATCAATATATAAGCGGAGGGTCCCATCCTTCTTCTTGACAAACAATACTGGTGCTCCCTCCGATGAATGGCTTGGTCTAATGAAGCCTTTGTCCAATAAATCTTGTAACTGAACCTTCAGTTTTTTTAATTCAACTGGTGCCATGTGATATGATGGTAAAGATATCATTGTTGTCCCCAGGACCAATTCAATCGCAAAATCAAACTCCCGATCAGGTGGCTATCTAGGTAACTCCTTAGGAAAGACATCGGGGAGCTCGTATATAATAGGAGCATCTCCAAATTCGACCCTCTGTGCCGAAGTGTCAACAACATGTGCGAGGTATGCCTGGCATCCCTGAAGAATTAACTTCTTAGCCTTGACCATCGATATTGAACAACTCGAGAATACCCGTCAGTCACCAGTAAATTTAATCAGAACGTCACCTTGAGTGTCAAACTCCACTTCTTTCTTAAAACAATCAACTCTAGCATGATGCCTCTCAAACTAATCAATCCCCAATGCCACCTCGAAATCATAGAGATCGAAGGGAATAAGATCTGCCTCCAATACAGCATATATCACTAACCTTTATCTCACAGGCCATATATGCTTCATCACAAGCCACTTGCTCTTTAAGAGGAGTGACTATAATGAGAGGGGGATCTAATGACTCAAATGGACGACTAATGTTCTTGACGAAAGTCACACTGACAAAGGACCTCTACATGCCAGTGTCAATCAAAACTTTAGCATCTCTACCGAGAACACACATAACACCTTATAACACTATGCATTAGTAGCTTATACTATTTACAAGTTTGTTGGTACTATACAGAACATACATCATAGCAGTCATAAAGGTCCAACCTTGTGATGACTTCCCCTTCCTCGTCCAACCATGCTATCACTATAAAATCAAAGAAAAAGATATTATTTAATAAAATAGATCGAACTAAGCCTAGCTTATCCAATGTCTTAAACACCTAAAAGAATGCCGAAAAGCACTCTCGTCGAGGTCAAAATCATTCGACCGTTAAGAACGTCAACTTAACGATCTGAGATTCAACTTCTCGACCAAAGACTGTTGGCATCCAGACTCAACTCCTAACGTTCATGAATCTTTTGAAAACGGTAATAACACTTTTAAAAATATAAAACCATGCTCTGATACCAATTTAATTGTCACAAGCCGGAACCACATCGGCCTTATGACAACTGTCACATACCTGGGCTAAGAATACTCATAGTACCCTTAACCCAACTATGTAAGACTAACTGAATATCTTAAAAAAAATATTTGGACAGCACAAAATGGTTCCCATATAAGTCATTTACAAACCATAAGATAATTAAGAGTTAATTTAAAAAATTTCAAAGAATATAAACATAATTATGAGCCACTATGTAACAAAAGTACAAAATAGAGACTACCCATATGCAATAATACCCCAAAAAAGTCAAAATATTGCACGATCCACTCAGAACTTCAAACTCACCAAATCAACCTGCATGGTTGGGAAGCGGAGAGGGCAAGTACACTAAGTTCTTAGTAAGCAGGAAAGATATATATCATAAATAGAACCCGGTATACCAAAGCGGTCTAAATAACCTAAGGACAGTTTTACACATCTATCATGCACATAACTACGTATGATGTGAATATGCATGACATAGAAACACATGGACATAATCTATGATTCATGCCATACTGGTTAAGAACCACATAGGCCTAGCCTATTAATCACTCATTCAGTGAATATAGGTTCCAATTCTAGCACATATGACCAGAAAGGTATCACATGTAAAAATCAAATCTTGTCAGGAAGCCAAATCTCATAATAAGTCAAAACAATTATGTGTGTTATCACTAGTCGGCCAAACTAGTGTGCACACCCACCGATACCAATATCAGCTTGACTTTTATCTGTGGTTAGTCCAGACTATGGTCAACATGAGCGTCATGACCCTAAGTGATGACCTTGTCGGTGAGCATACCTCTAGGTGTGCAATCCCCTCGTGTCCTATAGAATGGTATCATTGCAAGGACTCAACTTTTAGGTATCACTGTCATGGATATGGGGGTCGCTTAATCTGTTATGCCCAGCACACAAATGGCGAATCATTTCCTCACCAATCACAAAAAAATCATATGCAAATATTAAATAAAAAATCAAATAAGGTACTAAGCCTTTATTTATAGGTCCAAACGACAAAATGGAACCTTGCCATGGCTCTAAGCCAAAAGAAAACATATACATGCAGCATAAATGACTCGATTATGCAAATGTAAGTTCCAAAATGTTATTTCATACAGTGACAGTCATCTTTTGAAATCCAAGTGCAAAATTATTCAAAAATGTAGTTTCAAAAAATCAAACATTGTTCTTTTCACTTCAGTTGTAGGTTTGTTGAAAACAATATCGTTTTTCAAAATATGAAATACAAACATCAGTTTCACTCCAGGTGCACAGAGTTATTCAAAACAATGTCGTTTATTAAATATATAAGGATACTAGCATCTATTTGAGAATCAATTCTACTATGCGTTACCTAGGTTCAGAATTCACATAGAAGTCATTATACATGTCTTGGAATGTCCTAATCTCATTTGAGAGATATGTTTTCCCCAACTCACATCAAAAGAAGGTGTACACTCTTTTAACTTCAACAATCTCTGTACTAACTCCTTGATTCACAGTTCCCGAGCCTTTATACATACAAATGTAATGTACTTACTACTCAAACATATAACTCATGTTTATACCCTATCACAGAACCGTATACAACTCAACCCTTATTATTCACATAATCTTTCTTTTTCATTGTCCAAGGCATTTAATGCCTTGATCCAATACTTACACATTTCAAAGTATAATTGAGTACATTTTTATCCAACCACATTAGGCAAATACTCATCAATCTAAGCAACAATTCAAGTTTACTCTAAGTAAACATGAAAGCCTCTTTCCAATGCACACCATCAAAATCCTTAAATCTTAAGCCAAGTTCACTTAGGCATTTTATCAAACACCTAAAGCATAAACTTGAAAGCCTCCTTCTAATGTACTTCTTCCTTATTTTTCATCATCAATTCACATTATACATACCTAATTAACATCATAGAGTCATTTAAACCATCAATTTCAAAAGATTTTCAAATTTTCACAAACTTTCACTAAAGAGAGACCATTTCATTTTTGGCTTAAAGATGTTTCATCCATATTTAAGCATGGAGAACAACATCTAAACACGAAACTAAAAATCATAATGTAGAGAGAGATGAGACAAAATTTACCTAAACTTTCCTTTGGTGATATCTTCCAATCCTTTGATAATTTCTCAATCTAATGATAGATTTGAGTTCTTTGACCCCAAGTTACCTTAAAACACCTAGGTTTGAGTTAAAGAATGAAAAAAAAAGTGGTGAAAGATGGGTGATGGCCGAAACTCCACTTTTCCTCCTCTCTTCTCCTTTCTTCTCCTTTCTTTTAAATAAAACAAAGTGGTTTAATGCCAAATAAAGGGGTGCACGGCCATAAGTTGAAGAAGGGTCTAGAATTTGACTTTTCTTTGGCTAAAAATGGTGAATTTATCTTTTTGCCCTTATTTTATGTGAAATTAACATTATACCCTCCAAACTTTTCATAAATTTGCAATTAAGCCTAAAATTTGAGAATAACTAAAAATTTTATTTTCATTTTTGTCCTTGAACTTTTTCAAATTATAATTAAGCCCCTCAACTTTACAAAATTACATATTGGTCCTCCAAGAATTGAAAATTTACATTTAACTTCTAACAATTTGCAAATAAGCCCTTATGTACTTCAACTTTTCAAATTAAGCTTTCTAGGTATCCAATAAGTCTATAAATCATGTCGAATCACCTATAAGGCATTAGAACATGTTTAACTTGGCCATCATGGTCATATCCATCCAATGGAATCAATTTTACACACTTAGAAGCTTATATATGATAATTATGTAAGATTTCGCATACCAAGGAACTCTAAGTTCATATAAGGGCATATATTATTATATATCACTAGCATAAATACCAAAAGGATTCAAATACATTTTTGAGCTCATATACAACCATGTATATGTCAATATACAATAGTATCTCCGAATATAGACCAATGCAAAAATGGATTAGAAAATCTAGCATTATAGGCAGTGGATTCTAGCTCGTTTCGACTTCAAAAAGCTCATTTAAAGTTTCAGAACCAAAATCAAGTACATTATGCATTTCTTTATTTTTTGCCCTTTCATGTTAGATCCAGGGTACGTAAATATAGTACCATTACGTAGTACAGGAAGTGAGTAGCTTATAGAAAATCCGTGAGTAGTAATATAACTTCATCGCATCCCTTTGACCCTTACTTTGGGTTTAATAATTCACCAATGTCTATTTTGCCTCCACCACTAATTCCATTACTATTTAAATTTTGAATGTCTTTCCTGTGACAATTAATCCAACTGAGCCTCATTTACCACTAATGCCTTAAATTTTAAGGATTAGGAAGCCTTTTCCAACATATTATGCTTTAAAGCCAAGAGGAAAATGATACAACAGAGACTTAATAGGAATTTGAGGAGTTGTAGCAATGATAAAGAGGATGATTAAGTTATTAATACTCAATACATCCCTTATAAGGTCAAGTTGTCAAATTTTGTGAATTATAATGGAAGTATGAACTCTGTGATACATTGACGAGTAGTAAAATAGCAGTTTACGTTAAAAACAAATAATTATTAATGCACCACATTATAGAGAGTTTCAAGAGCCCTGCTCTCTACTAATTTATAATTTTGGATTGGCCTTGAGGTGATCTTACTAACTATTTCCTTAATTAGCATTAATAAAGAAATAGGGCAGATCTTCATATGATGAAAGAAAAGGCTATTGAGGGAAAAAAATAATCTCCTTTTTATAAAAAAGAAAACGTGGGCTTATTATTAGAGATTTCACTAAAGCTTTAATATGATATTTATGAAAATTAATAAAATTGTTAGCCAATGTGGAACTACTAGAGAGTGCCTTTAGAAAAGGAAAAATAAAGTTGAATGTGTCTGAAGCTATAAAAAAAGAAAAACAGAAAGAAAAAAGAAGATGACATGCATCAAATTGATGTCACAAAAATCAATAAGCATATTCAAACCTAAATAAACAAAAAATAACAATAACCAATGTGACTAGTATACTCATTCTAACCCAAACTATAACAAACCATCATCTCTCAATTATAACCAACCATTTTATTACTTGAAACCCTCAATTCCTTTCATACCACCACCACTATACTCAAACCTACGTGTCATGTGCTGAGTACCAACCTATATCAAGAGGCCACTTGCCTTGTTCATCATAAAACTCACCTCTAAAACTTTACCAAACACCATTAAATTACCAAAATAAGTAAGCCCACCTAACATCACCATCATGGAAGTAAAAAATAGAGAAAAACAAAGAAAAGCAAGAAAAATAAATGATAAATCTTAAATATCATTGCTACCATTACCCATAACTTCCAGATAGATATACCAACTCATGCCTCAGAAAAATTACGTGACATCAATACTGACTTTGCAACCCAAGCTACTTTATTTATTGTGGTTTAATCAAATAGAGTTTGTGGTTAAATTTTGAAATAAAGGAAAATATTTTAATGTCATTACCAATCCCTTACTCTCATATGGAAGTATTATTCTAAATATGATAGTTGGAGGTGAAGAAGATGTCTTCTCTATTAACAAGGTCAAAATTTACATGGGAAAATCTATAAATTTCTATTAAAATAGGGTTAATATAATCAAAATAGGAAGAAAGCCAAATCGTAAACATATGCTTTTTCAATCAACAACACATACATGCATAATGAGGACATTCTCTTAGTCACCAAGAATATTCTTTTATTGTATATTGAAGAAAATGAAGATGTGTCAAGCAGTTTATCCTAATCATAGAAAGTGATTAACAAGATTTAGTTGTTTTAAGGATCATAGATGAAAGAGTTGATCCTATCATTTACTACAAAGATGGTGATATAAAAGATGACAAATGTGGAAGATAAAAGTTGAAAAGAAGGCTCACTCATGATTATTTTGTTAAATTGCTTAAAGGAGTTTGTAGTTAGATCATTATTATAGATTTGGGCTCAAAAAAAAAAAGGAGGACCACAAAAGAACATTTGAGGATGTTATATCTAAGAAGATTAGCTTGTTTGGAGTAATGAGGATTGTGTATTAAAAGATCTTCATCCTATATACCGCACTAATGTTTTTATAGGCTTAAAAGAACAAAGGAACACCATATAAATATAAGGATAACCTCACTTACCCTAAATATGGATTCACTCACTATTAGTATAATTGATAGTGAAGAAGAATATGGCTAGTTTGTTTGAATAACAGTTAAGGGAGTGGATATCAATAATTAAACTTGCAATTCCTTACTCAAGATATCCCTTAAGAAATTTACATTTGAAGTTGTCATTTACCTTAGTTGTTGCTCAGTTCAAGGCACAAGTTTTGTAATTATATATTGGATGATTTGTTTTTATGAATGTTTTAATAAATTTTCCTCATAAATGTTTAAATGTTTTGCTTTTTTAATGAATGACTTATTTGATGAATGAATTCATTTGAATGAATGATTAACATGATCATAGATTTCTTTACTAACTTATTATTTTTCCTTACAAATTTAACTTAATCTCTTCTCTATAAATGAATGATTGAGTCATCAAATTATCTCACTTTGTGAATATAAGCTAATTATTTATTATCAAAACTCTAAGCAAAATGCTACTCCATCTATATTAAAATTCATAATCTTAATGTATCTTCCCCATACATACTAATGTCATCTTTTCCTTTTCCAATCCAAAACCTTTTAATTATAATGATAAAGATGAGATAATATTTAAACATTAACCAATTAACTTTAAAAGAAAACCTAATTAAAAATGGGGACAATTTTTTAGATGAACCTTCTAAAGAAATAAAAAATGGTGAGAATTCATGAATTTAGGATTAAAACATACCATAATGAAATCAGAGTACTAAATCTTAAAATATAGCGAGATAAAACAAATGCAAAAATTCACATTAAGATGACTGAGAAGTCCTAGCTAATAGAACTTCCAAAAGAATACCCTAATGTGTTTGCCTAATATGTTTGATGTTGATTTACAAATTAGGCTAACTAACTTTATAGCAACCATATAATTGATAGATTCAATTCCACCCAAATGATTTTATTAGGAAAACTATGGATTTACAATGCGAGAGAAGTTCCATACTCATTACATTAAAGAAAATTAAATATTTTATGGATGAACAATTTATATCCATACGTGCTAAGGAAGTTCTATTAGCTGCCAAAAATATTCTTTTATTGTATATTTAGGAGAATGAAAATGTGTCAGGCAATTTAAACCAATCATTGGAAGTGATTGACACCACTTATGTAGTTGAAAGATTATGGATGAAAGAGTTAATCTTAACATTCACTACAAATATGGTAATTTATGAGATAACAAATATGGAAGCTAGAAGAAAAATGGGTTCACTTATGACTAGTTTGCTAAATTGTTCAAAGGAGTTTTGGAGTTAGATCAATGTTATATGTTTAAGTTCAGAAAATAAATAAGGATCATAAAAGAACATTAGAGGATGCCAGATCTAAGAAGATGAATTAGTTAAGAGTTACAAGGATTATATATTCTTATATTCATCCTATATACCGCCTAATCTTTTTGCAAGCCTAAAAGAACAAAAGAACACCACATAAATACAAGAATAACCCTACTTACCTTAAAGATGGATTCACTCATTATTAGTATAATATAGTGAAGAAGAATAAGGCTAGTTTGTTTGCATAATAGTTAAGGGAGTGGATATTAATAATTGAACTTGCACATTCTTACTCAAGGATATTAATAATTGAACTTGCACTTTCTTATTTAAGATATCCCTTAAGAAATTTAAATTTTATGGTGCCATTTGCCTCACTTGTTGCTCAGTTCAAGGAACAATTTTTGTAATTATATATTTGACCTTTTGTTTTCATGAAAGTTTTAATAATTTTTCCTAATAAATTTTTAAATGTTTTCCTTTGTTAATGAATTACTTATTTGATGAATAACATCATTTGCATGAGTGATTGACAAGATCGTAGATATCTTTGCTAGCTGATTGTCTTTCCTTATAAATTAACCTCAATTTCTTTTATATGAATGAATGATTGATTAATCAAATTATCTTATCTTGTGAATAAAATCTTGTTATTGATTTTCAAGACTCCAACAAAATAAAAGTTTGAGCTATATTAAAATACAAAATATTAATCTATCTTCCCTATATAAATTAATGTCAAAATTGTCTAAGCCTTTTGATCCTAATAATATAAATGAGCTAATGTTTCGATGTCAACCCACTAACTTTAAAAGGAATCTAATTAAAAATGGTGACAATGTTTTAGATGAACCTTTTAAGAAAATAAAAAAAATGGTGAGAAATAATGAATTTAGGATTAAAAATTATAATCAAATTACTAAGTCTCAAAACAAAGTAAGAAAAAATAAAAATAAGATTGTCATTGAGATGACTTAGAAGTCCCAAGCAATTGAAATTTTAGAAAAAAAATATTCTAATGCGTTTTCCTAAATCTATTAAGATATGGTAGGATTAGATCCTTAAATTTTTAAATATAAAATACCTTTAAAACTTGAATATTAACCAGTAGATCAAAGGTTGAGACTAATGAGACCTAATGTCACACATATCCTGCAGAAATAAGAAAGGCTTTTCATGATTTTGGTAGTAGAAATTATTTAATAGGCCAGGATTAGTCAAAACTACTTATTAGAGGAGAGAATAATAGGAACATGCATTTGTAGATCCCTATTCTCTCTTGAAAATTAAAGAAGTAAAAAAGCAATTAATGTCAAGTTTTTAAATATGGCCCATTATCATGAATGGGTTGCAAATATAGTCCTTTTACCAAATAAAAAAAAGAATGTGTGTAGATTATTGGGATTTAAATACATCAAACTCTAAGGATAAATTTCATTTACCTTATATCTATGTCATAGTAGACACATAGCTAAGCATGCTTGTTTTTTGTTTAGGACTATAATAAAAGAAATGGTTGATGAGGATAAGGGAAAAACAATATTTATCACACAATGTGACACCTTTTACTATAAAGCGATGCCATTTAGACTTTAAAATGTTAATATAACTTATTGAAGGAAAATGGTCAGTATCTTTCATGAAGAAATAGAAGTATATGTTGATGATATAATCATTAAATCTAAGGTCAGTGAGTCATTTATAAACGGTTCAGAAAATCAGCTAAAAGTAAATTCAGTTAAGTGCACCTTTGATACCAGATTAGGAAATAGTTAAGGTTTATGATTAGTACAAAAAGAGATACATGTCAACCCAAAAAATTTAAAGCAATAAAAAATATAGCTAGGTAATCTTAGCTATATATCTAGCTTCATCTCTTAGCTATTCCACTCGTGAACTACTCTTACATTTTTTTACAAATTTCAAAGGGAATTTAATAAAAGACAATCATATTTGCAAAATCTCGTAATATTGGTCCTTTAAGTGTTAGGGAAACAATCAATCCTTTATCCTTAAATATTAAAAGGTTTCGTGTTAGCTTCCTTGGGCAAATATGATGAACCTAGAAGAAAGGAGAAAGCCATATATTATCTAAGAAAAAAGTTTATTGAATATGAATTACAATATTTATTCACGAAATAAACTTGGGATGCTTTAATCTAGACTGCAGAAAGGTTGAGTCCTATTATACAGTATAGTTAATCACAAGGCTAGATCCATTCAAATATATATTTTAAAATCCTTTGTTTTCAAATCAAGTCACGAGATTGAAAAGATTTGATGATATCATTATAACTCAAAAGTAAGTTAAAGGAAGGGAATTAGTGCATCATTTGGAAAAGAAAAATGATGTTGATGATGATTATAAGGTTTTGAGTTTGAATTCACTGATAAGAATGTAATCAATTTTTAGGAAAAAGAGAAAGATGAAGAAATGATACTTGCAAAATATTATTCAATGATAAATCATCTACTAACTTTATCTTTACATAGTATGGTTTCACCTCGTTCATTTCAAATATGAGAAATAGATGTTATCGGTCTAATTAATCCACTTATTTCAAATAGTCATATATTCATTTTAGCTACTATGGGTTATTTTACCAATTATTTTAAGGTAATTTTATACTCCTAAGTAGGAGTTTTCTAGTAAGATTGTTACTAATAATGCTTGCAACTTAAATGTTGCATTAAATAGAGTAGTGGAAGTCATATATAAGAATATATATATATATATATATCAAAATTGGCATTACATGTTACCCATAGTTCGTAAGACTAAAACTATTCTTCTTATAGAAATTGAAATTCTATATTTCCTAATAGAGATTAATCTTTAAGAGCTTAATAGGTTATAATCAAATATAAGTTGTTAAATTTGACTAAAGAAAGATGTTGTCATCAATTTGTCATAGACAATTATATCAAATAAGGATGGTTTGAGCTTAAAAAAACTAAAGGTACACATATTCTTTCCTAGAGATTTGATGCTAAAGAAAATACTTCCAAAGAAGATAAAAAGGAAAATGAACCCCTAACTATAAAGGATTCTATATTGTAAGAAAGGTTTTGCTATTTTATGCATTGGTTCTAGCATTCATAAATAGGGAAGAGTTTCCTAAACAAATCAATTCATATTCTGTTAAATAATATTTTTGCTAGAAAAAGCAAAGCTTATAGGGAAATTTGATAAAGAAAAACCTATGTAAAACCAAGGGCAATAAGAATCATTAATCAAAAATTAAAATTTTTCTAGGTAAAAATTAGTAAATAAATACCTAAAAATTTTGATTAAAAAAGCCATGATTGAAAATTAAAAGAATGACAACTTAAGGAAAAGGTTATATTATAAAGGGCATATGTTCTTTATCAATTATATCAAAAAGGGGTATTCCTCAAGAAGGTTTATCATTATATTTGTATTTATTTTCTTTTCCTTGATCTTCCTCACAAGGTAGTGTTTTTTTTTATATTGATACTTTTATTAATACAATATAAAGTTACCTCTTTTATAGCATATTAGTTTTATCTTGCTTTTAGTTATATTTAATTTTCTTACTATAATTTTGAATTTATCAAGTGAAGTATTATTTTTGTATAAAATGATGTATGCTAGTCAAACAAATATAGGTAATTAATGAAAGGATCACCATAAAAAATAAAATATGAAAGGATTTGATAATCATATGATTTAGATATAGAATTATTTGAGATTAGAAAATTAGCATCCAAATGCCAATTTTTGAAAAAAACAAAAATTTTGTTCCCTTTTATAAATATAAATTAGAGATCGATCTCCAAGACAACAACCACATGGAAATTCTTTAAGGACATTCAATTTGTAAACAAGAGTCTTATAATTAATGCACATTTACGTTTGTTAACAACAATAATTATGATCTATATAATATAATATTCATTATATATTTTCGCAATATAAATTTCCAAAGGAGCGGCTTTACTCAAAATATAATATTTGAAAAGTGAATAACCATAAATCAACTAACTTAATCAAGGTGATATCCCGCAATCTATTTATTTTCTTAAAAATAATACCATTTATAATGCTATGAGCACCGTTTAGTTCATTCGTTCAATTTATTAATCATATATCTACTATAAGCCAATTTCATTTTATTTTTGACAAAGTTTCATTGTTAAATAATTGCTAAGTATACCCTTGTTTAACATTTTTTATTTTTGAATCTTGTTATGCAAATTGAGAAAACTAGATTATTAAATTCATAAAGATCCAATGATTAAGGGGATTTCCAGGTGGTTTGACTCAAATTTGTCCATTCCTCTCCACTACTAATCAATAATTAGAGTTATAAATTACCTCATAACATGAAAAAAATCTTAAGTGTTTATTTAATATAATTAATTGCACTTATAATTGTAATATTTATTGTAAAACTAAACCTATATCAATCATTGATCTCAAACAAATTCAACCTTAATCACATTCATAGATCTAAAAGTTAACTAGTGATAAAGTCAACTAAAAGGTCCAAATTCAATAAATTTGCAATCAATCTGGGTTGAATGTAGCAGGCAATTATAACTTTTTAAATCTTATTAACTTATTATTAAAGAATAATAAGTGTTGACATTTTAATGTTCGATGTATCTCTTAATGGAATTTTAGTCTTATCAACTAATGTTTTGTACATCAAAAGATTAAATATTGCAAATTATGAAATGTACATCTCATCCACTTTTAATTGTGACTATTTGTTTTGTCATATAAAAGTGTTTTCTCATTTTTAAAAATAAAGAGAATCATTATTTGTCGTTAAACCTTCTCTCTAAAATCAACCTCTATAACCCTCTCTTTTACTATTTCCTTAACCCAAATGATAATCTTCAAGTTTAGAACAAGTTATCTTGCATCTTACGAAAGAAAAGCCTTCAGTAACACCTAAAAGTCATTTAGATAAACCATTTTGAACAAAGTTTTTTTCTTGTTCTACATTTCTTCCTTTTTTTCAAAGATCTTATTCTTTTATCTTGAGGTCCCTTATTGAAGGTTGATTTAAAAGAGTCTTAATCATTAAGAGATTGTAAAATTAGTATTTAATGAATGTTTAAGGTAAGGTTTAATGCATAGTTTATCCCTTTTCCTCTTTAATTTTTTCATGTACATTTAGATTTCTTGATTTAATCTTATTCAATCACTCTGTTTTGATTTTTATCTCTAAAAACATCTTAGATATCTTAAGAAGTTGAACATAAGTAGAACAGTCAATAAACTTGAAAGCTTTTCTTTATGGCTGTAATATTTTTATTATTCATTGTTCCTTTTGTTTTCACTAATATTATAAAATAGTGTTTTTAAGAGTTGTTAATTGTTGTTTTGAGTCAATATTTAATGATGTAAGCACAAATAACCAATAAAAGGATCCACTACATATGCCTCGTGGACTAATTATAAGACTTAGGAGTATAAAGTTTAAAAAGACTTTGGGTGGGTTGGTTCAAGACATATACATAAATCAAGCTTCAAAGAGTATGTCAAAATGCATTTTAGGAAGCCCAGTGGATAGAAAGGAAGAATAAACACTAGTTAACATAATCCAAGATAGATTAGAGCAGATTTAGATGTATAAGCTCATAATATTATAGCTAATTTTACAAACCATTGTTTATTTAGTGTTTTATTTTATTCTATTCTATTAGAAACATGCTTAATATGATCTTTTAGTTATTTACCATCATCCTACATGGATTACGACTTATTATAAGAATAAATTCTATTTAGGAAATTGTATAAATATTGTACATTATTTCTGAAATTTGGAATCTAATTGAAATAGAAATCCTGGAGTATTAGCTAAAGCATTCTACTAATTCTTAGCCAAAGTAGAACTAGTAGTTAGTTTCCTAGTTAAATAAGAACTATTAGACTTCAAATTTAAGTATTATTAGCGTTTAATGTTTAATTTAAGTAGGTATCCTTGGTACACTTATAATCTAATAACATTTTCTATATTCATCTAATATAGAAAGGATGTTTCTAATCAATATGAGAAATTTGAGTTACGAAATATTAAAATCTATAAGTTCTTTATCCCTTGTTCTTCATTTAACTTCAAAACTTATCAAAGAAGTCCTTCTTTATGGTGTACAAAATATTGTTTGAACTTGGTTCTTGACTCCTCATAATCTGTAGCTTTATCCCTTGTTCTTCATTTAACTTCAAAACTTATCAAAGAAGTCCTTCTTTATGGTGTACAAAATATTGTTTGAACTTGGTTCTTGACTCCTCATAATCTGTAGCTCAATTACTAAAAAAAATTTGATTTAACTTTTCTAATTAGATTTCATCCCTCTTCTTAGGTTCTTTAGATTTTATTATTAGGTTGGTTCACAATAGTTGCTATTAGAATCTAGCTTAGATCAACTTTTATTATATCTTTGGTCATTTTTTGCTTTATATTTTTTTAAAAGTTCTAAGCAAGTAAGTTTATGTCATCTTCTTACCTAGATTTTTTTAATCTCTTCTTCTTATATTAGGGTTTCTTCTTTATTAATTCATTGTTTAGTGCCTTTTTCAAACTATATTATTCTACTCTCTACACAAGAATTGCATGACAGATTCTTATTTGATCAATTTTTCATTTTTTGGTGATAAAAAATTTTGATTTTGGCTTATACATTCATATTGGTACAATATTAATGTTTCTCAAATTTGATATCTACTTCAATATTTTTTAATTAGCTTTTTCATTTGTTAAATGAAAAATAAAAAAGAAAAAATTAATATAGATTCAATATTATTAAAAAAAGGAATTTAAATCTAGTTGTTGCATTTAATTCCCTTGCTTCTTATTTAACATATAACTTGTTTCTTCCATTGACCATCAGATCTCTTAGTTTTAAATATTTGTGAAGTTGAATTCTTTGATTATTTTTATTTAGTTCTTCAGATAACTTGAAAAGGAAGCAAATAGTGGTAAAAGGTAAGAGTGTGCGAGATCGGCATTGAGAAAATCCAAGCAAAAAATGAAAAGTGAGTAATTTGACAACTTTTAGGAGGATACGGGTAAGTGAGTTTGTGAAGATTTTTAATAACTTCTTCTTACAGCCTTTAAATATGTATTATAGAGGTGGCTTAACATCAAACGAAGAAAATGAAACACGTTATTTCCTTCTTGAAAGTTAGAAAAATCTATATGATTAATTGGGGTAGGAGAAAATCATAGAATTTTTCTTTAATTATCATAATTACTCTAAATAAAAGAAAGTGAAGCTATTTTGGTAAAGTTTACTAACTATACCATTATTTGGTGGGATCAATTAGGAATCATAAAATGACATGGAGGGGCATCATTGACTAATTTTCAAAATAATCTTTTTTAGCTTAGTGCACAGCAATCTAGGCCTTGCTCAAG
>JANZXR010000172.1:18297295-18308026 GCA_027575705.1 Erythroxylum echinodendron | reverse complement strand
TCAGGTATTCGCCATCTATTTTTCTTGTTCAACTCTTTGACAACATGAAAAAACCAAAAGCTCTGCCCCCCCTCTCTCTCTCTCTCTCTATATATATATATATATATATTTGAATGAGTTGAAAGCTCTTACAATGAGGCGTTTGTGCCTAGTCATCAATATAAGGATTTGTATTATAATTTGTGCATCATTTCATAAGTTTCAAAAAATTAGAATATTTTCATAAACGGACAGAAGTAGTCACGATTCAAGTCAACATATAGGAGGATAGAGAAGCAACTATAACATGATTCCTAAATTGTTTGGATATAGATATATTTGAAGGGTATCGTTATAAAATTAGGAGTTAGAAGAGATTTATATGGATATGAAAGCAGAGAGGCAACCAAATATAAAGAAGTATCAAAGTATCTTACCGGTCCTAGTAATTATTAAAATTGCAATTGGAAAAGGGATAGCTAGAGTTCTTTTTAAATCAAAGATACAAAATCTATAGCTAATAAGACATCTATAATAAGAATAAAAGGAAAAGCTAATTCTCAAACCCCTCAAAATAGAGATATTAAATATTTTTGTTATTTAAAAACATGGTATATTGCATCTTAATGTCAAATAAATAGGTTATAATCATGAGGGATGATTGAGAAGTAGACAGTGGGAGTGAGATAGATAAAAAGGAATCAATGCCACTACTTGATAATGTTAATGGTGATAACATAAGTACACTATCAAAGGTAAGCTGTCCATTTTTAGAAGAGCACTAAGTATTCAAATAAAAAAAGATGAGTTAAATCAATAAAGGGAGAACATTTTACATATTAGATGCCACATTTATGAAAAGGTATATAGTAATGGAGGAAGTTACAATAACATATGTAGCACTACTCTTATATAATAGTTAAGTTTTCCTAATATAAACTTTAGTGGCTCAAACAATGTGGAAGACAATGGTGAAAAATTATATGCTAGTTTCTTTTTATAATGGTGGATTTAAAAATGAGATACTATGTGATGTAGTCGCTATACAAATTGGATATATTCTATTAGAAAGGTCATGGGAATATGATTAAAAAAACTCATGTATAATGGCTTTAGGAATAGGTATTCCTTTTTGAAAGAAAACAAGCCAATTACTCTTATACCTTTAATATTGAAAGATAGTTAATTAACTATATTTTTACCCCATATTTAATGTATACTTGCTTGATATTTTTGTTGTATATTTGGTACCTAATGAGCTTTAAGTGTGTTTATAAGTGATAATTGCCTTCACAGACTTAAAGAAGAAGAATTTGGATGAAATCGTGGTGAAAAAAAGAAAATGAGCCATTTTGCAATACTCGACAAATTCTAGTTATGCACATTCCAATGCACGACCGTGCATAACCCAAAAATCTAGGTTTTCATATAAATTTGACGTTTCGGAGGCAAATTAGGGGAGGAAGCGACTGACATTATTTTGTGAAGTTTAGAGGTGATTCCAAAGTGATTTGGAGCTTAAGGAGAGGAAGACGCTATATCTTTATCAACAAATCCATCAAAAGACAAGATTAGACATCTACATTGTCAGAACGCTTGATAAAGAACAATCAGAGAGATTTAGAATTATGATTCTGATGTTTTTTATTCTGTTTTCTATTTATATGAATATGATTTAGTTTTCTCGATGTATAACTAAATTCTTTACTAGTATCTAGTTCAGATGAACCCTAGTTGAATACTTTGACATGTTTTGATTTTTTTATGAATGCAAACTATGTTTGTTGATTATTGAGATCCTATTATCCGTTTTATGTATTTTCTATTAATATGATTTTTAGGCTTCCATTTGGTTTCATACTTAGCGATTGAGAAATCCTAGGTTTGAATAGATCTACGATAATTGGAAAGAGTTGATTGCAATCATAAAGATAGGGCGTCATAAATCTTTTTGATTAGGGATAAACCAAACGGGGGGATTAATAATAAGATAACATAATCTAGGGTTGGCAAAAAATCAATTTCAAACCAAACCGGTTCAGACAATTCTGACAAAGGTAAAAATTTCATGACCCTAAACTGGTTTGAAACTATTTTTTTTACCAAGCTGACTCAGATCTGAACCAGATTGGATAATACCCAACCCGATTCGAAACTGGTTTGTCCGATTTTAACTAATAGTAAAGGGCCATTAAATTACACCATCTTCTTCCCATCTCTTTTTCTCTGTAAAACCAATCAAAAAACTATAGCAAAAAAAGGCACACTTCAAATTAAAATTCAAAATTACGTAAATTTTTTTCTTTGTCAAATTTTGAAATAATGATTCTTTTGCCTTTTTTAAATTTAGATCAGACAATTTTAATCGGTTTTAAATGTTTTGTGTTGACCAATTATAGAAATTTGGACATTTTTTCCGGTAAGGTCAACCCAAATCCAGATTTGATTTTAAGTCGGACAAAAGTAGGTTAAGCCAGTTTAAATTTGGTCAAAAACTTCTAACCCGTATCTGATTTTTTTCCAGATCAAATAAGGTCGAGTTATCGATTCAGACAAAATTTTGCCACGTCTAACATAATCCTATAAGTTTTAACCTAAGTAATTCGGTTAGAGACCCTAGGATTAGTTATTAGTAGACTCAAGGTCAGCCACTAGCATACCTTAGGAATCTTCACAGTCTAATTAATCAACAACATAATTGCATGACAAATGATCAATCGATTAAGGGGGAATTCAAAGCCTAGGTACTAATTATCGAATATAGGTAATTAATTAAGTGTTGCTAATTCTTTACTTTAAATCATACTGTTTGTTTATTTTAATTGTTTAATTTTAGTTTCAATAATTTAACCACAATCAATCTGAAGACTAGATAATAAAATAATAGTAATTACTAGTACTTACCGTCTTTGTGGGATTAACCTGTACTTACTGGTACTAGCTACCACACACTGTGCACTTGCGATATTAAATTTTAGCTACTCTTGAAATAGTCCAATCAAATTTTCGGTGCCCTTGCCAAGGATGGTGATACTAAGAACACTTGAGTTTTATTAATCTAGTCATTTCTTTTTTATTTGCTTTAATTATTTTTATTTAATTTGTTTTTCTTTAATTGCTTGTTGTTACTTTATGTTATTTAATTTATTTTTGTTAGTTAGGTTATTTCCATAGTTGAGGCTATACTTCAGGTCAGTTTATGACCTAGAGTAACATTGAAAACTTATTTACGTAGATCCTAAGATAGAAAGAATTGTGTGTAGGATTCTGATGGTAGGTTTTTGATATGAATAAGTTTTAATAATTTAATCTCGATATTCTGCAAACACTTGAGTCGTTCATATAATACCTAAGGCGTCGATCCCATGAGGAGGGTTAATCTAATCTTAAAATCTAAGGCCAACATGATTCACAATAACTCAAAAATGAACAAAGCTAAAATAAGAATTTATTTTAATCATGCAATCAACTCCAAGCATCAAATTCAGAAATATAAACAAAATAATAGATGCAACACCCAACCAAGAATCAACCTAAGAACTACCAATTGAGAGAAAGGGGAATTTTATCCGACTTTAATGAAAACCTAACTGATTATGCATTACTAGATGACACCCTAATTAGATTATGAAAATTATAGTCTCTCAATTCACAATCTATCCAAAACCTAACTTAGATATGAATTTTTCCAAAAACTACAAAAACCTATGCAAGATTTCTCTTTACACAAATTTACTAATTTGATTTAACTCTTGTTCTATTAAATTACCTAACTCTCGTTAGCCCAATTT
The DNA here is from genome assembly GCA_027575705.1 of Erythroxylum echinodendron. NCBI lineage: Eukaryota > Viridiplantae > Streptophyta > Magnoliopsida > Malpighiales > Erythroxylaceae > Erythroxylum > Erythroxylum echinodendron. The sequence continues at coordinate 18,304,256 of JANZXR010000172.1, read as the reverse complement.
AATGATTTTTCACTCAGTTTACCCTCTCAGTTTATCACCGAATTATGCAAGTGTAGAAATTAGATCACAAAAAATCCAATAAAAACACAGCAATCAAATTTCATTAATATCAAAGGCAGCAACGAGAAAAAACCTCCTATTCTGGGAAGTACTTCGTTTAGGATTCTTCTCTTTCTCAATATCTTGATAAACTCTCTAGGATTTTGAAATTATGTCGATGTAAAAGCTCTCTGATCTCTGTTCTTCTTGTTCTTTAAATACCTTTTGTGTTTTGAGCAACCCTATAGTTTTTTTGGGGTCAAAAAGTTCCGAAAAATTCCTCAAAGCTTGACGTTTTCTCTTGTTTGTGCATCTGCCTGAAATAGGCCACGATCGTCGCCTGCATCCAACCTTTTGTCAAGATCGTGGCAATCAGGCCACTATCATAGGCTGTGTCATATTCTTCTATCACGATTGTGGTATATAGACCACGATTGTGGGCCGGCTCTAGTACTTCTGTCATGATCATGGCTTGTTGTGCCACGATCGTGGGTGGTTGTTTAAACCCGAAAGTCTTCAAAACTTCTCTATTCTTTGATATTGACCCTGAAATACTAGCAAACACATTAAGGTACCTCAAAAATATAATATTTAAGCTCAAAGACATATACTAACCCATAAAAACACTTAAACACATAAACTAACACAATTCTAACCTAAATACATACTAAACACTCAAATATTACTTAATACATAACAAACTAAGCCCTAAAAAATGATGCAATTCACACTTATCAACATCCCCACACCATAACATTTACTAGTCCTCAAGCAAACAAAATAAAAAACACATAACAAACACAAAACACACAATGCAGTAATGAGATACTGGCTTCAACTTTATGAAATAAATTTAATCTTAAACACAATCATTCAAGTTATATCAAATCATTAATATGTAAAATTTGCGTCTAAGGGCTTTAAGCTAAATATACAAATTAATCGAGATCCAAGTGTTAATTTATTTAACCTTTTTCATTTTTCCACACATATTAATAATTCTTTGGTCATTTAGACTCTATAATTTCTCCTACGTACGCTTTCATGAAAAGTCAAGCTATTACAAATTCATTAGTTTTTTATTAGAAGACGCATTTTTCATTTTTCATCATTATTATTATTATTATTATTTTGTTATTGTTGTTGTTATTGTTGTTGTTGTTGTTGTTCTTGTTTTTGTTGCTGTTGTTGCTGTTGTTGTTATTGTTGTTGCTGCTGTTGTTGTTGTTATTTATTTATTTATTGAACATAGACTTAGACTTTTTATGTAGAGGCAAACATTGGTAATGAATGTCGATCTGGTTACTCGACGAAGTTATGTTTTTATTAAGTTGATTGGTTGGAACATCATCATAGCTTTTTGCCACGGAGGCATACAATTATGATGTGTGTCGATCGGGTTACTCAGCTATATCACGTTCTCAACTAGCTACTAGCTCTATTCATAACCTGAAGGTCAGCATAATAGTTATTTATTTAATAAGCATTTTTTATATTGCCTACCTTGTTTGTTTTAGCTCCTTGTTTCCATGAAAAATACTAGTAAAGTTACTTAAGTTGAAAGGCGTCAAATTATAAATGAATGTGACAATTTAGAGGGTGACAAACTACACTAAATCCTAATTAAGCTACATATTTATCCAAAGACCCCAATTCACTAATGTTTGCGAGCTAATGATTCTTCATAACTTAATAGACTATGTTTAAATCATTTTCAATCTATTTAAGCCATTGACACATTCAAATAATTCACAAAATGCAACCTAATAACTATCATACCATATGCAAAATCACATACAAAGTAAAACATATAACCCTCCCGACACTTGAACAACACATTATCCTCAATGTAAGAAGGAAACAAATAAACACATAAGAAAAGAAGAACTATAAATTAAGGTAAAACCAAAAATAAAACTAAAGATGAAGACTAAATTGAAAAATAAAGGGGGTTAGACAAAATATCATAGAGGTGGAGGTAGGGATTGAATGGCCTGAGTCAACACAAATTACTAATGTTTTATTAAAAGCTCAAAACAAATCTAACTACAACTAACAATTTCATTCAAACTTCTAAACGTGTTAATTTATAGTCCTTAGCTTGACCTTGCATCTATTGAGACATCTTAATTATTCAAAGATAAGGAAATCACTTCTTTGTCCTTGAATCTCTCATTTGAGATAAAGCTTGCAACGATGCCCATTAACCTTAAAAGTCTCCTGGCTAGCATTTTCCAGTTTGAGGGCTCCATGATCGAAAATTTCAATGATCGTTAATGGTCCACTCCATATAGGTTTTAACTTCCCTTAAATAGCCTCAACCTTGAATTATATAGCAGAACAACATCTCCTACTTTAAATTCATTTTGTTTAAGATAAGCATCGTTCCATTTCTTTACCTTTTCCTTGTAGAGTTTGGCATTTTCATATGCATTATAACAAAACTCTTCAAGTTTGTCCAGTTGTAGAAGTCTCTTTTTGCTTGCTTATTTCTAATTAAAATTTAATGCTTTTATTGCCTAGTATGCTTAATGTTCTAATTCAACTAGAAAATGACAAGCTTTCCCATAGATGAGTCTATAAAGAGTTGTTTCGATGGGTGTTTTAAAAGTTATTCTATAAGTCCATAAGGCATCGTCTAGCTTTATTGCCCAATCCTTCCTGGAGTTATTCATCGTCCTTTCCAAAATTCATTTCAGCTCCCAGTTAATAACTTCCACTTGACCACTAGTTTATGAATGGTAGGATGTAGCAACTCAGTGGTGCATTCCATATCTCTTTAAGAATGCATCAAAAGATCTGTTGCAAAAATGTGCGCCTCCATCACTTATTATCATATGTGGCACTTCAAATCGATTAAATAAGCGTTTAATAAACTTCTACATTGCTTTCCCATCATTGGTTGGAGACGCTATTGCTTTTACCCAACGTAAAATATAAAATGGCATTTCTCCCAATTCAGCACCTAGTGTGACTCTTCACATCTTTGAAGAACTCTGCCTAAATTAGTTAAACACATTTTGAAAGAATCTCTAAAGACTGTAAATTTTTCCATGAACACCTCCATTATATCTTCTATCATGTCAGTGAAGATAGCTATCATACATCTTTGAAATATAGTCAGGGTATTGAAAAGTCTAAAAGGCATTCGTCTATATGCGAAGGTACCATAAGGGTAAGTGAATTTAGTCATTTCTTAGTCATCAGGTAGATGAAAATCTGATTATATCTTGAATATCCATCTAAAAAGCATTAGAATGATTGACTAGTTACCTTTTCTATCATCTGGTCTATGAACGGAAGAGAACATTGATCTTTCTTAGTCACTGAGTTAAGTTTGTGATAATCTATGATACTCTCCATCTTGTTATTGTTCTTGTTGAAATAACTTGTCCACTGTTACTTTCTATTATCGTCATACCACCCTTCTTAGGTACACATTGTAATGGGCTGACCATTCACTATCAGAGATGAGGTAAATTATCCCTGTGTCTAGAAGTTTTATGATTTCCTTCTTGACCACCTCCTTTATGTTAGGATCTAACCTCCATTGATGCTCCCTCACCGTTCTACATCTTTCCTCTAGGTTTATTCGGTTTATGCAAACATTTAGGCTTATGCCTCGAATGTCAGCAATCTGCCATCCAATGGCTTTCATTCTCTTCCTAACAATTTCTACCACCTTACTTTCTTGTTTCTTATTAAATTTATTAGAGATTATTATTGGTAATGTTTGACCTTCACCTAAAAAGGTATATCTGAGATGTCAAGGTAAAGGTTTAAGCTCTAATGTCAGTGGTTTTCTGTAGATGGTGGTATGACTGCTTCAGTTCGAACCAATTTATCTTGATGCATTTAAATATTTGAATCTTCCATCTCATCATCTCCTTTAGATTCAAGGTTCTGATATCCATTGTTTGCCTCTGCCTTTTCTGACTGTACTTCTTTGACGTAACTCTCTACTTGTTCTTACAAATTTTGATCCATAATTTCAACCTTCATGCATGCTCTGCTCGTTATTGGATTCTCTAAGGCTATATTCATATTGAATTTGATATGATCCTTACCTATTTGAAGTGTTAATTTCCCTTCGTGAACATTAATTATGGCTTTTCTTGTATTTATAAATGGTCGACCTAAAATCAGTGGACAGCCCTTTTCTTCTTCGAAATCCAAAACCATAAAATCTACAGGAATAATGAACTTATCCACTTGCATCAGAATGTCTTCCACTATTCCAACCGGCCTTTTAATGGATTAATCAGCCAATTGAATTAACATCGATGTTGACTTAACCTCACCCAATCCCAACTTCCTGAATATCGATAAAGGCATAAGATTACTAAATCATACAAACACTTTGTAAATTCAAGCTCACCAACCACACAGGGTATTGTGAAACTCCCTGGATCTTTCAATTTAGATGACATTTGACTGGTGACTATAGAACTGTAGGTGCCAATTAGAGCTATCGTTTGATTATCTTCACAAGTACACTTCTTTGATAATATGCCTTTTAAAAATTTTACATATTTAGGCATGTGTTCTAATACTTTTACAAAGGAGAGATTTATCTATAGCATCTTTAATTTCTCAATGATTTTGGAAAATTTTGTATCAAACTTCTTCTTTTATAATCATTAAGGAAAATGGATTTTGGATTGATATGGTGGAGGGGCAACATAAGAAGGGTATTCGCTCATGTCCACTTCCTTCTCTTTTTCTTAATTTTCTTAACAGGATGGATAAGCTCCTCTATTGTCCCTATGGGTGGTTCAAGTTTCTTCCTACTTCGAAGTGTAATAGCCTTTAATTGCTCCCTTGGTTTTGTTCCTGAAGTGCTAGGATGATTTCCTAAATTTCACGTAGAGAAGGCGCTTGACAGATGATTTACTTAGACCTCTAAATTATGGATTGACGAAGCATGGTTCTTAGTGATTTGTTCAAATTTGCCTTCTAGCTTCTTTTTTGAATCTTTTAGAGTTCCAAGTTTATGCAAAATTCTATCCAACTTGGATTCCATCGAGATTGTTTTATCTTGTTGGAAGCTTGCTTTTCTTTATGACTTGAACTGTCCTCCAGCATTACGTGTCTAAGAGAAGTTAGGGTGATTCTTCTACCCAGGGTTATAGTTGTTGGAGTAGGGATTATTGCCCCCTTCTCGTCCATATTGCGCTCCCATATAATGTACTTGCTTCGGATCGCTTTCCTTCATCAAGCAGCAGTCCACAGTTTCATGGCCCATTTGTCCACAGAGTTCACACTTTAGTTATATGACTTTCACCGGGGCTGAGGATGATGCCTTCATATTGTTGAGCTATCACATCAAGTTATCAATTTTCACTTGCATTTTCATCATTTGATCGATAGCCATAATTCCTTTTTGCTCTCAGAAAGTAGGAGCCTGTCTACGTCACACGTTCATCTATAGGCATCTATTACTCGCCATATCCTCTATCAGCTCTTTCACTTCATCAACTGTCTTCCTTATCAGTGATCTTCATAAAGCTGCATCAATCGTGCCTTTCGTCGGTGGGTTTACTCCATTATAGAATGTTTGCAATAGGAATTCCTTACGTAAGTTATGGTGTGGGCACTTCCATTGCAAATCCTTGTATCTCTCCCATGCTTCGTAAATTGATTCCCCATCACATTGCTAGAAATTAGTAATTTCCTTAATGATCTTAGTGGTCTTAAGTGAAGGGAAACGCTTATCTAAGAAAGCACGAAGTAACTGATCCCAGGTCATGACATTGGCTGGGTTAAGGGAATGATACCAAGCCTTTGCTCTTTCTCTAAGGGTAAAGGAGAAAAGCCTAATTCGGATCGTATCTTCCGACATCTGATGGTACCAAAAGGTATCACAGATTTCAAGAAAGTTCACTATATTTGTATTAGGGTCTTCGTTTGGTAGTCCATAAAACTGAACATTCTGTTGAAGCATGCTTAGGAGGTTTGGTTTTATTTCAAATGATGTTGTTTGAACTGGAGGCCTAGCTACTCCTTGGTTAGCCGTATTGAACCCTGGTCTCATAAAGTCCATATGGGTCCACTGTTAACATCCTTGGTTAACTCTGTAGTCCATATTTTGCAAAAATTCCTCGACTATTGCTGATTTCACGAGTTCTTTTTCTTCATGCTGAGCTTTCCTAATGGTTCATTCTAGTCAAGTGATGTCTAGGTCTAAAGTTTCAGCTGCATGACTCGAACCTCTCATGACTTGAACCCCTCATGACTCTTATGTTCATGCAAGAGCATGATTTCTGAAATAAGAAAGAAAGAAAAAATAAAAATAAAAAATAAATTAACACCTTAAACTATAGAACTAAAATAATCGCCTCCCCGGTAATGACGCCAAAAACTTGATCATAAGTTTCTGATGTGAATAAGTTTTAATACTTTAACTTAGATATTTTGCAAGCGCATGGGTCGTAACACCCAACAAAGAATCAACCTAATAACTACAAATTGAGAGAAAAAGGAATTTTATCTGACTTTAACAAAACCTAACTGATTATGTATTATTGGATTACCAGTTTTAGATAATCCCAGGATTGATTACTTTCTCTTAAGTTATAACCATTAAACCTAATTTATAAACCCTAATCAGATTATGAAAATTGCAATCCCTCGATTCACATTCTAACCAAAATCTAAATTAGATTTGAAGTTGTCCAAAAACCACCAAAAACTTATGCGAGATCTCTCTTCACACAAATTTACCGATTTGATTTAACTCTTATTCTATTAAATTACCTAACTCTTGCTAGCCCAATTTAATGATTTTTCACTCGGTTCACCCTTTCAGTGTAACATCCCCTCACCAATTGCCATGAATAGGAGTTTATAAGTGCATAGTGACATATGCATGCATTCATATATGCACATGCATAGTAAATAAGTGAATTCTTGCACATGAAAT
>JANZXR010000172.1:18270542-18281249 GCA_027575705.1 Erythroxylum echinodendron | reverse complement strand
TAAAATATTTCACCTTACTTAAATACTATTGGCAAAAACTTCCTTCTATTAATTAAGTAAGGGTATAATGGAAAATATTAAAATATCATGAGGTTATTATTGGAAGGTAAAATTTTCACCGCATAAGCAGTTTCCTACCGCCGCCTCCTTTCTGCTTGTCTATTTCTGCGGTGGCACCACAGTTTTCTCCAACTTGCGGTTGTTAGCCGCAAATCCAAACGCGTGACTGCGTTTGGAAACTGCGATGGATAAGTACTTATCTCCATCGCACCGTAGATCTAAACGTAGCCTTAGACGTTTTGATTTGTATCTTGTTTCTTTTTATTTATCTTTTGCGTATGTTTTAATTTTCTTTTCATTAATTATTTTGTCCTGTCTAACATTATGATCAATGAAAATTCTATTATTATTTTCTTTAGTGCTATTTTATTTCTTAACAATAACTTCTAATGTATTTTAGGAAGGAAAGAAGACAAACAAAAAGAAGTATTCGCTAGTGTAAAAGATAATCCAAAGAGATGAACAATAACATGCTCACATTGAGATTAATAGAGAAAATGGGAACTAGATTGCAATTAAGTTAAATAAGCTAATATTGTTGAAACTTTTTCTTTAATAAATAAAAAAACATTATCAAAAAAATTAGAACACTGATTTTCATATTACTTATTTAGTTTAATCTAATATAGTCATGTCACATTAAACATATTAACAAAGAAATTATTCTCTAGGCATCATTTTATAAGTAGTAATTTTTAAAAATAATGATATCTTTATATATTATATGTAATTTGTGTTTAAATTAAAATTTTACAAGAAATTTGATATGTTTTTATAATAAACCCATCTCGCTATTATTTATAAATGTGAGTAAATATGCAAATAATCAAAAAATCAAACTTAGATAAAATATCAATAATTAATAAACTAGAAAACTACATGATTAAAGACTAAAATTAGTACATATGAACATAAAGATAGAGGTCACTAACAATAATAAAATTAGATGAATCAAAATATAAAGCAAATATAAGGGTTCTTGGGAAAAATTAAAGATCAAAATTAGTGAGTAAAACTGTAGAAAAATAAGAACCGTGAACTTCTTGCTAATCTTATTATCAATTATATATGAGTATGAACTAATTAATAAATGAAATACAAGTATCAAATTATGGAACAAAGAGTGCACAATTAGAACTCGATGCAAAGTAAGGAGGCTTCAAGCTACTTTATTAATCCCAACTAGAATTAGGCATGGATCCATAAGAGAGGGTATTGATTATGTAAAATTTCTTTCTTTTAGGCACCTCTATTAAACATTCACCTAAATAATGCCACGTGTGAGAATTGAGAATAGATATATTTTAATTAGTTAATTTATTATGACTATAACTTCAATCATTTTTTTCAATCTTGAACATCAACTACCACAGTTTTTAAAAGGTTAAAAAGTGTTAAATTAGAAATGGAAAAAAATTAGTTTATATATAAGAAAAGATACATAGTCAATGCTTTAAGATTTTGGATTAAAGTTGAAATCTCTTCTTACATCTAAATTACTTGAACCTCAGCCTATTAACACCTCAATTAAGATGTAAATATATCCCCTGAATGCATAATTTAGCATAAAAATAGAATGGGATACATAAGTTTAATATTAGAAAATATTAATTAAATGTGTCCATATGTAATGTTATGAATACCGTATTAGGCTTGGTACCGGATTGGGCTCTAGTACAGTAGTACTATACTGTTACCACTCAATGCCAGATACTGTTTCCTGTAATTTTTTAAATTTATGAAATAGTACCTAAATTTTTTAAAAAATTACTATATCGGCCATTATCATATTGTACAATTGTACTGTATATTTTTAATCCTGTCTCTAAAAATCAAAATAATAAATAATAATCAAAATTAATATAAAATAATAATAATTTTCAGATATTTCACATATAAATCATAACCACAATTTACATGGAAAAAGACAATCATTATCATACAAATATAAAATTAGGAACAATATAAAGTGTTTAAAATATTACAATTTCAATTTTCAATAAATAATAATTACAACAAAGCATCCAATAAAAAGAATAATAATTATCCTTAACTCTTAAATTATTATAATTTACGACAGGAGTTTGAGATAAGGAAACAACCATGTGGAATTGAAACATGAAATAAAAACATATATTATTTAATTTACCATCAACTAAATATATTATATATTTAATTAATTAAACTTAATTATTACTAAAATTATAAATATCTTAATTTAATTTAATTTATTAATTGTTAATAAATATAATTAAATTTTAAAAAATATATATTTCAAATTAAGTTTGATTTAATAATTAAAAATATATGAAATAAATGTTAGTTTATAAATAATAATTTTTAAATTATTTATTTTTAAAAATTATTTTATTAATACTTTATTAATAAATATTATATAAAAGATTAAAATAAATTTAAATAAAATAATTTATTTTTAATTTTATTTAATGTATAATTATTATTAATAATAAAATATTTATTTTATTTTAAAATAAAAATTAAAAAATCACAATAAAAGATTAACTAAATAACAAATTAAAAAATTTTTAAAAAAAGAAAAAGGGGGTGATGGGCGGGAGATAAATTTTTAAAAATTTTTGAAAATTTTGCAACTTAGTCCCTTTATTTTAAAAATTTTCTGCACTACCAAACGAAACAGGTCGGTATCGACTGGTATTTATACCCGGTACTAACCTACCTCGATTTCATACCATTCTATGATTGGTACGGTATGAGATTCAAACTGTTGCTCAAATGACTTTGAATTTTCAAAAGAGAATGAAAATAGTTGATTTGACGATGGACTATAAGAACAAGAATAGCAACAACAACAACATTTTAGTAGAAGTCCAGTTAAACACAAGGTCTTTGGAAGTCCATAAATATGCAACGTTACTCCTAATTGATAATTAGGTTATTTATAATAAACTCACGTGAAGAAACAGAGAAAGAAAAAAAAATACTAAATAAATAAATAACCAATATACAAATATAAAATAAAAATTAGTAAAATATATATTAAAATAATGAAGTACTAATAATGAAAACATAAAAGATAAAAGGTAAAAGATAATAATAATAATTGTAAACACATATGTACAAATAAAAATATAAATATAAGTAAGAAAACAAATAGTACAATAAATATAGAACAAGATAAAGAATAAAAAAAAAGTAAGTAAATAAATACAAAAACAAAAGAGAAGACATGTAAATGAATAAGACAAACAAGTCATTACAAGAAAATATTTAGGCTAAATAACTAAGAAGAAGTATTATATATTAAATGTTTAGGCTAAATACAATACATAAACTTGAAGGAAAATGTTTAAAAGACCTATGAGAAAGTGAATAACCTCTCTATATAAGATCCTTTACCAGTATCTTAGTACACTAAAGTTTTTAATTGAGAGCCACGTCCTTATTAAATTCTAGCAGAGCCATATCATTCTTGATCACCTCCCTCAAGTTTTTCCTGGGCCTTCCTTTTTTTTTCCTTTTATAAACCCTAAATATATTCTTCTTGTATTTTCCCACTAAAGCGTCAGGATGTCTCCTCTTAATATGCTCGAATCACCTAAGCCTTGTCTCTCTTAATTTTTCATTAATATTAGTCACCTTTAATTTGTCTCTAACTATTACAATCCTAATCTTATCTCTTCTAATAAGGTTGTGCATCTAACAGAGCATCATTATCCTTTCTATCATTAACTTATGGCTATGCACTATTTGATAGGCCAACACTCCAGCCTATAGAGCATGGTCAACTTAATCTCTAAACAATAGAATTTACTTTTAAGCTTGAGTGGTATCTTTTTGTCACATAAAACTCCTAATAAACTTCTTCATTTAAGCCACCTTAATCTGATATAGTGAATAATGTCTTCATTGATCTCTCCATTACCTTGGATGATAGATCCTAAATACATAAAAAACTCTTTCTTCGATGTAACTTCTAAGCCAATCTTTAACTCCAAATTGGAAGTCACCCTATGACCCAAAAAATTACACTTTAAGTATGCACTCTTAGTCTTACTTAATTAAAAACCTTTAGACTCTAAAGTATCCCTCGAAAGTTTTAACTTGACATGACACCTTTTTTTTGTCTCATCTACTAAAACAATGTCATCAATAAATAACATACCCCAAAACACATCTACTTAGATATTCTTCATGAGGTCATCCATTACTATTATAAATAAAATAGGATTTAATGAGAAATTTATTTTATTTCTCTTCCTAATATCCTTACTCTAGTCTTTACACCTTCATACATTTCCATAATAAACTGTAGGTTATAGGAACTCCCTTAACTTCTAAACAACTCCATATGATTTCCCTAGGTATCCTATCATAAGTCTTCTTTAAAGGTAATAAAAACCATGTGTAGGTTATGATGTCTTTCCCTCTAATATTTCATTAATGAATATTTCATTAGTCTTCTTAGGATGAAGTAAAGCTTCTTTCCTAGACATTTTTGGCATGAAACCAAATTAGTTCTCCCAGATAAGTGTATCATTTCTTACTCTCTTCTTAGTCACCCTCTCTTATAACTTTATAGTGTAACTCAGGAGTTTGATTTCCCTATAATTCTTACAAATTTGGATGTCCCCTTTGTTTTTGTATAAAGGAATTAGTATCCTAGGTCTCCACTTAATGGCGGACTTAAAGATGACATTAAAAAGCTTGGCTAGCTATGTAAGACCCTTTTTGCCTAAGCTCTTCCATACCTCTATAGGTATCTCAAGCTCTTCCATACCTCTATAGGTATCTCATTAGACCCTATCACCCTTCCACTCTACATCTCCCTCAAAGCCGATGCCTCTTAGATGTGTTAAGATCACCTAAAGAGATGTTGTATATATGCCTTTATTAAAAATTCTATAGCTATCGGATAACCTAGGAGATGCTCGTTAAGTTTAATGGGACAGCTGCCTTACAAGTGAGAAAAACAAATCCATCTAAGCAATAATCACATAAGCTCGGATTATATAACCTAATTATGTTATCTATAATGATTACAAACAATTAGTCGCTACAAATGAATTGAAAAAACAACGATTATGTATTATATTCTATTTTAGCAATGGGTTCTTACATAAAAAAATCAAATAGAGCATTCAATCATTCTTACACAAAACCCAAACATTAAACATAGGATATCACAATCAATACATAAGAGAGAAAGAAACAACAAACATAAATAAAAAATGCATTTAAACGGGTTAGGGCGTTGATTTTACCTTCGAACTAACATTGGGATGCTACCCTTCTATGGGTCTCTCCATATGTGAGAGCTTCATCGCACTCTCTTCTCTCCATAAGGCTCCCGAAGCTTTTACTCCTCCTAGCTGAAAAACACCCTCTATTCTTTCACATCTTCCATCCGTCACAAAAATGAAGGATTTTATACAAAAAACTAGATGATGTGGCAATTTCTTATGCTTGTGAGTTATCTTTCACGGGCGTGAGAGAGCCTTAAAGGTGTGACATATTTTTCACACCCATGAGCAGTTTCTCATGGCTGTGAAAGGCTTCTTATGGTCATGAGAAGCTTTTCAGCACTTTAAATGAATATGACTAGCTCCCCTAAATGTTGTTCATCATCCCTTGCTCTTTTTACATTTCAAAGCTAAGTTAATTGAAGAGTGGGATAGATGGCCTCCAACCTCTTACTAGCCCTCATACACCCACGATATACACTCCATTCTTTTCCAGCTCATGTTTTTCTCCCATTTTTGTCACGTTGCTCTCCACTCACTTTCGATTCTTCACAATTTTATGATGCTATCCATGAAATCCACATTAAGATAAAAAAATCCATGCAAAATCCATACAGCCATACATGAGTTAGTGATGCTTTCCTTACTTCTTTATTTTCTTCTTTTGGACTAAGTTTTCTAGATTTTCTTCTTATCCAACAAACGTTATTTTAAAGAGCTTTCTTGTCTTCTTCTTGTCTAATTTTCTTCTTCTTACTCCCTGAAGACAAGTTAATATTTATCTTCGAAAAATGGCCCAAATATCACTCTTTTGACTCACTTTAACTTCTTTGCTTCCAAATTGTGCCTAAAATCACATTTAAGTCAAAGTGAGTTTCTTAAACATTTTCACAGCAATAATAACTAAGTGTTATGGAATAAATTCATAATCAATTAAACACATATCAATCTTTCCCACACTTAGCTTTTTGTCATCCTCAGGCAAAACATCAAAATTAAGCTCATAAACCTGAAAACATTAACTCATTGCCTGTATATTCCAAGAATACATCATCATAAATGAAGATGAATGACTTTCAAAAATCATAGCAAAAAATCAACATTCCAAGCTTTTACTCATGATCAATCAATATTCATCATCTTCAAAAACTGAGCAATCTAATGGTAGACTCAAAAAATTTGTTTAACTAAAATATATCCATAGGTACACTCAATACCATTCATGATCATGTCATTCCACAACTTTACATATCATTTAATTTCTCCATAACTAATGTTCACATGCAAAATCATGGATCACAGGACTTTTCAAGGCTGTAATGTGGGCAAAGGTAAGGTGAGATGTATTTGGTTCAAGTAGCTTGGAAGTCATTAAAGCTAGTGAAATAAAGCAATATTTAATGTGACATCAAGTGCAAAAACCAACATTCCCTCACAATTGTGTTCATCAATTATGATGAATGCAAAAGCAAGTTTCACAACTCAAACTAACCACATAAAGTATATACCAATCCAAAGAGATCACTTATATAATTGATGACAATACATTAAAACTATAAAGAATGCCCTTCTAAGCCAACATCTACCTCATATTCAACATACTTAAATAACCCATTCAATACAAAATTAGGAGGATGCATTAAGTATGAATAACCTTGCAAACCATACATGCACTTCCTCCTTGACACATTTACTTAAAACATTTTTCCATTTTTTCTTTTTTATTTTTCTTTTTTCTCTTTTATAAAAAGTAAAATAAACTACATCAACATGGGAATTTCAATGATAAGACATAAAAATAACCTTCTAACATTACAACCAACCTACATATATGCATACCCCCACACTTAGAACTTTGTACATCCAAAAACTAATTTTCCACTAGCTTCAAGGCTTGGGAAGGACATTTGGTTAGGTTAAAGCATGTAATATGGCTAATACAAAACAAAAAGGCAAATAAAGCTCAAAGGGGCTTATCAAAAGGGAAGATCATATAATGGGTAGCTATTTGGCTAATGTAGTTCAGAAAAGCAAAGAATTCCTAATCATATCCATGTTAACGCATGTGATAAAAATATGGTCTCAAATAGAAATTCAAGGAAAAATCAAGATGCACAGGTCATGACGGTCACACAATATCAAATACAATGAGATTGATATGAATGTGTCACTCTAATAAGGCATAAAATCTTACCAGCTTTGTTTACCACTAGTCACCATTTTTCTAAAGATAATACACTTTGACCAACCACAAGAGTAAAAGTACATGTTAAAGTTACTATGAAATTATCTAGTCAACTCATTCTCTAATCATGACCATATAGTCCTGGAAGCAATAGAAAACGAAAAATGCTGGTTTCATTTGTTTTATTCTTTCTCTCATTTTGATCAAAAACTTAAAAACAAGTACGAAACAAACTAACATAAAAACACACATGTAAATAAAAAGTAATGCAAACATGTAAAGAAAAGAAATTTACTTCCCTCAGGTTGCTTCCCAAGAAGTGCTTTTGTTTAAGGTCGCTGGCTCAAAAGGTCGCTGGCTCAACTCTATGTTTCCTCCTCACGTGACAAAATTGTGATCTTCAAGTGTTATATGTGGCAGCTTTACGTGAGGCTGTTCAGGATAATCATTCATATAAAATATCTTCCCTATCTTCAAACATCTAATCTCTACTGAGTCCATACACTCTAGAAATCTCTTAAATGTCTCTTCATATTTTTCTTCCTAATTTAATCCCTCCGATCTGCTATATAATGGTGAAGAGTTAGTCTTAAAAATAATCATGGACTCAGTACTCACCTCGAGCTAAATGATATGTCTTTTTCAGGTTTGAGCTCCTCCTCAACTTCTTCGACAAAAACAATTCCTTGAGTAGTCCACTCAATATTCTCAAGCTCCTCTTCACTCTATAAGGCCTCTACGCTAACATCCCCTAAGTATACCTTAGGTTAAGACAGTTGTGTTCTTTCCCTTGTGATACTAGTCGGTCAAGAGCTTTCGTTAACTGACCTATCTGGCCTGCCAAGTTCCAGATCCTAGAACTTATTTATTATTGGAATTACATCTCTTCTTACTGTAATCACAAAGTATTAGCAACATAAACATTAACCAATTCCTCTAGAGAAGTACTTGAGTTTTGTTGGATTTCTAAATATGGAAGGCTAGACCTTATTTCTTACGAAAATAGTCTCACTTCTTGTTAGAACTCATGTACACTATGATGAAGTTTAATATTGTTATCATTCATAATATTGAACAAATATTCCAGAGATGTACTTGAGTAGTGATAAGAAGCTTCTAATCTATGTGGGAATTATGGTGCATCCTACAAGCTATTATGGAAGTAACTTTGTTGATTATCCCATCCGTAAGTAAAGTGAGGTTGATCAGTCCAACCTTGGTCATTGGATTGAGAGTACAGATTATAAAAGAAATTACTTCCACCCATGTAATTTTTTTAATATCACAAACACGAAATAAAAGGTTAAACAATTATGAAATAAATGTAAAGAAACTAATTAAAACAAAATATTTATAAAACATCAATTAAATTCATAACCAAATAGTTAATTAAGAAGAGCTTGTTAATTAACCCTAGCTATCTGATAACTTAGGAGATGCTCGCTAAGTTTAATCTGACAACTGCCTTACGAGTGAGAAAAATAGACCAATCCAAGTAATAATCACACAATCTCGGATTATTTAACCTAGGTTATGTTATCCCTAATGATTACAAGCCATTAGTTGCTACAAATGAATAAAAAAAAACAACGATTACGTATTGTATTCAATTATAGCAATGGGTTCTTATATAAAATAATCAAATAGAGCATTCAATCATTCTTACACAAGACCCAAACATTAAACATAGGATAACACAGTCAATACATAAGAGATAAAGAAACAACAATTACAAAGAAGAAATGCACTTAAACGAGTCGTCGGTGTCAATTTCACCTTTGAATTGGCATTGGGATGCTAACCTCCCATGGGTCTCTGCATATATGAGAGCATTATCGAACTCTCTTCTCTCCCAAAGGCTCCCAAAACTTTTTCTCCTCCCAGCTGTCTTCTAGCCGTCACAAAAAAGAAGGATTTGATACTAAAAACCTAGATGATGTAAGAATTTCTCATGCCCGTGAGAGAGAACTCACGGTCGTGAGAAGCTTTTCAGCATTCCAAATGAATATGACCAGCTCCACCAAATGTTGTCAACTGGCCCTTGTTATTTTTCTTTTTCAAAGCTACGTTAATTAAAGGGTTGGATAGGTGGCTTCTGACCTTTTACCATCCCTCACACACTCACGGTTTACACTCCATTCTTTTTTAGCTTACATTTTTCTCTTGTTTTTATATGCAGTTGACACCTTGCTCTCCACTCACTTTCGGTTCTTCACAATTTTATGATGTTATCCATGAAATTCACATTAAGACATCTTGCATGCATGTAAAACCATGCAAAATCCATGCATCCATACATCAGTAAGTGATGCTTTCCTTGCTTCTTTATTTTCTTCTTTTGGACTAAATTTCCCAGAATTTCTCCTAGTCTAGAAAATGTTATTTTAAAGAGCTTTTCTTGTCTAATCTTCTTCTTCTTACTCCCTGAGGATAACTAAATATTTATCTTTAGAAAAATGCTTTTGACTCACTTTAACTTCTTTGCTTCTGAATTGTGCCTAAAATCACATATGAGTCAAAATGAATATCTTAAGCATTTTCATAGCAATAATTGTTAAATATTATGGAATAAATTCACAATCAATTAAGCACATATCATATTTTCATCCATAAAAACCCAACCTACATTATGTTTATACAATAAACTTGATGTAAGTTCCTTCATTTTTGTTCCCTAGCTCTCGCCAGCTTAAATACATCATTTTCTTCGTCTTTAGTTTCCAATGATTGGTATAATTTCTTGTAAGCTCTGGTTTTATCTTTTTAGACCATCATGTTTGCCTCTTTCTTTGCCAATTTGTAACTTTCTTTGTTAACTACCCTCTCACCACTATGGTGCTATCCATTAGAAATTTATAAGCAACTTTCTTAAGCCCTTTAGAAACACTCAAGAACTCTTTAGTTACATTCCATAAACAAGTTACTACTCTCTCCCATATCTAGTCGGCATCTCCTTTTGATTTTCGTTATTCTTTATATATTACTCTATCCCTACAATATTCTACTGTATCCCCTTTTAGGTTCCACCATCTGACTCTGGTACACCTCTTAGGATTTTTTTTTTATGCTAGGCCTTAATTATAAGATCCTCAACTAATAAAATGTATTGAGTTGACAAATAAGTGCTAGGTATCATCTTATAATCCTTGTGTTAGTTTATGCTCTTGCAGCCAATTTATTTTGGTTGTAATTTAATTTGTATGACATTATTATTATTCAATAAAAGGCATTCTTTATCTT
>JANZXR010000172.1:18223417-18261315 GCA_027575705.1 Erythroxylum echinodendron | reverse complement strand
TTGTAAAACCAATATTTGTTCAAGAATGAATGAAATATATGTATGTTCTGCGTATGATTATGATAACTGTTAAGTTTCCACGTTACATGAGTTGATCCAAAGAATTTGAGGCTTTGAGAAGCAGTTGAGGTTTAGGTTTGTGTATTTTTGACTTTGGATTTGGATGAATAAGGGTGTCTAGAAGGAGTTAAGTCTACATTCAGTAAGGCAGACGCAAAAGAAGACCACAAACAAAAGGAATCGTCTGTTCTGACATCACAACACAGACGCAAAGGAAGGTATAGACGAAGGGTATCGTCTGTGCTGACGTCACACACACAGACGCAAAGGAACACAGACACACAAAACACAGATGCAAGGAATCGTCTGTGCTGACGTCACACACAGGCGCAAAGAACACAGACGACATGTTATAACACAGACACAAGGACTCGTCTGCGAAGACACGTCATAAGACAGACGATAGAGAGACAGACGGTAGAAAGACAGATGATAGGAGAGGGGTCAACCTAAATGATGGAAGTCAACTATAAACAATGAAACCCAGACGATAGAACTTCAGCCATAAGTAAACACAGACGATGGCCTAACCAAAGACGATATAAAGAAGAAGTTAAGTCAGTATTATTGAACCGTCACTTACTTGGAATTAAACACAGACTTCACAAAATCAAGGATTAAGAATCAGATAAAGACTAAGACCAAGTACAAGTCGTGGGACGAGATGGTAAGAAGTGATCAAGATGAAGTTTCAGATTAAGGTTTGTCCTGGTGAGGGCACTCCACCCTTGTGTGATGCGCGTCCAGATGTCACTTAAGACGTCGGCTACGTGTCTCACAAGAGGCGGGGGCTCAATATGGGCTATCCTACACTCTGACAAGTCTAAATTCTCCTCTTTATAACTCCTCCTGTCTGTGATGGTGATGAGTCCTATCTTGATAGTTGCTCTACTATATTGGGACAATCCCCATCTATTCTCAATGTTGCCTGCTCATCTGGGACCCTGATCACTTGGTAGATATCTCATATTGGTCAGCATCTCTTGCGTACTATATGTAAATTCTACATAAGATCCAAATTGATGATAACCATAGTTCTGAGTAGCCGCATCATTGTTAACCTCTCAAATACTCGAATCCTCTTTGTTGATCTCATCATATAAGGCCCGATGCATGTTATCCCTATCTTCTTCTCCTTATTCTAAAGTTGAAAAAATTAAGGTATGCCTTAGATGTATTAGCATCCTCTTGCTCATACTTTATAAGCATAAAACATGTAGGTTGCTAACAACTCTGAAACTACCTCATCGCCCACTCAGTGTATGACTGATAAGGTTATGGATGTACTTGAGTACAAGATGTTATAGTGTGGATGCTTTAGACTTGCTTGGGTCGTAGTTTGACTCCTCGCTAATGTTTTGCCAAAAGTGATGGGAATACATCCCCTATGGGAAAATCCTAAAAGCTTTATACTCTTGCATATAGATATAGTCTATGTCATAAATGCCCATCATTATAGAGAAGTCTATGTCGCTCATCCTGGTTATCTCTCCAAGCATCCTGAACAGGATCATACTCAGTCGATCTTACTCGTAGTGACCCTTTTCTATGATAAACATTGATCGGGTGTTTTTTGTGTGTAAGTTTTAATATTAAGCCCTTGATAATCCGCAAACGCATGGTTTGTTAGCGTAGTACCAAAAGTGTCGATCCAATTAAGAGGAAGTTAATCTAATCCTAAACTCTAAGGTCAGAAACAATAATAGAAATCCAAATTGCACGAAACTAAAATTGGGAATTTAATTAAATCAATCAGATTAAGAATTAAATATGAATATACTAATTATTAAGCAATTGCAACACACCCAAGAATCAACCGAAAGAATTTCTTAATTAAAATAAAAGGAATTTTACCTATCCTTAATGCTAACCTAACTGGTTATGAATTATCAGATTGTTAGTTCTAGACTATCCTAAGGTTAGTTACTCTCTCTTGAGTTATAATCATTAACCCTAAACCATAAAGCCTAATCAGATTATGGGAGCTGCAGTCTCTCAATTTACAACCTATCCAAAACCCTAACTAGTTATGAAGTTATCTAATAAACTATCAAAAACCTATGCAAGATCTCTTTTTATACAATTTCTTGGTCTGATTCAATTCTTGTTTTTATTAAATCACCTAACTCTTGTTAGTCTAATTTAATAATTTTTTATTCGATTCACCCTCTTAGTTTATTACCGAATTATGAAATTGCATAATCAAACCATAACAAATCCAATAAACACATAAATAATCATATTTTCAATAATTCAAGAATAAAATTCCAAAGGTAAGTTTAGAACATCCTCAACATTCTAGATCTTATCATCAACTATTCAATCTATTTTTATACAATGATAAAACTAAAAATAAACAAGAAATACAATTGAAATAAAGGATGGGAGGCAGTGACATCGAGAAACCTCCTGATCTAGGAAGTACGTTGAGTCAGCTTCTTTTCCTATTCTCTCTTCCTTTTTCTCTTTCTCAATCTCTTGACGAATTCTCTTTAGGGTTTCTCAAGGTAGCTGATGCAAAAAGCTCCTTTTTGCCTCTTTTTTATTCTTTAAATATCCTCTTGTGTCCTGCACGTCTGCCCACATAGGCCAAAATTGTGGGCTACTTCCTAGGCTTCTATCACGATCGTGGCATGCAAGCCACGATTGTGGGCTCACTCTAGTGGTTCTGTCATGATTGTGGCCTATTGTGCCACAATCGTGGGTCGTTCTTTCAGCCCGAATGTCTCCAAAGCTTCTCCATTCTTCGATGTTGACCCTAAAATACTAGCCAACACATCAATGTATCTCAAAAACATAATATTTAAGCTCAAAGACTTATACTAACCTATAAAACACTTAAAAAACAAATAATTAACAACTAACACAATTCTAACCTAAACACATACTAAATGATTGAATTAATAACTAAACACGTATTAAACTAAGCCTTAAAACACGGTGTAATTTACACTTATCAAACGTGGAGAGCACTAGAGCATAAACTCCGAGTGCATAGGCTCCATGATCTCAAAGAATCAAGACCATGCTTTAAGACTGATCAAATATTGAACCTGCTGGACCAAGTTGATCTACTCTGACACCTTCTAATCAAAGCATCCGTTAATCCCATATCTCTAATCCTTACATCACTGAAACTACTCGTTGTGGGCCCCAGCACTGAAGATTAGCATCTCATACTACTCTAATGGTTATGCTATAATCAGTTATGCTAGTGGTGAGCGAGTTCCACTCGAGTCTCTAGATGAAACCTATCCTCTCTCTCTATTCCTTAATAACTCTTTTGTTCTTCATTGTGGCGCAGATTCTTTTCTTATCTTTATTGTACCTAAAACTAAATTAAAATGTGAGAAAATAACAAATAGTAATATGAACAATCCGCTTTCCTCATATTTAATTCTTATGCTCACTACGTTATGGAATTGCGAAACATATAATTAAAAATTAAATTAAACTAAAAATAATATAATTAACGAAATAATTAGAAAATTAAACTAATGACAAAATTAAAATTGTAATTAACCAATAAAATTAATTTAAATATACAATTACCAATGCAATTCCTGCAATTGTAAATTAAAAATGCAATTAACCAATAAAATTAATTTAAATATGCAATTCCTACAATTGAACATCTAATTATACAATTTAACAAATAAAATCCTAAACACAACTAAAACATAATTAATTCAAATATTAAATTGAAATAACATTAAACTAGTAAATAACATCTAATTACTAGAAAAAAAACAAATTAAACCTAATATAACAAAAATCATCACAACTTATCAAATGGTGAGCAAAATTAGCATAACTAGATAAATTTCTTCCAATTCTCATATAATTCATCAACTAATCCAACAATCCATATCGAAAAGGATGAAATTTAACTTGTAACTGAAAATCAAGCATAAAACTTGGTAAAGTCACCCTAAGATGTAACAATGGCATAACCCTAGCATTTTGGGGATGAAAAAGCCTAATATCTGCAAAAAATACCCAAATTTACAAGTTTAATTCACATAAAAAGCAAGAAGAACTTTGGTGTTGCAAAATCACTTTGAAAATGTTATGTAAGGTTGAGGAAGGGAGAAGCACAGCAGATGGGTTACAGAAAAGGGAGAAAGAAAGGAAAATAGGGTTTGTAAACATATTTCATAGACTTACACAATTAACTACACGACTGTGTAACTGCCACTATAAGCCATTACGAATGTGTGACTTTAGAGACAGATATGTGACTCTTTGAGAAATTACATAGTTGTGTGTGTGACCATGTAAGTCACTATGCATATGTGAGTTTTGACATAGGTGTGTGTTATTACATATTACAAGTAAGTTAATATACAGGACACACCCCCGTGTAACTCATTGTATACATATGGGAAAAATTTTTAAAAGCATTATGATTGTACGTGGCTATGTCCAGTTACTATGTAGGTCACTGTAATCGTGTAAAATATATTGAAATCAAATTTGTGTATATATATGCACATAGGCATGTACATAACTGTGTAGACCTCACAATTCCTTAAAACATTTTCATTCAAATTCATAATAATTAATAACACATACCAAAAATATAAAAAATAGGTAGAATCAAATGAAGATGTTTTATAACCTAATATGAAAAACACTGAAAAAATTGAATCATATATTAAAGCTTAAAAATAAACAAACTAACATAATCAAATTAAACAAAACTATTATAATTTATGAGTCGACTCCCAAGTAGTTTCTATTTAACATCTTTAGCTCAGTGTACCTATTATGTTCAAGGTGGCTTATAAGGATTCAATTTGTTATTTCTTACCTTGAGGTCCTCAACCTCTAAATAAGCTTATGTTTCGAAGATGATATTGTAGAGGTAAGATAGCCTGGTTCATAGTGCATGATTTATAGATTCTACTATATATATCCAAGATAAGTCCATGGATTCTATGAGTAAAAATCATTGTATCATCACCTATTTAATGAATAAATATAATAATTAAAAAGCAAAAGAAAGGTTTGCCTTTTGATTAAACTAACTATAGACAAAAAGTTTGAAAGAAGAAAAATCTTTCAATTTATACCTTCTAATGCTTTCAAATTTTTGAAAGTTCGGTCGCGGAATCTGAATATTTAATATGAGATGCAGAATCCTTGATTCGATATCATTTAATACTATCATATAGGAATGGAAAGCGTCCTGCTTCTGATTGTTGTTTTAACAACCCTTTTAGTTTTTGAATCAAATAAGCCATTGTATTTCCTAATAGTCAGTATTTGTTGTATATATTGTATTTCCTAATAGTCTGAATATTTAATATGAGATGAAGAATCCTTAATTCGATATCATTTAATACTATCATATAGGAATGGAAAGCATCCTGCTTCTAATTGTTGTTTTAACAACCCTTTTAGTTTTTGAATCAAAAAAGCCATTTTATTTCCAATAGTCAGTATTTATTGTGTATATATAGATAGTGGAGCATTAAACAAAAAAGGAAAAAGAGGGCCCTTCGGCGTGTGCAGTTGGCCCTAGAGATTAATAGTCATACACTTAAGAAGACTAACAAGAAGGCAGCCATTGCTCAAGGGAAAGTCCAAAGTCAAGATATATATATATATGAATTCCCCAATCCTTACGAAGTTGTTCCTCCGGAATCCAATGAACAACAACGATTGCTTAGGATCAGCTTGCGAATTTATGGCACCATAGTAGAATCATTACCAATGGCATATTGTTCGCCTAAGTGCGAAAAGACAGTGCAATCTTTGTTGCGCTGAAACCTAAATGTTAAGCCAGCAACACTTCCAAATGCCAATTCTTCCCGTCGCATCCATCTTCAGGACGATCTAGTAATACGTTTTCACTACTTAGTAGGTGAAAGATTTTTCCCTAGGTGTATGTTGAAAGCTTCGATAGTAGAACTCATTCGAGAGGGCTTAATGGTCTTAAGAATGGTTCGGGTCGGGGGACAAGAGTTGTCATAATATAGAACCATAGATAACAATCTTCCAAACAAAGTGATTAACTATATATATATATATATAATCAAAATTTTTATTATGTAGGGAGATTCCAACTAATCATTATTTTCCTTAATAGTTTACATATTTATTGGTATCTTTTCGTCCTTTGAAACTGACCAAAGATGTTAAAAGAATGTTGAAGAACTTCTTATATACAGGCACATCTGACAAATATTCAAGTGCGAGAGTGAAATGGCCTGAGGTATACATATATAAAAGGAGGCTTTGGAATTAATTTGATTAAGAACACAGACAAATTGCTCTTATTAAAAAGATTGTGAATGTTATTCAATGATTTACAATCCATTTAGTTTAAATGGATTCATAATTATATAATAAAGTGGTAGTTCATTTGGATAATCAAAATCAAACCAACCAACTCTAGTACTCTAAGCCAAATCTTGAATTTAAGGGATATCTTGAGCCAAAAGATAAAGTCCGTTATTGGAAATGGAACTAAATCTAGTTTTCGTTATTGGAAATGGAACTAAATCTAGTTTTAGTCCCATTATTGGAATGAATTAGGTCTATTATACAAGATCTTGAGTTTAGATAATCTAAAGTTACTTATTCATTTAAGTGCTAAGGGAAGTTAAATCATTATTAATGGTAAATAGCATTGTAGTTTGAAAGGGTTCAGAACTCTAATAGGCAATGTCCCCAAGTATAGATCAAATATTGAAAAGGAAGAGAAACTTATATAAAAAGGTCATAACTCTAATAACTTCACTAGTAAAACATGTTTCAAGCTCTTACAAAACCCTAGGCAAATCACTACCTAGTAAAAGCTTATTTGGTTTTTAAGTAGGTCCCTTAAAGCATCCTATATCTTATGGATAGTTCTAAAAATAAAGTTTACCAACAATGGATAGATTAAAGCACATCTAAACAAATTAAATTTGTTGTGTTAGGCTATATGGTCACCTGTAGATACTCAATAACATTTTAGAGCCAATATTTTCAACTATACAAGCATTCTTATTTAAGAAGCCATTGAAATCAATTTTATCTCCTAGGCTGAGCTAGTAAGATTTACTCATAAACCAGATCTTATAGTCTTTAAGCTTGTTATAAATTGTGGAACTTATACCTTATAGAATGAGAGAAATTTAAGGATCTTTCAAGGTGTTTTTTAACCTATTCAAACGCTCATTCAAACTTCTTTACATTGAATAGACTGATTTTTATAGTTCATAATATAAATATTAACAATAGCTAGCAAGAGCTCCAAATTGAGCTATTATTTAGTCAATCTTCATAGTTTTTACCATTTTTTTAATGTCATAATGATGCTCCAATTCACAAGGCTTTCAATTTTAATGTTCGTGGTCTCCTATTGTAATTAATGCCTCTAGTTTTTCTAAGCTAGTTGTCATTTGCCAATTTTAATACATTATTTCTCCTTTTAGACTTTATCTTATTTTATTTATATTTATTATTGGCCTATATCTTATGTAAAGAAAAGTTATTAAATGTGCATATATTAAATTTCGTTTGTGATGTTCAAAATTTTAATTTAATTTATTAATTTATTATAAAAACTATCGAAATGTTATTCAATATTGTCTTTTTCATTTTAAATATATATGTAGTATTTTTATTAGCTTATTATATTATTATCTATCATGTCAAAATATTAATCTATTAATGATATAGAATATAATCATTCGCATCAAATTAGTCGTTATTTTTTGCAAATAATTTTGTCTTCTATAATTATATGGAATATCTATACATATATCGTCTCAAATTATTCATATGACGTCACTCGTTTTTGACGTCCGGATCGGGTCGAAGGAAGTGATTCGGGCCCCGGGCGAGAAGCAAAGTTCCCTATGGAAAAATAATTTGATGTGTTTCGATCCCAAACATAAAATAAAAGGAGCTCATTCATAGCTCCTTTTGTGATTAGTGTTTCGAAGAAGGAATTTGGGCTTTTTAGGTTTTCGCTGGCGAATTGGAATGTCTGGTCTCCATCGATCAGCTAGTGCTCCGTTGAAGAACGGCGGTCTCCCTCCCCAAGAACTCCTCGACGATCTCTGCAGGTCCCCAATTCTCGTTCTGTTCTTGTTCATTTTACTTGACTCTTTAAGAGTACGATCCTTTTTGTCCTAAGTGAGTCTATTCATCGTTTTAGGGTTTTCAGTATTAATTGTCATCGGTTGTTAGATATAACAATCATAGGAGTGAAAAACTTAATGATATTTGTTTGTTGTTAAAAACTCTAATATTGAAACTTATTATTTATCAATATCATCCTGCTGCAGTCGATTTGTTTTAAATGTTCCAAAAGAAGATCAGCAGTCTTTTGAGAGAATTCTGTTCCTGGTGGAGTATGCGCATTGGTTCTACGAGGACAATTCAGTGGAAAAAAATCCATCCTTGAAGTCTTTTACCTTGAAGGAGTTCACATCTTTGTGTATCCTTTTCAATTAGTCTTGAAATCTCTTTGAAGGGGACCCTTTGTTTCTTTTCTGTTCACTTGTTAACTAGGGACCCTTGCTTTGTTTGTTTTCTTCACTTGTGAACTAAATGCACCATCCTCTTTCGCTCTTTCTGTCCACATAGTTTGATTAATGCAGAGCTAACCGCCAGTGTTAGTTACTTTCTGGGATTGTTGACTGTGTGATTGCATGATGGACCATTCTCCCTTCAACCCTTTTTTGGCATGAATCAGTATTTGAGTGAAGAAAACAATTAAACCACTATCGTGATTAAATCACATTGTTACTGCCCTCTTTTCTTTTTGTTTTATTTTCCCCTAGCGTGGAGGTGTTGGAGAGTATGAATGTCATGGGCTTTTATTTCAGTTTCAGATGCATTTGACATTTGCTTGGGATTGCATGAGTTTTCTGCTGCAGTGTTATCATCTTAATTGAATATTTATGGGTTCTGAATTAATATGCTTAAGAAAATCACCCTTAACTGCATTTATTTGTTAACTGCATTTATGCGTGACATCATGTGGTTCTTGGGAGACTTTTGTAACAAAAATGTACAGGCCTGCATGAATATGGACTCTCTGGTCACAGATTTCCACCCTATATCAGTTATGTGGTTATGTACCTTTATAAGTAAAAGTTTAAGATCCTTGTTGCAGATAAACGAGTAATCCTTGGTTTATTGAGTTTTCAGTGTTGTGACTTAATTGGGTGTCCTTCCTGGTTCATAATTTTTTACATTATTTTTACATCTTGCTTCCTTGTATATGATTTTTTTTTTATTGTTCTCGGCTCCATTGATATCCTTAACATATTTCAGTATTCAACAGTTGTGATGTTTTAAGACCCTATGTTGCTCATATAGATGACATTTTTAAGGACTTCACTTCCTACAAGGTTCGAGTTCCTGTGACAGGGGCAATAATATTGGATGAAACCTATGAAAGGGTGAGGCCTATTATCAATGAATGCTGGAAACAATATTATGATCCTTTTGGTGCTGAGTGTATCATATGTGAGATTTTGTGTTAATTTGCAGCCAGTTCGTTTATCTGAATATTCCATTTGAACCTCAACTTTAATCCATAGTGTTTTTGACTTGGCTGCCTTGATCTTTTCTTTCCAAACTGCAACAGCTTTTGTTATCTAACAAATTTAATGAACACTTGTTGGAGATAGCTAATAGTAAAATTAGTATTGTTTGATTTATCTGTCACGTGTGGTAGTGCTTACTAGTGAAAGGATGGAAAGGGACAAGCTGGAGTTTTCCACGTGGGAAAAAGAACAAAGATGAGGAAGACCATGCATGTGCTATACGAGAAGTAAGTTGATTTTATGTAATGTGCATGCCACTTGTTGTGCTGCCTCTATGGCTGAGGAAATTACTGCTTGATAGCTATATAGGTGGCCCTAAGTTGGAGTTTAGTTTTTCTTGCTTAGTTATTGATATTAAATTGGGGAAACTAGCTGCACTTTTAATAAGATGATATTCAATTCTCTCTCTATCTCTTTCTCAAACTCTCTCTCTGTCCTGTGGACCAAGTCCTTCACTTCGTAATTGTATCAGGAACTCAGTCACTTTCATTGTCGCATTCAGGTCTTGGAAGAAACAGGTTTTGATGTCTCAAAGCTTCTTAATAAAGATGAATATATTGAAGAATTTTTTGGACAGCAGAGGGTTCGACTCTACATAATTGCTGGTGTGAGGGATGATACGGCCTTTGCTCCTCTTACAAAGAAGGAGATCAGTGTATGTGGTTAAGAGAACTTAAAACATTTGCAACATTTAGTAATCTAATACCATCTTTCTAAAAAATCTGAGATATGTGGGGGACTAGAATTTAACATCTCGTCACATAATATTGGGAACTGTAAATGGTTTAATAATTTGAAATGAGCTTCTGCCAAACTTTCTAAATCCAATTTTGATGTCAGGACTACCCATGACTGTTCGAGTCATATTTCTGCCTTGCTATTGATTGACAACCTCTTTAGATTTCAGAATCCTGTGCTCTTAATGCGTAAAGGTGCTGGTTGTTGAAAAGCACTTAGAGCATACCTTTTATTGTCTATTTGCAGGAAATTGCATGGCAGAGACTAGATGAACTTCAACCAACAAGTGATGATGTTATTTCACGTAGCATCACTGGCCTTAAGCTTTACATGGTTGCCCCATTTTTATCGTGAGTTTTCAGTGTTCTATATGGGTAATCATGTCTGTTCAGAGTACTTTCTGTTGAATTAACTGATTTTATCATTATATGCAGTTGTTTGAAGTCGTGGATTTTAACTCGTCAACCCCTAGTAGCTCCAAGAACTGATGCACCCACCAAAGGTTTAAACTTCATTTTCTCTTGGAACTTCATTATTTGTTTTTAGTGTTAAGTGAATCTGGCAAATCTCAAAGGGTTGGTAAAGAAGGCAGTCAAAATGTGGCTGCGGTCTGTGGTATTAAGCGGATGACTTAGTGGGACAGTCAGCTAATTGTGGTATACTATTGTTGTTTTTTTTCTTTTTTCTTACGAGTTCTTATTCGTGCTGTCCAGGTATGTGTGTGTGGAAAGCAAAAAACACTTCCATAGGAGGTAGCTCTGCAATTCAAGAGAGCCAACCAGCTAAGCCTGTATCTGACAAACCTTATCCTGACATGGGTCCTGGGAAGAGCTTCAGAAATTTCAAGTTTGATACTGGTGCGATCCTGCAAGCATTGGAAGCCGGGTTTTCTACTTGATGCTAAAACTGCAAAATATTTTGTATATATGCTTTTGTGCTTCGGTAGCTTAGTTCCTGACCTTTATAACCAAATGACACGAATCGTCTTCTTAATCATCTTGTTTGGTTATATCCAATGTAATTCAGGGTTTTTGGGTTTTTGGGTGTGTGTGTGTGTGTGTGTATATATATATATATATATCCCTGTACAGAAGGCCCTTTTGCGATTGTCATAGCTCTGGAGAGTATTCTCGCTAGGTTGCGTACTAGAAGCCTCAATTGCCTGTGTATTGTATTCACCATGATAAATGTTTTACATTTTGAATTCGACAGTTGAAATTGATTTCAGCTTTCTTCGCTTCAGTTTTTTCCTTAGTTACATGGGAGAACACAACACAACGCAGGCGGCAATTAATGGCCAAAGCGCATTCTTTATTCTTCAGTTTAATCAACTCGACAGTATCGAAGATTATTATACTGCTTATGTTAATTACATTGCAATGAATCTATCAAGCGTATCTGATATAGTTGCAGGTTCGATATGTTACCTCACCATGAAGCTGTTGATATTAACCTTCCTGTATTCTTTCCAACTATTCTGGACTAAATAAATTCCGGGTCGAGTTGGTTAGTCATGTTTCTTCACTCCAAGCCAATGATACTTTGTTGTTATTCACCAAAAGACCAATACAAACGATACAACCTCTATTTCACTACTGTCGTTTCAAGGAATCCCAATGATACGCATATGCCCAGTCACTTTAATATGACGCAAAAATTATGCCATTTATTTGCTTTTTGCACAATGTATTTCTTTATTTTCTTTCTTAAATTTAGAAAATATGGTGAAGTTATATATTTGTCGATATCGTCATCGATGAAGGTACATCCACTCTTAAAAGAATAAGCTATGCAAGATTATGTGTATTGGTGGAGTTCAATCAATTCCTCTCTCAGTTCATTCCGCCTACGAGATTAAATGAAAATGGTGAACTGTATGAGGACTCCATATTATTCTCACCAACGGAGGCCTTAATCTTCCAACCAAAGGCAGACATGGAAATCTACGGGCAAAAGTTTTCGGACTTGAGCTTGGTCAAGGTATTAACTTTGCAAATTCTCAAATAAGAATAGTAGCTGAAACCATCCCATCATGCAGGAAGTTCCAAGTTATGAGTTGGAGAAGGTTCATGTTACTCATGCTTCAAATATTAGATCAGGGATTGAGGAATTGCCAATGCAGTAAGAGATGAATATGCAAGGAAATTTTTGCTAGTTAGGAGTAGCAGGTTAGTGTTATGTGCAAACCACAACTCAAAATCTCTGCAAAAGGTTGTGATAGTTGTGCAAGCCTCTGTTACTGAAGTACTTGCTATAGAGGTTGATCAAGAATTTACTCCAATAATTAGAAGGAAATTAGGTAAAAAGGCTAACTGCTCCTGCTTCAAACCTATAAACAAATGAATTTCCTATGCGGGAATGTAAGAGGGCTTAATAGCCCCTTTAAACAATTGTTGCTTAAGGATCATATGCAGTTAATACTACCCTCCATAGGTGTTCCGAAAACCAAACTCAGAAAAGTTGGATTAGTTGTATTTTACGGGAAAAAAAATAATTAGTGTATCCTTTCTAATCACATAGCTCATCAGTATTGAAGGATTATGGTAGCCTATAATCCTTTAAAAATGAAATTGATGAGTTTAATTCTCATAGCCCAATTATTTCATATTGAAATTTGCCGAAGTCTAGACTAACTATTTTTATTTCCTTTCCCTGCTTGAAACCGTTCCTTTCCAAGAACAATGTTATGGAATAACCTGCAAGATATCTACCAAGTTATTCAAGCTCCTTGGTTAGTAATGGGTGATTTCAACTATGTCTAAAGCCCATAAGAATCTGAATGGAATGTTTTTTTAGGAACCTAATGGATGAGCTGGCCAAACGTGCTTTAGACATCGAGCTAACAAATTTGAAGGAAACCTTTTTACATGGAGCAAAAGGCAATAAAATTCTTGGTTTCTAATAAAGAAATTAGAGAGAGTTATAGTGAACTTGAGCTCGTTATCCTCCTTTCCTAATTGCAAGAAAAAAAATTCTAAAAGTAGCACCCTGCCTTTGGATTCACATAGACACCTCGGAACCCTACTCAGTAAAGAAAGGGACTCCCTAAACAAGACTACTAGCTGGTATGGAGATGAAGTGCCGAACGACTTGTAAAATGAAGAATCAAGCATTTAGTTCAGTTGTAGTTTCATAGATCTATATGGGAATCTTCTTGAGATCGATCATGCAATTACGACCAATCAAGCAGAGATTTGATTAGCCTTCTAGAGAGCTGACATTAGAGGACTTACACCCAAAGCACCAGAAAAGTTGTACGACAAACGATCAGAAGTTCAAGATGATGTGATCGCAGTAAACCTGTAGGCAAAAGCAGAACCTCGACTTTATTTTTTAGACTAGTCACTATATATATCTAAAATTTGGATTCAAGTATGAAACATCACTTCCCTTTCAGATTTAATAGCTATTTGGTTTTGGATGAAGGATTTGAGGAGACTGTAATGAGGGGAAAAAAGATGAATGTTTAAGGTTCTCCTCCATTCATTTGTAATAAAATGCTTAAAAGAATTTCAAAAAAGAGCTCTAGCATCTTAATTAGTCTAGATACAAAAACTTAAATGCCTTAGTGAGGGATTCCTTAAACAAACTCCAAAGTATTCACCATTTGCTATATATTGATCCCACAAATCTGGTTCTTCAAAATAAGGGAAAAAAATGCTGATAAGGGTCTTTTCGTAAACAAGGGATGCAACGCTGGCAAACCTCTGTTAGTTTATACTAGGCGTAACAAACGTTGAGTCCCAATCTAGAATATTCCTAGCTATAACTGAATTGGGCAAGGGTAGTAGATATAGGGTAGTAACTAACCTTAAGCAAGTGTTAGGTTGATATAGGATGCGGAAAGAAAATAATAGGCATCTAGTATTTTTGATTGTATCGGCTTTTAGCTGGAGAAGGGTTGCCCTTCTGGTTTTGTAATCCTTTTTATCTTGAATATAATTCCTTGTGATTATCCTAGCTCTTTACTCTGCTAACATTGGTGCGGTGAGCTAATGACGAATACAAGAATGGATAAGAGAATCGACATAGTGGAGAGGAGCTTGGGGTTGACGGAACAATGGAAGGGTGTTATGGGATCAAAGCATACTAAGAATAGAGCTCAGCTGCTGGAGAACAAAACCCAGTTACTGGAGATTAAATAAATGCTAGCAGCGGTGTTATAAGGCAAAATGATCGAGGACATAAGGGGGCACTCTACGATGTCTGATGGGAAAAGCATGAGGCTTCTTTCTCTTCTCCGTCAGTTACGAAGATGATCTTCTTAGAGGACATGTAGATTTCTGCCAAGAGGATTTAGCTGCCAAATTTTAATGGGAACAATCCTTTAAGTTGGATACACCGAGCGGAGCAGTATTTTCAGATCCAGCAAACACCTACCATATGAAAGTTACGTTGGCAATGGTGTGTATGGACGGTCATGCGTTGCACTGGATGGGCTGGTTACAAGAATGAAGAAATTTTCCCAGTTGGGATGAAGTCAAATAGGAACTACTGGTAAGGTTTGGCAGAGCTATTGCTGCGAATCCATATGAACTTCTAGCAGCTGTTCGTCAATAAGGGTCTGTTGAAAATTATATTCACGAATTTGTGAAGAAATCAGCTCAGGTGAGAAGATGGCCAAAAGCATCCTTCATTGGGCAGTTTCTCAATGGGCTCAAAAAGGAGATTCGAGTGAACATCTGTTCCTATAAGGCGATTGATCTGTACCGGACGATGAATCTAGCGAAGGAAGTGGAGTATGCCTTGGAGGTACATATGAAGAAGATGATGGTTTTCACTGATACTCGGCATTTTGGATCTAGAATGGGCAATTGAGTTGGGTTTAATGTTAGCTCCGGTATTATAGGGCCTTTATTGATGGTCATCAATAGTCCCACAACCCAACCACAAAAATTGCTCACATACCCAGGCCGAACGACCGATAAGCCTACGCAGGGAGATGTGGTGAATCGGCAGCGTGAGACATGTTGTTACTCTCAAAAGGAGTACCAGGAGCTTCGACAGAAAGGTTTGTGTTTGCAATTTAAGGAACCGTATACTTCCTTACATCAGTGCCAAAATAAATCCCTTCGTACCATTGTTTTGGGTGAAGACGAGTTGGGTGGTGTTTCCACTCCATGAGCCACTTCAGGTAATGATCCAGCCTTGTCAACTTCCCTACTTCGCTATGGGCTGTATAACTCCAGGACGCATGATGAAGCTACTCAGGACAATTAGTGATTGGCAGGTGGTTGTTATGGTTGATAATGGTGCAAGCCACTGTTTCTTGGCAAAGCGAATCGCCTTGCAGGTTGGCCTTGTTATCGAACCAGCAGCTCCAATCGGGGTCTGCCTCAGGAATGGGCATAAAAAGGAGACATCAGTGTTTTACAGAGGAGTATCAATTGAATTAGGCCCAGCTACAATTCAGGTTGATTTTTTTCTTTTTCTGTTGGGAGAAGTTGACTTGATCTTTGGAGTTGTTTGGCTGGAAACTTTAGGAGTCATTAAAACAAATTGGACAGCTATGTCGATGGAATTCTCCTATCGGGGTTCGGAGATTGGCTTATTATGGGATCCTACCCTGGATAATTCTCCTATCTTAGCGCAAGCCCTAGATAAATTGCAGGGGTTAGTCTTCGGGGTTATCCTATGAGAGGTGAATTCTGCCGACCCTACTGATAGGAGTGCTGAAATTTCTGCAAAACAGTAAGACTAGTTATAACAACTGCTTCAGCATTATGAACCCTTTTTCAGTAAGCCGACTGAACTTCCTCCCCAATGTTCCACGGACCACTACATTCCACTCCACTTTGGCATCTCGACAGTCAATATAGGCCCCTATCGATACTGACATCTGTAAAAGGACAAGATTCAATGATAAGTGACCGATATGCTTGTTACTGGTGTGATACAACCGAGTACCAGCCCCTTTTCCAGTCCTGTTTTACTAGTGAATAAGAAAGACGACAGTTAACGATTCTGGAATATAGAGAATTAAACACAGTGACAATTGCTAATTGGTATCCTATTCCGATCATCCAAGAATTGCTTGATGATTTGAAGGGGGTGAGGTTCTATTCTAATATTGGCCCCCAATTTTTCTTGATGAATAAGCATGCTTTAAATTACTTATTAGGTCTTTATGGATTTATTTTGTGGAGTTAATTATTATGTTAATGTTAGTAAGATTTTATGACATTGGTTAATTGAATTAAAGTGTTAAGGTAGTAAGATTGCATGAAGGGCATTTTTGGGAGATCACTTAAGGATAAAATATGCAAGGTATATAAGGAAGGGCAAAGATGACTTTTTGCATTCATTAAGGGTATAATTGGAAGAAGAAAGTGTAGCCTTCTTCATTAAAGTAGTGAAAAACGAAATTGAGGGAGAGAAAGAAGAGAAAAACGAAAAAGAAGAGAGAAATGAGAGAGAGAGAGTCGTCCATTAGAGAGAAAAAGAAGAAAAAAGGTTAAGGTTTCATCATTTCTTAGCTTTTAAGAGATATTTTGAGGTGGTTCAAGAAGAGAAAAAGGTAGAGGAAGAGAAGAGCTTTCATTAGAACCAAGAAACTCTTTAATTGGTGAAGATTCAAGGTAAGTTCATGTGTAATCTTTTGGATTTTTAAAAGTTTTTGGTTCAAAGAGCTTAAGAAATGTATGGGTTTAAGAATTCTAGGATCAATTTTTGTGAATATGTCTTGTGAATTTTCTAATTTGAATCCCTATTGAATGGAAATTTTATCTTTGAGAAAAGGGAATCAAAAAAGGAAAAAGGAGAAAGAGTAGAGGTATTTTTGAGCAAAGTTTTAAGGAAGGAAATTCAAGGTAGGTGTCATGTTTATAATTGGATAATGAGCCTTTATGTTTTCTTTTTAGTCAAGAAAATAAAATGATTTTTCATTGCTTTACAATTGTGGCATTTGCTACTTTTGAATGATTTGAGAAATTGCAATGTGCTTGATATTTGAATTTGGTTGATTAATTGTGAAAAAGATGATGGAAGTGCATATGAAATATTTCATGTTCATGAAAGACATGTTCCCAAAATGGGCCATTTGGGCAATTGGTTCACAATTTATGAATTACATGTTATGTGAGTTTGGTGTAATCCACTCAAGATGTCACGTGCACGTTGACTAAGTTAAAGGCTTCTCTCACCTGCCCGCTAATAGCATAGAGTTCCTTTTTAGACTCCTTCAAGTTTTCGACTACTCAGGACCATTATGTAGAATTGTGTAGTTCGTCATGTTCATGGACTTACCCAAACCATTCTGATGTGTTTACGTGTTCATGATATGTTGACAAGATTGATACATAACATGATTTGTTTTATTGTGAATTTGGTTGAAAATTTAAGAACCATGTGTTTTATGATTCAATACGAATTTTCTATGACAATGAACATTTTTAAATGGTTTTGCTTATTATTCATTATAAACTTGTTACCTACGAGCTTTTAAGCTCACCCCCTTTTCATCCCATCTTCAGGTGAAGAAAATGAGATCGAGTAACCAAGAGTAGAGGCATCACTTTATTTTTGCAATGTTTCCATATATTAAGTTAGATTTTGTAAAAGCAAGACTTTAGATGCATTTCGAGAATTATTGAGTTTGATATCTTTTATATTTTGAATTTTGGATATCGATGATGTAATGTGGCTTGGAATGCAATTAAAGTTTTTTAAACTTCTATTTTGTTGTTAATGAAATATGGATGATGTGGTTGAACTTAGATGTACTTGAAAAAGTTATTCAATTAAGTTGATGAACTTTGAACATGAATCGTTGATATATATATACATAAAAGTGAGATATTATGAAAAAAGGAAAGACAGGGTTTTTGTGAATGATAAGAATTAGTTGTAAGGGATGAGTTGAATGAGTAGAGATTAGTGGGTTTAATGAAGTAAAGTTGGTAGTTGAATGGTTATGCTCATGACTTTCCAAGTTGTACGTTGAAAATTTCAAGTATTTCATAAGGGTCAAATTGGGTTCTGAATTCAACGGAAAATCTGTATTAATCCAGGTTGATTTAGACAAAGTTGTTCTTTTGGAAGTTGTAGTTTATTCTTTTAGCTTTCCTACGATATATAGTTTGTAAATTTTGGAGATCGGACTTGAAAGTTATGATTGTTACAAGTTAGTGATGCTGTAGAGGATGTATGCAGGACATTTTATAGCTTTTCTATTTTGATATAATAGAACGAGAGAATGTGGTGTCTTGAATTAGGAAGAAGTAGTGTGATAAGTTAGAGATGAAATGAAGTTGATAAATGGGGTTAAACATATACATAAATTTATGATGATTATGTATAAGTTGAATGATTGTGTTTTTAGGATGATGGTCATACATAGATTATGAATCGATTGTAAATGATGTTGAATTGAAATGGAAGTGAAAATGATGAGGAAAATGATTTAGGAATGATAGATATGCATAAGATGAGTCATGATAGCTTGTAGGAGTTGGAAATATGAAATTTAACCCGTAACTGTCCGTTAAACAGACTTGATGTCCGTTGGGTGGACCTTCTCGGGTATTCCAGTGTTTCTACTCAGTGTATGTCCCTTTGGAGGGACATATGTCCTCTAAGCGGACCTTCTTGGGTTTATTTGTGTCCCAGCTTAGTTCATGTCTATTTGAAGGGACACATGTCCGGTAGGCAGACCTTCTCGGGACAATCATGAAAATTTACAAATTTTTGACCCTCTAGATGGAAAAATCTCTCTTTGAGGTCTTCACAGAAGTTATAGAAATCGAAGTTCTCTTCAAAACTATACTTAAATGGCCTTAATCCGACATCCATAATGAAAGTTATGCTTTTTTTCCCAAATCATGTACATTTTATAAGTTGTGGGCTTATCATTGCTTTCATATGATTCAATTAGGCTTGAATGGGGCTTGAAATGTACTTAGTTTGTTGTGGAAATAAGAGATCAATTGAGCGATGTGTTTAGGGTGATGATTGAGGATATGAACATAAGAATGGATTATCGTATGTCAAGCGCTCAATTATGGAAGTTTGGGATGTGAGAAAAACCTTCAGAGTGCTACGCTCATGTTTCATGACTCATGAGTTAGACTCCGAAAATAGGGTCCAACATCTAAAGTGGACCTTCGATCTGGGTACCACTAGATACTGGTGCCGGAAGATGATATTCCTAAGACTACTTTCCGGACACACTCTGGGCATTGCAAGTTTAGTGTAATGCCTTTTGGCCTTACCGATGCTCCCGTAACCTTCCAAGTGACTATGAATGACTTTTTCAAACCCTACTTATGGCGGTGTGTCCTGTTCTTTTCTTACAACATTTTAATTTATAGTGCCTTACGGAGTAACTACTTGCAGCATTTGAGACTTGTATTGGATACTTCCCCACAGCATCGATTTATGGCTAACCGAAAGACAAGCCACTTTGGGTAAACTTCCATTGAGTATTTGAGCTATGTCGTATCTCTTTGGGGGTTACTATGGACCCGAAAAAAAATGTTAACATTCTACAGTGGCCAATTTCGAAGTCTGTTAAGGGTTTTCGTGGATTTTTGGGGCTCACGGATTACTACTGTCGTTTCATCAAAGGTTACAGGTACGTTGCTAGGCCTTTAACCACTTTGATAAAAAAAAGACGCTGCTATAAAATTTCGGTGGACACCTGACACGCAGACAGCATTTAAGGCTCTTCAACGAGTTATTACGTCGGGCCACATCTTAGCTCTGCATGACTTCATACAACCCTTTGTGCTTGAGAGTGATGCTTCTAGTGGCGGTATCAGTGCAATATTGACATAGGAGAGCAAACCAATTGCTAACTATAGCAAAACCTTGGCCCCACGCAATCTTAACAAACCCATTTTTGAAAAGGAGCTGATGGCTCTTTTTATGGCCATTCTCCATTGGCGTCCTTATTTTGTGGGGTGTAAATTTACTGTTCGGACAAATCATCGAAGCTTACAACACCTCCTTTAGTAATTGATCGTCACACCAGCTCAACAAAATGGGATTGCGAAATTGCTCGGGTATGATTTCGACATAGAATACAAACTTGGACTCCTTAATTGTGTAGTTGATTCCTTATCACGACAACATGAGGAGTTAGAATACTCGACCATCTCTATTCCTCACAGGGCGTAATGGGGAGAATTAGAAAGTGAAGTTAAAGCAAATGTTCCCTTGTAGAAATTGCGAGAAGCTATTGAGAAGGACCATGCTAAGTATTCGAAATATTCTTTGATGCATGGCAAGATTTTTTGATAAGGAAAGCTGGTCATTCCTCTAACTTCTTGGATTCCTAGGTTGTTGGAGGAGTTTCATTCCACTCCTCAAGGGGGCATTCTAGGGCCTATCACACTTATCGGAGAATTGCTGTAAGTGTGCACTATTGGCATGATGCACCATATCTAGAAATATGTTTCTAAATGATTAGTATGTCAACGCAACAAATACGAGACCCTTTCTCTTGTTGGTCTTCTTCAGCCATTACCTATTCCGACTAAGGTCTGGGAGGATATTTCCCTAGACTTTATTACTAGCTTTCCATGATCCCACTAAGTGGACAACATCTTGGTGGTTATTGACAAACTTAGTAAATACACACATTTCATCGGGCTGCATCATCCTTATATCGTAAAGTCTGTGGCTGACGTTTTTGTGAAAGAGGTTGTGGGTTTACATAGGATGCCTCATTCTATTATGAGTGATCGAGACCCTATCTTCCTTAGTTGTGTTTGGAATGAATTGTTCAAAAGCTGGGGTACTGAGTTGAGCATGAGTACGACATATCATCCTCGAACGAATCGCCAGATAGAAGTAGCGAATCAGTGCCTTGAAACATATTTGTGCTGCTTTTACTTAGAACAGCCTCAAGCTCGGGGCAAGTGGCTCAATTGGATAGAATAGTGGTATAACACCAATTTCCATAATGCTACGAATACTACCCCCTTTGAGATGGTCTATGGACGTCCACCTCCTACATTGCATCAGTTCCTCCCTGGAGAATTTCGGGTGGCAGCAGTGGCTACTAAACATTAAGATCGTTCGGAGATTCTTCGTCAGCTTCATTACAATCTTCATCGTGCACAAGATCGAATGACAACAGTAGAAAATAAGCACCATCGATAGACAAAATTTGAGGTTGGGGATAAGGTGTTTTTAAAGTTATACCCCTATCACTAAGGAGCAATCTCTAAGGTTATCTATAGCAAGTTGCAGTCTAAGTATTGTGGTCCTTATCCTATTATGCAAAAATTAAGGTAGCGTACCATTTGGACCTTCCTAAAAGATCACGGGTTCACCCGATGTTTCACATCTCTTAATTAAAAAAATCTGCAAGCAGTCATCCCACTTCTACAGCTTTGCCTAAAGGCTAGACCACGGTGGAGGATATTTTTCTTCCTGAAAAGATTCTTTCAGTTCAACCTTTGGGTGATTCGACTGATTGTTGCCATCAATTACTAGTGCAATTGTAGGGAAAACCTCTTGATGATGCCACTTGGATGTCTTGCACTGACTTTCAAAGTCAATTTCTAGAGTCAGACCTTGTGGATAAGGTCTGTTAAAGAGGGGGAGTACAAATAGGGGTGTTTCCGTGGACAAGGGAGGCCACACTGGAAAACCTCTGTTAGTTTATACTGAGAGCAACAAACATTGAGTCCTAGTCTATAATATTCCTAGCTATAACTGAATTGGGCAGGGGCAGTAAATATGGGGCAGTAACTAACCTTGAGCAAGTGTCAGGTTGATATAGGATGGGGAAAGAATATAATAGGCATCTGGTATTTTTGATTGTATCGACTTTTAAGTGAAGAAGGATTGCCCTTATAGTCTTGTAATCCTTTCTATCTTGAATATAATTCCTTATGATTATCCTAGCTCTTTACTTTGCTAACAGTTGCCTTAATTGCTTACACTAAATATGAAAGTTTAATACACCTTACTAAAGCAAAGATCAAGAATATAATGGTTAATGGATGGTGATAAAAACACATCTTTTTTTTCACAAAGCTATTCAAGTTAAAAATAAAACAGAATGATATCTCTTCTCTAAAGATGAAGGATGGATTAGTAGTTTCTTCTCAAGAGGATAACTTATAAGGATGATTCAGTTTCTTCCCTCTCTTTGCTGATTCCTTCATTCTAAACAGAATATTTGAAGACAATGCTACTTTTTTAGTTCTTCCGTTCAATAGTGATGAGGTTGGAAATTTTGTTTGAGTAGTAAGCCTAATAAATCTCCTGGTCCAATAAGGATTAATGGGATTTTCTTTCAAAGATGTGTTTACTGATGTTATCCTAAGCCTTTTCACTTATTAAAGGAGCTTAATTAGACATTCATTGGTTTCATTGCATAAATCCCTAACACCTTATCTTTGGGAAACTTTTAACTGTTGTAACTTCATTTATATGGTCATTTCTAACATCCTTTCACTTAGATTAAAGAAAGCTATAAAAACCCCTTACTAATGATTCTCGGGTTACTTATATTAAAGGCAAAAATATTGGTGATAATATACTTCTTTATAAGAGCTTTTTAAGAATTATAAAAGCAAGAATTCTCCTAAATCATGTATAATCAAAGTTAACTTTAAGAAAGTCTTTGATTCTTTGAACTGGAGCTTTATATAAATGTAATGTAGGCTTTTAGTTTTCCAACTAGATTCTTGGGATGGATACAATAATTCTTTACTACTCTAACCTATAGTATTTTGGTAAATGGGATACCAACTCCTCTAATTAAAGGGGTGAAGGGTATAAGGTAAGTTGAACTTATTTCCCCTATCTTTTTGCTCTAACGATGGAAATCCTTTCTAGACTAATCAAGCACTGTATATGCCTTGTAAATGATTTAAAGTATCACAAAAAATGCAAAAGATTAGGAATTTATAGTCTTGTATTTGCATGTGACTTGATCCTCTTCTTAGGGTTGACGCTCATTAACTAAAAACTATTATTAATGCTATGAAGATGTTTAGGAAGATATATGTCCTAACTATGAATAAGCAAAAAATTATTTTTATTTATTTCAGCTTCTACATTAAATATAGGATTAGTCTCTTCAATCTTTGGTTTGCAAGATAAACATTTACCTTTTACTTACTTGAGAATTCCTATCTCCTAAAAAAGGCCTACATTATAGTTTTTTTTTTTGTCTTTGATCACTAAGGTCAAGAGAAGGGTTGATAATTGGTATAATTAGTCACTTCAATTTACAAGAAGGCTTTAACTTATCAATGTTGTATTAAATTCCCTATATATCCATTGGTCTACTCATATTGCCCTTCGTGCTTTACTAATCAAGACTATTGAAAAATGTATTAGAAGTTTCCTTTGGGTAAGAGCCTGTAATTTGTCATATGTAACTAAGGCATCTTAGAAAGTGATTTGTCAACCAAAGAGAGAAGAGGGCTTGGAATCACTCCATTGAAACTCACAAACAAAATATTATTGGAAAAACTTATTTGGAGATTTCTTACATATAAGTAGACTTTATGGGTGAGATGGATACACTTACATTACTTAAGACAAGCTGATTTTTAGTCTTGTCAAGTAAAATAAGATTAGACAATCCAAATTATATTTTAGCTAAGGGATTAATCCAAGCTTCATTTTAAAACTAAACTATATGATGGCTATAAAGCTCTATTTTGGTTGGATAATTGGAGCTCACTAGGTCCTTTAATGGGAAATAACTCGTTCTCTCATCTAAAAGGAAATAATTCTAGATTAAGCCATAATTAAATAGGTAATAGTGGAGGATCAATTTAATTTGTAGCTTTTAACTTGAACCAAACTATATGATATACTGCAAGTTCTCTTAAAGAATTTTATATATGAGGATCTAATATATTAGACTATTAATCAATCAGGAGTCTTCAGCATCAATTCATTTAGGGAAATGTTCAAAAATAGAGCTTCAATGGTTCCTTGTAATGATTGGTCTAGTATTCTTAAACAATTCCTGAAATGGTCTTTATAATATGTTTAACTATTCTTGGAAAATTTTTAAAAATGAAAGGATGTTTGGGATAGATTCAGATGATAAATGTTTATTTTTCTCTCTACTTCCTCTGACCACTTACTAGTTTCTTATGGAATTGAGTAATTTCATTATTCTAAATATCTTCTCCAACTTCCTCCTATAGTGGATGATCGTGGTTCTCCGATACTTGTAAGTTTTAATATGTAACCTCAATAATCCACAAGCATACAGCTCGTTTGCGTTGTACCTAAGGTGTCAATCCCACAAGTAGGGTTAATCCAATTCTAAAATCTAAGGCTAAAACAATGCATAATATTCAAAATGTAACAAACCTAAAAAAAGAATGCAATTCAATCAAATAATTAAATTTAAGAATCAATCATGAAATATTAACAAATTAGCAATTGTGCTGCACACATTTAAGAATCGACCTAAAGAACTACCAACTGAGAGAAAAGGGAAATTTTACCTATCTTTAACATTAACCTAATTGATTATGAATTATTAGATCATTGGTCCTAGATGATCCTAGGATTGATTACTCTCTCTCAAGTGATAACCATTAACCTTAAATTGTAAAACCTAATCAGATTATGGAAAATTGCAATCTCTTAATTAACAATTATCTAAAACCATAATTATAGCTAAAGTTTTCCAATAGACTACCAGGAACCTATATGAGATCTCTCTTCACACAATTACCGATTTGATTAATTTCTCATTTTTATTAAATCAACTAAAATTTCTCATTTTTATTAAATCAACTAACTCTCGTTAGCCCAATTTAATTATTTTTCATTCGATTCACCCTCTCAGTCTATTACCAAATTATGCAATCTCATAAATCAATCACAGTGAATCCAAATAACATAAGAAAATCAGTTTTTTATTAAATCAAGATAAAAACAACCCGAAGGTTAGTTTAGACATCCTCAATATTCATACAATCCTATCATCAACGGTTATTTTAATTCTATATATTAATAAAATTGAAAATACACCAAAAATAAGATCTGAAAGGATGATGGAGGCAGCAACATCGAGAAACCTCTTGTTCTGGGAAGTACTTCGTGTTGGCTTCTTCTCCATGACTCTCTTCCTTCTTCTCTTTCTTAATCTCTCGATGAAATCTCTCCAGGGTTTCTCAATGGTGACTAATGCAAAAGCTCCTTCATTGTCTTTGTCTTATTTTTTATATACCTTTTGTACTCTGGGCAATCCTAGGGTTTTTCTGGAGTCTGAAAGGTCTAAAAACTCCCTCAAAACTTAACTTTTCTGAGTGTCTGTACGTCTGCTTGATGCAAGTCACGATCGTGACCCTACAAGCCACAATTGTGAGCCACATCTAAGCCTTCTATCATGATCGTGGCAGCAGACCACGTCCTGGGCTTCTGTCACGATCATGACATATGGGCCACGATCGTGGGCTAACTCCAATGCTTCTGTCACAATCGTAGCCTGTTGTGCCACGATTCTAGGCCGTTGTTTTGGCTCGAGTGTCTTCAAAATTTTTCCATTATTCGATGTTAACCCTGAAACACTAACAAACAGATTAAGGTACCTCAAAGACATAATAAATAAGCTCAAAGACTTGACTAACCTATAAAAACACTTAAACACAATTAATTAACAAACTTAACACAATTCTAACCTAAACACATACTAAACGATTAAGTTAATACTTCAATATATATTAAACTAAGCCCTAAAACAAGATGTAATTCACATTTACCTGTGGAATTTTAGATTGGATTATAAAGAGGCAATTGAGGAATATATAAGAGCTAATTTCTTATAAGATTTTGGGGTATATAATCTTGATGGAGAGGAACAATATCATCTTTATAAATAGAAGATACCCAATGAGCTTATTTTTTATTGAGTCTGAACGATATAAATGAATACTATTCTATCTTTACTAGGAGTTAAGGAAAATAGAGCAATTATAGAGGAATGAAATCTCTCTAATGGTCGGTAGAGGAT
Source organism: Erythroxylum echinodendron (assembly GCA_027575705.1). Classification (NCBI taxonomy): domain Eukaryota; kingdom Viridiplantae; phylum Streptophyta; class Magnoliopsida; order Malpighiales; family Erythroxylaceae; genus Erythroxylum; species Erythroxylum echinodendron. Next base: position 18,235,020 of record JANZXR010000172.1, on the reverse strand, counting down.
GGAAAGGAAGAAGTTAATCTAAAATTTATCTAATAGAACAAATCTGCAAGTGAATTTCTCTATATTGATGATCCATATTCTGAGGTCATCTTACTTCCTAATCTACATATTCCCAAGTTACATACACAAGAGTCACTACAACAAATAGGTTCTTTCGCGACGAAAATAAATGTCGCTAAAAAAAGAGAAATCGTCGCAAATATTAATTTGCGATGATTTAGTTTTGTCACTCAAATTGTCATTGAATCTCGATAGAAAATCAACATCCACGAAATTTTGCATTAGTTGTCGCCAAAACTTGTTTGCGACAAAAATAATTCGTCAGTAAAAATTATTACCGACAATAAGGAGGAACATTGTACATGGTTTTGTGGGACATTTCTGTTTTCTAGATAAAAGTTTTTCCCACGAAATTGTATTCGTAGGTATTTATGTTTAGTGACGATTTCATTTTGGTTGCAAAATCCTTTTAGCTACTAAGTTTTTGTTGTAGGGAAATATTTTTAGAGACATTTCTATAAACGTAGGTAAAAACTTTTTGTGAAGAATTGGACTTAGTTGCTAATAGGATTTAGTGACGATTGTGTTTTGAAAGTAAAAAAGTTTTAGCTACGAAAACATTGTTGTAGCAAAACCTTATTATTGACATTATTTATACGTAGTTAATTAGTTTTTGTAACGAATTGTATTTGATAGCTAATGGTATTTAGTGACAAAATTTAAATTTAATAATTATTATAATTGTTAAAAATGAATTTATTTTAATTTATTACAAATTTTAAGACTTTTTGTGATGATTTTTTTGATAGCTAATATTATTTAGTAACAAATTTTAATTTGAAATTAATAATTATTATAATTTTTTAGAACGAATTTATTTTAATTTATTACAAATTTTAAGACTTTTTAAAAATATTTAATTATTTCTTTATAATTAATGTTAGTGACATATTTTGTAAATAATAATAAATTGAAATTAAATAAACATATAAAATGGAATGCATTGTATATAAAACAATATTTACACATCATTTACAAACTAAGAGTCTACACCTGAGTCACTACCACTAACATATACAGAACCTATCATTTGTTTAACCAATTTTTTAAGCTTGCTAACTTCTTTTAGTCCACGATTTAACTTATCTTCTGTACATTATAATTTTGTCCTCAATGTATGGTTGTCCTCTTGAAGCGCCATCACATATGCTGGTCGTGACGAAGACGCACCAACAGACTTAGGGCAATATCCAAGACCTTTGATATAGCCCGATTGTGTACCAAGGACATTATTAAAAATGTCCTCGACATTGGGTTGATTTCCCTCAACCAATGATGTTTGCAAGAAAGCCTTCATCTTGTCCTACAATATCAAGTAAAAAATCAAGTTAACTAAAAAATTATTTGTTAATATTATATAGAAAACTAAATTGTAATATTAATGTATTTGTTTTTACACAATTACTTTTTGCCTCTTTAGACGTCCAGCCTTGACCTTCCTTGTAGTGTGTGTGCTTGTACAGTGTGATCCTATCACACTTTTGCCCTTGGAGTTTTGTTTGACTCTATAATATGAATTTAAAAAATTATAACCAATTAGAATTTATTGTGTTAAAAAATAGAATAATAAATTGAAAACATTACACTTACTAATTCTTAATAGACAACGACAAATGATCTGGAGCCGGTATTATGAAGAGTCTTCATTAAGGCTCTGTTGGCCTTGGCTTTAGAACATTTTTCTTAAATTAAGAGAAGTAGTTATGAGATATATAAACAGAATTAATGGAAGGAAATATGAAGAGGACAAAAACAAATCTGAACCTTCGCTGAAGCTCAATAATCACACAATTTATTCCAATTTTCTTCAGTCTCTCGTTCCAATTTTATGAAGTCGATATCGGTGATGCTTCAATTTCAATAGTGCACTAACATTGCTTGAAACCTTAGACTTGATGATATCAGCGATATTGAGCTTCATCTGTAAAAACACGTATTAGATAAGTTATTAATTTAATTAAGTAAGATTGCAATATATATAATGAAATGAATAGAAATATTATCGAAACTTTATCCAAAGCATTTTGTAGCAAGTTGTCTTCCTTCAACTGCCTAACGTGTTGAAGGCAAGGCAACTCATTTCGAACAACGATGGCCAACTCACTGGCCAACTTTGTAGCTTGGATCTTATCCACTGAGTGCCCTTATGTCAGGTCAATTGTCACTGTCAACTTAGAATTTATTGCAATATTTATTTGTTGCAACTCAACTCCTTTTGTCTTACCTCTACCTCATTTTCGGAGGCCAATATTGGAACCTGAAAAAAATACATAATGATAAAAACACACTAAACATATAATCAAAGCGTAAATGTAAATATGTTTGGTTATCAAAAACATACCTGAAGATCCCTCGTGACTACCAGACGATGCTGGTAAAGGTTGCTGTTACTGACTTCCCTCATTTGATGATGGAATTATTGGTTGTTCTGTGGGAGAAATTTCATCTGCCGTGATTACCCTCTTTCCTTTGTTTTGCCCAGGTGCCATTATAATGAACCTGTGTAAAACAAATTATGAACATAACATATAATTGTAATTGCAAAATAAAACTAACATTTTGTGAAACATTAAAACTATGCTTAATTAACATAACTAAAACATCAACAATATAAAGTAATTATCTTATTAAAATTTGAAACAATCAAAACAATGAAACTTACATGCAATCATCAAGATCAAGATGAAGAAAATCATCATCATTAAGTACATTATCGAGAGATTCTTTGTCATTAATATATTACAGTAAAGTATCGCCATTGTCATTGACGTCATATTGAGTATAGTCTTCATCTGTTTGTAAGATAAGATGGGGTTGGACTTCATCCAGTTGAACGATGTTGGGCTCGACATCTCTCCTATGGAATGATGATATATCTGTATCTTCTACTATAATACCTTCGTTATTGATCTCCAATCCAATATCTTATAGACTTCATCAATATTTTCATCCATTACACCAATATCCCTTTCCCAAAAATCAAAGACATTCCTTTGTTGAAACTTTTGAACAACCTTCCAATTGCAACCCAATACAGTATCATTGACGTATAAAACTTGTTTGGCTTGAGTTGCAAGGACAAAAGGATCATTATCATACCATATCTTACTAACATTTATGCTAGTAATATGCCCGTTCACTCTCATGTCAGTTAGATCAAACCATTTGCATTTAAGTAAAACAACCTTCTTATCCTTGATGTAATATAACTCTATAATTTCATATATGCCACTGTAGAAGTCAATGATTTCATCTTCATGACATCCTTCAACGACAATCCCACTATTGTAACTTCTAACTCAACTATTTCGGTCTTCTATGTGATATCGTACCCTATTAACAATGCAACCTGAGTATTTCTTCACACATATATGAGGCCCACATGCTAAACTATATAATGTTATTGTCGCTTCTTGCATGTTATGGTTATGTAATCGTATCATCTGTACGATAAATTGAAAATAAATATGAGGATCTCATTATATTATCATATTTCATAATTTGTAATTAATATAACAACTTACTCAATTTCTAAACCATGATGCAAACTTCTTCCTATGTCTTTCTTTAACATTAACTATCCCTTCGCTTTGAATTGTAGCCTTGTGCTCTCTATTGGGGAAAAAACATATTAAGATCTCAGAGATAATGAAGAAAATTGTGATATGATTGTTTGAATGAAAAGGAATATACGTACTCCATGTATGTATCGACATTCTCATAATTTTTCAAAACATACTAATGGGCAATTTCGAATTCATCCTCACTTAACTCGATATATTTACCCGCACCAAGTGGCCTAACGTTTTGGGAGAAAATAGATAACCCATCATTGTCATTGAAATCAAAGTTATGTTTCGGTCTATTAAATCTCGTCTCCACATTAGTTAAGTACATTGAACAAAAATTCAAGCATTTATTTGCTATATAAGCCTCTTTAATAGACCCCTCTAATCGAGCTCTATTACGTACATAATGCTTAAGAGAGCATAAAAACCTGAACATAAACAGTTAATAACCTAGGAATTGTTACAAGCAAATAACATAGGAAAAACTTGCTCAATTTAATATGAATTACCTTTTAGTCGGAAACATCCATCAAAATTGAACCGATCCACCAAGTTTTGCTTCATATGGTAAGTGAATTGCCAAATGGACCATAACATCAAAAAACGATGGGGGGAATAATAGTTCAAGCTTACGTAGAATCAATGTTATGTCTTTCTCCAATTTATCAAGCTCTTGAACTTTAAGTGTCTTGCAACATAATTGCTTACAAAACTCTCCGAGTTGACCCAAAGTAAGGGACACATTCTTCGGTAAACACCCATGTATTCCAATAAAAAGTAGCCATTGTAAAAGTATATGACAATCATGATTTTTAATTCCTGACACTTTTCCCTCTTTAACATTCACACAACGGCCTATATTAGATGCATACCCATTAGGAAATTTGACTGATTGGAGGAACAGATAGAATGCTTTTTTCTCACTTTTTGACATGTTGTAATAAGTAGGGCGATTAAAGTATGATCCATCATCTCTTCTTCTCAAGCGCAAATCTTTTCTAATATTCATGTCTTCCAAATCTATTCTAGCTTTAATAGTGTCTTTGTATTTCCCATCAATTCCCATAACAGTCCCTAAAATGGCCTCACAAACATTCTTCTCAATATGCATGACATCAAGATTATGCCTCAACAGTAAATCCTTCCAATATGGCAAGCTGAAAAATATGCTTTTTTTAGTCCAATTCAATTCAATATCATTTCTCTTACGCTTTCTATTACTTAGGTGTTTTCCAGGCGTAATGTCAATCAAATGTGATAGCTGGTAAACAATGTCATCACCCGACAACTGGATCGGAGCTTCACCCAACTTAATTGTGCCATTAAACTGTTTATTTCTTCGCCATCTGTGCCTATGTTCTAAATAACAAAGATGACCCGTATAACATATTTTACTTCGTGTCCTTGTTGAATATGTTTGATGATTACAGACAAGATGAGCCATATACCCTTTAGTGCTCCATCTCGATAAATTCTCATAAGTTGGGAAATCATTAATAGTCCAGAATACAGCAGCACGCATTGTAAATGTGTTGCCTTCAATAACATCAAAAGTTTCTAATCCATATTCCTAGAGATCATTTAAGTCATCAATTAATGGATTCAAGTAAACATCGATGTCTTTACCAGGAGTAATAGGTCCTAGAATAAGAAAAGACAACAACATAAAAGGCTCCTTCATACACTTCTATGGAGGTAAATTGTATGGGACTAGAATCACCGGCCACATGCTATAAAAATTACTCATATTACCGAAAGGATTAAATCTATTTAAGGCTAATCCAAGTCGAACATTACGATAATCTTGTCTAAACCATGGGAACTTTCTATCAAGCTCTTTCCAGGTCATAGAGTTAGCTGGATGATGTATAATGTTATCATCGATGCATTTGTCTTTATGCCACCTTGTATCTATGGCTGTTTGTGTAATTGTGGCTTAATAGGAAAGTATCGAAGGATTTTCATCGGTATCTTTTTCCCTCTCGCATCATCCACCTGCCACCCTGATGTACCACAAATAGGACACTCCTGAAGTTATTTACTTTCCTTCCAATAAAAAACGCATTCATACTTATAAGCATGAATTGAAATATATCCCAATCCAAAGTCCCTTAATAATTTCTTCGCATCATAATAAGATTTCGGTAAGTTATGTCCCCTAGGTAATGCATCATTTGGTAAGTCAACTAACATATCAAATGACTTGTTACTCCATTTATTATAAACCTTTAAATGTAGCAACTTCTCACCAAATGAGAGTTGAGAAAAATTAGAGCACCCTGGATATAATTGTTCTTGAGCAACCTTCAATAACTTCCTAAAAGTATCTTCGGTCATACTACCACTTATGTTAGGCATTCCTATTTTATTCATAGTCTCCATATAATTCTGACAATCATCTAACATCTCATCAATCCCATCATCACCATCATCATTCACATCACAATCGTCAACATCATTATTGTAACTCCCATCATAAGATGTACCGGTACTTCTACTACAACTTGCTTCTTTACGTTTACTATGATAAAGCCATGGACTATAGAATTTGTCTATGCCTCGGATAAGCAAGTGATTATATACCACATATTCACTTTGGAAGTCCACATTTAAGCAATCAATGCTTGGACAATGAATACTATAATTTTCACCCATTTGATCCTTTACAAGTTTCATGAAACTCTTAACTCCTTCTACGTATTCAATTGACCGTTTCTGATAAGACATCCAACTCTTATCCATTTAGCTATACAATATAAGAATATAACAAAGTTATAACATTCATTTTTTTTATATTAGGTTTAAAAAACCTATGTTTAAGATTACATGCAAATGATAATTTATGCACCAATTAAGTAAAAAAATATACATGCTATATGAAACAATAACCGATATGAAAACAATAAAGGTTACTACTAATTCACATACTTGAAGATGTATAGTTGTATACAGTTGACTTGAGTTGTTTATGTTGTTGGAATAGAATAGGACACTCTGATACAAATTTACAAAGATAAAAAGAAGAAAACGATTAAAACCGAAACAATTTTCTTGATTTTGGAATAAATGTGGTGGGCAGGGAGAAATTTACCATAGAATGCCACACAAATTATGCGGGTTTTGCCTCCAAACAAAAAGAAGAACACAGAATATGAAAAAAGTATGGACATGGAGCTGGTGAACAACCAAATCTAATATTAATAAATTTTAAATTATGAATTAAAGGTTCAACTATGAATTTTTTCACTTCAAAGAACATAGAAGTAGAACTTAAGTGCAATCTAAACCACGTGTAATTTGAATGAAATCATTAACAATGGATTTAATACTCATAAGACCAAAAGAAAACACAAGTAGGCTAAATAAGAATGATAATCAATATAATTAATAGGAAAGTAACGTAAAATCTGCAAAAATTGGTTGTATGTGAATTTGTAAATTAAGTACATGAAGTAAATTGAGTACAACTGTTAGGGTAAATATATAATAAGCTACAACATATTTATATATGTCATGGATTAAAAAAACTCGTTAACCAAATCAATAAAAAATTAACAGAAATAATATTTTGAATTAAGTTACTAAAGATTATAAAATGTTAATCATTTAATTAAAAATTTTAAAAGTTTGGATACTAAATAAAAAATCCTAAAATATTATACACTTTAAAATTTGTTATCCTAAAATTAAATTATCCTCCTATCTTATGCTTCCTTCTTTTATTTTTTGGTTATTGAAATTTGAATTGTCAGCTTACACTATGGAAAATGAACTTATGATTACCAAGTATTAAGCAATTATAATAAGTTCACCTATAATTTGAGGCTTGATCCTCTCCAGTTACTCTTCAAGTGGTAACAGAAGTCATAACCGAAGAATTTTAATTTATGCATTATCACTTCTTTGTAGGCCAAAGTGTCTGGTTGATTCATTGCATAAAATACATTATACATTTGTGCTCTTTCATGAATAACTATGCAACAGGAAGAGTAATAGAGTCCATTCAAATCACAGCTAATCAGAAGAGGAAGTATTCAGAATATTCATTTCATAAAAAATGTTGGGTGAGGACTTTCATCGAACACCTTCTGAGCAGAACATAAAACACACCTAGATTAAACCATTCATTCATTCTTAACCCTTTCTTCACCATCCCTAATATAATGCAACACAAACCTAACAATATATGTGTTCAATTCATAGAAAGAACTCAAAAATTCAAAGACAGCAACACACATTCATTTTTTGGGACATTAAAACATTCATAACCAAACCCAGAAAAAATGAAAGAAAACTGACCACATGCGGTGAAGAACAGAAAACAACCGAAGATAGAGACAGAAAATCGACAAGAATAGGAGAGGGATTTGGCTACTAATTTCTTAAAGTGTCGCCTAATCTTAATAATTTCACTACGAATAATTATAAGCGTCATAAAATATACCCAAGCCTTTTCTTCTTAATTAATTAACATATATTAGTTTTTCCTATTACCAATAACAAAAAGAAAACTTGATCTTCTCAATTATATATGCAATTGTTCTTCATTTGCTTAATTTTTGGGAATGACTAATCTTTAAATATAATTTGTTACAAATAGTTTTATAATTTTATTACAATGTGTTCATATATTAATTACAAGTGTTACAATGTTTATTTATTCAAATAAGTTTTTTGAAATTATATTAATGAAAATGTATAATTTTAAGACAATGTTATTTTATTTCAACGGTCAACCTATTAATTTCCAAATAGTTTTCAAATGAATCATTTAATTTTTAATTCAAATTATGTTTTATTTAGAATAGGAAAATAAATTTACTAAAAATTATTTATGAACCGGTGGCCTTTAGCGACGAACCATGTATTAACCGCTCCATCTGACAATTGTCGACTAAATACAACAAATCGTAGCAAATTAATTACGACTACTTCCAAACAACTATAGCAAAAATTAAACGACATCGTTTACCTAAACTATATAGACGACATCATTTTGTATTAGGTTTTCATATTCACACAATATAAAAACCATCTTAACGTTCTCGTTCAAGCAGTCTTCTAAAATCCAAAAACCTCTCCTACATGCTGGCGATTGTCGACGCCTTATTGTTCGCTCAAGGTTACATATACTTTTATAACCTTAGTAATTGCCGCAAGCGCATGAATTGTTCACATAGTACCTAAGGTATCGATCCCATGAGGAAGTTAATTAGTCCTAAAATCTAATGACAGCTAAGTTCGCAATACCTAATTAAACAACTACTGCAGAAATTAAAATTAATCAAGAATCAAATATAAGAAATTAAAGCATCAAAAGAATGAACAAAATAGCCAGTTCACACAAATAATCTGGAACTCAACCTAGAAGTGACCAATTGAGAGAAAGGGGGAATTAATTTGAAACTAAAGAAAATATACCCAATTATGTAATTTTTGACTTAAAGGGCCTACACGGTCCTAGGGTGAATTACTCTCTCTCTCGAGTTATAATTCTTAACTCTAATTAATAATCCCTAATTCAAATTATAGAAATTGTAATATCTCTATCCGCAATTGGTCCAAAACCTAAATTAGGTTTAAAGTTGTCTATTAACCTAATCTATGTTCGATCTCTCGTTACACGACTCTACCAGTTTGATTCAACTCTATACTTATCGATTTACCTAACTCTCGTTAGCCTAAATCGATAATTTTCACCCGGCTCACCCTCTCAGTTTGTTGCCAAGTTATGAAGAATAGAAATTGAATCACAAATAAATCGAATAAAACACAATCAAATAAATTTTATTAATCTGAAGAACAAAAAACCTGAAGGTGAGTTTAGAAGATCAATACTCAACGATATCATACAGAAATGAAATCGAAATAAAAAATAGAAATACTGTCGAAATGGATCTCAAAGGTAGCAATTGTAGGAAACTGCCTATTTTGGGAAGTATGTTGCGTCAAGCGTATCTCCGTACCTCTCTTCCTTCGTCTCCTTCCTCATTTGCTTGATCTCTCTCTAGGTCTCTCTCAGATTTTTGAAGAATCTCCCCTTTTGCACAACTCTCTCGGCTCTCTAAAAACTGCTGGTGGTTGTTAGGTATTGTTCTATTTGTTCTGTAGCAGCTCTAGGTCAAACTCGGGGTTGAAACGATCTAAAAAATAACCTAAAAATTGAGTTTTTGTGTCAATTTGATGTAGGGCACGATCGTAGCTCTAACTCCCACGATCGTGCCCTGCACTTTAACCTTTCTTTCATGATCATGGCCTGACTTGATGCTCTCTATCACGATCGTGGCCACTAGTGCATGATCATGGCCTGGCTGCTACTAGCTCTTCCTCTTCTGTCAAGATCGTGGCCAATGTGCACGATCGTGGCCTATGTCTTTTTGCTCGAAACTTTTTAAATCTTCATGTTCTTCCATGTTTATCCTGCAACACTAACACACACATCAAGGTACCTCAAAAATATACAAATTAAGCTCAAAGACTCATAATAACCCATAAAAACAATTAAACACATAAACTAACACAATTGAAAGCTAAATACACACTAAACACTCAAAATAACACTAATTTCTTAACAGATCAAACCTTAAAACACAATGCAAATCACAACTATCAACATCCCCACACTTAAACATTTGAAACATTTGCTTGTCCTCAAGCAAACAAAACAACAACACTTAACAAAACAAACACACCATGTAATAATGTGACAATGGCTCTAATCTTCATGAACTAAATTTAATCTTGAACACACCCATTCTAATTATGTTAAATCATTAACATGCAAAATATTTGTCTAGGGGCTTTGAACTAAATATACAACTAAATCAAGACCAAGTGTTAACCTATTTCACTACAAGAAAATAGTGCATTAGGGATGGAAATTACCAACAGAAATGACAAATATTTCATTGATATCTAACATTACCGACAGAATAAACTGACGGCCAAAAACGTCAGAGATTGCCGTAGCTAAACTTACCGACGGAATGTTTGTTTACCATTAGTAAATTTACCGATGAAATAAAAATAAATTGTCGGTACTTTCAACTGAAAAGTGACCGACCGTTAGGCATTTTCCATCGCAAAAGTTAGCGATGGTAAGTTTGATCACCCTTATGTAAATTTAGCATCGGAATGTTTCTAATACGGTCGGTAAAATTACCGACGGTAACGTTTTGGCCGTCGGTAAATTTTGATCTATTACTGACGGAACGTATTTTCTATTGGTATAGTATATAGGCAATTACCGACATACATTGTGTATATTTTCGTCGGTAAAATTTTTATTAATTTTTTTTAAATATATATTTCCATTATATTTAGATTATAACCATCTAAAAATTTTATTAATAATATATATTTGATTAGATATAAATAATTAAATAAAATTTTTGATTAATGAATAAAAATAAAATATCTTAATTAATAATAAAAACATTACATTGTAAATAATATCTGTAATACAAAGTAAATGACCAATACTATGCTACTGATCAGGAGCAAGTAGATCGTCTGGTAGGTGCGGTGACCTGCTTCTCTTGCCCTTCAATTCATCGATCTCCCGACGCAGCTGAGCGTATAAATCTAACGACTGTTATTGTGTTGCTATCGGCTGTTATTGCGCAACCATCGACTCTTGCAACTGACGCACCTCTTCCAACATCTGTTGCAACTGAGTGGACAATGTCTGTACTGTGCTCTCAAGCGCCTCCACTTTGTTGGGCTGCCTAGTAGATGTTGCTGTACTCAACGTGGAGGATTGTGAGTAACAAGTATTCACAAATGACCCTAGTCTGAATATCCTCATACGATGATCCCTACCACCAACTGCTTCCAAGTAAGTGTCAGTCTTATCAATATTTTCGAATTGCTGAGACCGCCGCTCAATAGTCTGCTGTATTTGGTCCTATCAGAAAGCAATGTTATATATTAGTAAGTGATAATGATGAAGAATATTATTAATATTAAATCATA
>JANZXR010000172.1:18198212-18223317 GCA_027575705.1 Erythroxylum echinodendron | reverse complement strand
CTTCACATTTTCAACTGGTAAATGCACTCAAAAACCATCTTTTTCCTACATGTGAAGTTTTTCTCCCACACTTTGTTTGATTTGTGGTAAAATAGAGAGAAAATTGTGGAAATTAAAAACTAAAAATTCCCTTGGAAAGGCATAAAACTTCACATAGGTAAGACTTTCTAGCAAAAATGTTCATCCCTTTATTAGTGATTTTCAATCATCATAAGATAGTTTCTAGTTGGAATTATGTTGTGATTGTTTATGATAACAATTTTGATGAAATTGAAAAAAACAAATACAAGAAGAGGTGGCTCGAAAAAAATGAGAAAAGGAGGAGTTAGGAGAAAAGGAGAGGGTGACAAAGAAGACTTAGGAAAATTTTTAAGGGGAAAAATAGGAAAAGTAAAAGTTTGAGATAAAATTGGAATGTAATTCCTAGAAGGGTATTTTTTTTAATAATGAAAGAATGTGAAGGTAAAATAGGATGTATGAATAGTTAAAGAATATTTTAGTAATTATGGTGGGAGGATAAAGTAGGATATTTTAATAATAAAGAATAAAGTGATAAAAGGGAGGTAATTTTGGATTATTAAGTGTAATTGAGTTGAAAATTTTTCTTAAATAAAATCTAAAAGAATTATGGAATATCTAAGTCCAGAGTAAAAATTAGAGAGTAGATTGGACCCATCAATTAATTGAGTTAAAAAATCAGGTAAAGATAACCTTAAACTGGACCATTATAATAGTATACGATTCATAAAATTTTAAAATTTTTTATTAATAAATTATTTTATGGTGAATCATATTTTGAATTAGTAATCAATTAAATTAATGATTAATAATTACATATGTGTATTTCTAAAATATATTAATTTTTATTAAATAAACAATGAACAAATAGTGTTTATATTTTGTTACGTATTATGATGTGTATCGCCTGATAATTCGACGAAAAATATGATCATTAAAATTTCCAATTGTTCATGGGTATAACTAAGAATATTATAGTAACATAAATCATATTCATAAAATGTAATAGAGACTCGCTTATAGTAGGTTAAGAATAGATTGTTAAAATTGTGAATCTGTAGCTTACCTAGGATAAGCTATATTAAATGGCCATAGATTGATAGGTATTTAGATATGAGTGAACGATGGCTAGCTACATCTCTATGGAGCAAGTATCAAGGTATCCTAGCTCCCGATAATGCCATTTACCTATGACTAGGTACCTGAGTGATACCAGGATATCCTAAGTTTTGGAGATATCTTGTTTCAATGGTTAGGTACTGGAATGGTACCAAGTACCAAATTAGATTGAGGGATTAAGGTAACTTGTGTCGATATTTATATATTTAATTATATTTCCACTTAGAATTGATCATAATGAATAGATATAAGCTTGCAAACCATTAGATGTAAGCCTACTAGGTTAACAGGGCCTAGTCAATTCAATTAATAATGAGGTAAAACATAAATGGAAATAATAAAATAATATTAGTATTAATCATTACTAATAAAAAAATTTTAGATGTTTTTTGAGTATTTGGACATGCTAGGTATTGCTTGTATATTGTGGTATTATATGTATATTTTAATATTTGACTAATTTCAATATATATTGAGTTACTTAATTTTAAGGATTTTGTTAGTTTACCCTTATTGAGTAAACAACTTACCTCTTGTCACTAAACTTTTTTAGGAGCAAGAGAGATTATCAATAGTCTTAGTGCATATGATTAACAGTGTAAAGTTTAGGCAGGGCTAGCAAATCAAATTGAGTAAAGTTGTTTTATTGTATATACTTTGGAAGGTGACAATTCAGATGGTTATACTTGTACAAATAATTTTGGTGACTGATGGACATCATTTTTTAAACTAATTAGAATTTTAATAATTAATGATTTAATTTTTTTAACAATTTGGATAAATTATGGTTTAAGAACTTTTGGAGCATCAAATTTAGGTGATATAAAAGTCGGTTTACGTTTCGCCGAACAATTTAAATGAATAAAAAAACTAATGATATATTCTTGTCTAATTTAGGATGGTTTTTAAAGATGATACTTTTGGCTTATAGTTGAATGGAGAATCAAGTAGTTCAATCCGTGCTTCAATGTGCCTGATTAGGGGGATGCAAGAGTAGATCGATCAGGAGGAGAGATGTCAATGTGCAGTTCTTTAGATGATGCAACAGGTTGTTACAGCAAATCCAATTTTAGGTCATTTTAGGGTGGACGACAATTATGAATGGATTCTTAATATGGGTGCAATGGAGTTTCAAGGAACTACTGATCTTAAAGAGGTTGAGGGATGATAGAAGCCGACAGAGTTAGTTTTAGACCATTTAGAGTGTACCTTTGAAAGAAGTTTGCAATATATAGTTTTATTATTCAAATGCAATACACTGACTTGGTGGAAGTCAATAAAGAGATCTTATAAGTCATGAGAGAGAATTTGACAAGAGTTCCAAAGAGAGTTTAAATACAAATACACTTTGCAGATATATCAGGATCGAAAGAAGACGAAGTTTATGAGTTTAGTTCAGACAGAGAAGATGTTGGTGCCAGGGTATGAGGCTCCCTTTACAGCTTTGTTTAAGTATTCATTGGAGGCTATGGCAAATTTAAAGGAAAAATGTTACCAATTTAAGCATGTTTTAAGGATGGAGATTCATTTGGGTTTGGGAGTTGCTACTTCTAATTTCAAGAAGTTACTGGAAACTATAATTAGAGTAAACGATGTGATAGAAAAAGGTAGAAGGAAAGGAGAGTTAAAAAGGCAACCAGAGAGTCATTATGGAGAGGAGAGTCATTCTATTAAGAGGGGAGCCAATCATTCGTGATCTAATAGTGCAAACGTATCTAGGAGAGCTGATGTTTCATTGAGAAATAGTGTTACTTTTGAAAAGTTTGGTAGAGATTGAGGATCAAGGACAACATAGTATTGCTAGTGCATTATTGGTTGGATCAGACAAACGGGTTAGTCAGAGGTTTAAAGGACCTTTTAGTAAGAGAGTTGGAGGGGTACAAAGTTATGCCACCTATAAGAAGTTCACAGTGGACCATATTAGGGCCCGTTGGGATCAGTTAGGCATGTTATATTTATGGAGAGTAGGGGCATTTATAAAAGAGTTGTTCAAAAGTAGGGAAGGGCTTGAGAGAGAGGACAGAGGAGATAATATGTGGTCATATTGGTGCTTTTGGTTCAGGTAGGGGTTCAGGTAGAGTTGGAAGTATAGGTGGTGATAAAGGAGTTGGACGCAAACAAATAGCGGTTGCAGGTACTAATGGGACATCCTCAGCACATGGTCAAACTCAGGTAAGGATATACCATACGAAGAGTGATATGTGTTTAATTGTTGATACATTTAATTATTTATATTTACCGATTAATGATATGAAAATGCTTAAAATACTCACTTTAGTTCATATATGATTTTTGGTGCAATTTGGAAGAAAATAAATTAAAGTGAGTCGAAAGCACTATATTTGGGTTGTTTTTTGAAGATTAATTTTCACTTGTCTTCATGGAGCAAGAAGAAGAAAATTAAAAGACAAAAAAAGAAAGAAAACATAAAAGAAGATAACCAAGAAGTTTTCAAATAAAATATCATAGTAGCTGGAATGAAGCAAAAATGATATCACTCCATAAAGAAAATGCTAGCATTTGGACAAGAAAAGAAAGCATTGAAACGACGATGCAGTGGTTTGCATAAACACAAACCACGTCTGCATTTACGCAAACCAACATGAAATGCAGACGTTATGCAGACGTTTGTCCAAGAGCTACAGGAGAGGTTTGCAAGGTTTTGTGAATAGTTGCTTGGACCGAAAACCTTAGAACTTTAATCATCCCATCACGCTACAGTAAAGAACTAAGAAGAGAGTGCTAGCAACTTAGTGGCTATTATGGAGAGAGACGGCAGAATGAAGAGAGTAGCATTAGAGACTACATAAAATAGAGAAGATAGACGATTGAATAGTGTAGGTGGTTTAATGTTTATTTGTCACATCATGAACAGTAGACATTAGAAGAGAGTTTGCGACAGTAAAGAAGATTTAGGGGGGATGGTCTTCGAATGGGGAAATAAATAAGGGGATGATGCATTTTTCTTAGAATAGACCCATGGAAGGCTAAGATTCCGACATTGGTTCAAAGGTAACATCGACACCGATGACCCAAGTTAAGTGCATTTTTTGGCTTTCGTTGTTTCTTTCTCTTTCTCTCATTAGAAATTGATTGTGTTATCCTATGTTAATTGATTTGGGTTTTGTGTATGGATAATTGGATTTTTGTTATTGTTTGGTTATTTGTGTATGAACCCATAGGGAAGGATGATTTTAATGCATTCATTCAATCATTTGATTGCATACCCATTGCTAGAATTTTGATATAATCTGTATTTGTTATGTTGAAATTCATGTGTAGCGACTAATGATTCGTAATCATTAGGGATAACATCACCTAAGTAATATGACGCATCATATTTGGTTATTGCCTTGATTAATCGGTTTTCCTAATTCGTAATGCTACTGCCTAATTAAATCTAGAGATTGTATCCTAGGTTATTCGATGGTGAGGTTTAATTAATGATTTTATCTTGATTAAACAAAACTTAAGAGAAAACTTAGGTTAATTATTAACCCACGATTAATAGTTGCTAGGAGATGTTTGAGAACAACAAATCGTTGAATTTGCTTAATTAGGGCGTAGGTCGAGATTGAACTAAAGAACCAGATCCCTACCGAATTCTCCAATTTTATCATTTTTTGTATATTTTCTTTAATTTGTTTTTATTAGTTAGTTTCATTTTATTTTCTTATTCCAAAATCCAAACCCCCCCTTTTTCCTAAACACTGATTAATTTTATTTCATAAGCTAACCAAACACTCCTTGTAGGATCAACCTAGACTCACCATTGCTACAGTAGTAGTCTAGTTATTTTATTTGACTAACGTTACGACGCACAAGTCAATTTTGGTGTCGATGTTGGAGAGTGCGGTATTTTAGTTTTTGTTTGTGATTTAATTGGTGTTTTGTATATATTTGTTTATAATTGATTTCTTTTCAATTATTTCGTGATCTTTTCATTTTTTCGTGTTTGTAAAAAAATTTGATATAGACAGAGGTAATTTCTTTTATAACTTATAACAATGTTTGGACTGATCAACCTAACTTTTGTTATGGATGGGATAATCATCAGAATTACTTATATGATAGTTTGTAAGATGCACAGCAATTCTCATACAGACTATAAGCTTCCTATCATGACTCCAGTCCATCTCAAGAAGAGTTGAATAATATTATGAACGCTAATACTTGGCAATTGTAGCAGAATACTCTACAATTTTAGCAAGATGGAGGCTAATTTCCAAAATTACATGGTCTAGTGCCCAAGATTCGGAGAGTTAATATAATTCAATTATATCTGTAGAAGAAATGCTTAATATTATGGATGCTAACAATCCTCAAATTCAATAAGATATGTAGCAGTTCCAACAGAATGTGCAACAACTGTTTCAGCCAGCTGTACAGCAAATCCGAGAGTATGCTCTACAATTCTAACAAGATGCATTGCCTCAATGGGGGAGATACCAATCATTTGTAACCACAAAGCGAAGAAGAGCATTCGTATCAACCCAAAGTTTGCCCAATAGACATTTTTGTGAAAACTTTACAAAGTGATGAGGAGCTTGAGAATTTTGAGGTTAACTCTCAACTAATTGCTTATGTAAAAGAAGCAGAGGAGGAGCTCGAAGCAGAAAAGGACATATCTTTTAGCTCAAAGGTAAGTACTGAGTCCGTAATTATTTTTTAGACTAACCCTTCACCTTTACCTAGCAGGCAAGCTGGAAAAATTAAACGAAGAAGGAAAAGGTGAAGAGTCAATCGAATTATTTCAAGAGAGTGAGGACTCAATAGAGATAAAGAATCTAAAGTTAAGGAGAATGTTGGAGGTAAACGATTATCAACCAAGGCCCTATCCTGAAGAACCTCATGTTGAAGAACTACATATGCCATCAGAAGATCATAAGTTTGTCACATGAGGAGAAGAAGGAGTCGAGCCAGCGACCCTAAACAAAGGCTTTTTTTGGGAGGCAACCTAAAGGAAGTAAATTTCTTTTGTTTTACATTTTCACATTTCTTTTTATATGCATGTGTGTTCTTTGTTTGTTTATTTTGCTTGTTTCTAGGTTTCAATCAAAATGAGAGAAAGAATAAATCAAATGAAACAAACATTTTCTCGTTTTCTGTTGCTTCTAGGATTATATAGCCATAAGTACAGAATGAATTGACTAGAGAATTTTATAGCAACTTTGGCATGTATTTTTCTCTTATGATTGGTTGATAAGCATTATCTTTAGAAGAGTAGTACTTAATGGTAGACAAAGCCGGTAAGATTTTGAGCCTTATTAGATCGAAACATCCATATAAGTCTTATTGTCTTTTGATAATGTGTGACCTTCATGACATATATATCCCGATTTTTCTTTGAATTTCTATTTGAGACCACTTTTTTATCAAATGCATTAACATGGATATGATTAGGCATTCTTTGATTTTCTGAACTACATTAGCCAAATAACCTTCCTATTATATGATTTTCCTTTTTGATAAGCCCCTGTAAGCCTTATTAGCCTTTCTTTTTCTATCAACCACATTACATGATTTATACTTAACCAAATGTGTTACCTAAGCCATAAAGTTAATGGAACATTTGTGATTGGTGAGTCTGTGGATGTACAAAAGTATAAGTGTGGGGGTGTACATATGTGTGAGTTGGTTAATGTTGGAATGTTTTATTATGTCTTATTATTGAAATTTCTATGTTGGTGTAGTTTATTTTAATTTTCAAAAGGAAAAGAAAGAAAGAAAAAAGAAAAGAGAAAAGAGAAAAGCATAATAAAATGAAAATGAAAAAAGAATAAAAAAGAAAAAGAAAACTTTAAAAAGAATTTATTTAAATAAATGTATCGAGGGGCACGTGCATATGTGTTGAAAAGTTGTTTATGATTAATGTATTCTCCTAAAGTTGTAATGAATGGGTTATTTGAGTATATTGGATATAAGGTAGATGTTGACTTGGAAGGTTCACTCTTGTGGTTTTAATGTGTTGTTGGCCTAAATTGTATGAGTGATTCCTTCAGATTGGTATATGTTTCATGTGGTTGGTATGTGAGAGTTGAATGGGCTTATGAAATATCAATGTTGCATTTGTAATAGCTGACGGTACCCAATTTTTGATTGAGTGTTACTTTCGTTTCACTATCTTTGATGACTTTCATGCTACTTGACTTAAACACATCTCACCTTACCTTTTCCAACATTACAACCCTAAAAAGTCCTTTGATTCATGATTTTGCATGTGAATTATAGTGGTGCAAAAATGAAATGATATGCAAAATTGTGGATTGTCATGATCATGAATGGTGTTGAGCGTATATTTTCGTTAAACACATTTTTCGAGTCTACCATTAAATTGCTCTTTTTCCAAATATGATGTTTGCGGATTGATTACGAGTAGAAGCATTGAGTGTTGAATTCATGTTATGATTTTTAAAAGTCTTTCATCTTTGGTTATGAATATATAGTCTTGGAAAATATGGGAATTGAGTAAATGTTTCAGGTGTTTGAGCTTAATTTGGATGTTTTACCCGAGGACGGTCAAAAGCTAAGTATGGGGGAAATTGATATGTGTTTAATTGTTGATACATTTAATTATGTACACTTAGCAATTAATGATACAAAAATGCTTAAGATACTCACTTTAATTCATATATGCAATTGGAAGAAAAGAAATTAAAGTGAGTCGAAATCACTACATTTGGACCGTTTTTCGAAGATTAATTTTCACTTGTCTTCATGGAACAAGAAGAAGAAAATTAGAAGACAAAAAAAAGAAAGAAAACACAAAAGAAGGCAACCAAGAAGTTGTTAAATAAAATAACATAGCAGCTGGAATGAAGTAAAAACGGCAACATTATATGAAGAAAATGCTAGCATTTGGACAAGAAAAGAAAGCATTGAAATGATGATGTAATGGTTTGTGTAAACGCAGACATTTAGGCAAGAGCTGCAGGATAGGTTTGCAAGGTTTTGTGAATAGTTACTTAGATCGAAAACCCTGGAACTTTAATTGTCCCATCATGCTACAATAGAGAGTTGAGAAGAGAGTGCTGGTGGCTTGGTGGATGGCGTGGAGAGAGGCGGCAAAATGAAGAGAGTGGCATTAAAGACTACATGAAACAAAGAAGGCAGACGAGTGAATAGTGTAGGTGGTTTAATGTTTATTTGTCACATCATGAACAGTAGATATTAGAAGAGAGTTTGCGGCAGTGAAGAAGATTTAATGGGTCTTCAGCTAGGGAAATAAGTAAGGGGCTAATGCATTTTTCTTGGAATAGACCTATGGAAGGCTAAGATTCCGACATCGGCTCAGAGGTAACATTGACACTGATGACCTGGGTTAAGTGTATTTTTTAGTTTTTGTTGTTTTTTTCTCTCATTATAAATTTATTGTGTTATCTTATGTTAACTGATTTGGTTTTTATGTATGGATAATCAGATTTTCGTTATTATTCAGTTATTTATGTATGAACATATGGGGTATTGTGAAAGGATGATTTTAATGCGTTCATTGAATCGTTTGATTGCATACCCATTTGTTAGAATTTCGATATAATTCGTAATTAGTATGTTGAAATTCATGTTTAGCAACTAATGATTTATAATCGTTAGGGATAACATGACCTAGGTTAAATGATGTATCGTATGTGGTTGTTGCCTTGACTAATCGATTTTCCTAATTCATAATGCTACTGCCTAATTAAATCTTGAGATCGTATCCTAAGTTATTCGGTGGTTAGGTTTAATTAATGACCATATCTTGATTAAACAAAACCTAACAGAAACTTGGGTTAATTATTAAACCACGATTAATAGTTGCTAGGATAGGTTTGATAACAATAAATCGTTGAATTATGCTTAATTAGGGTGTAGGCCGAGATTGAATCAAAGAATTGGATCCTTACCGAATTTCCCAATTTTACCATTTTTTATATTTTCTTTAATTTGTTTTTATTAGTTAGTTTCATTTTATTTTCTTATTCCAAAATCCAACCCCTCCCCCATTTTTCCTAAACACCGATTAATTTCATTTCATAAGTTAATCGAACACTCTATGTGGGATCGACCTAGACTTACCACTGCTATAGTAGT
Source organism: Erythroxylum echinodendron (assembly GCA_027575705.1). NCBI lineage: Eukaryota > Viridiplantae > Streptophyta > Magnoliopsida > Malpighiales > Erythroxylaceae > Erythroxylum > Erythroxylum echinodendron. The sequence continues at coordinate 18,214,107 of JANZXR010000172.1, read as the reverse complement.
AGTCTAGTTATTTTATTTTGACTAGAGCTATGACGTGTAGATCAATGAGGGAGCAGGCACCTGTAACTAACAATGTCATTTCTGGTACAATTTCATTATATAATATTAAGGCTTATGTGTTAATAGACCCAAGAGCTACACATTCTTACATTTCTTTGTAGTTTGTCTTTAGAGTTTCGATGGAGATTATTCCATTAGGATATGACTTGAGAGTGTAATTGCTAGTAGGAAACTATATGGTAGTGAATAGTGTGAGGAGGGGGTGCCAATAAGGATTGGTGGAGTTAAGCTATCAATCGACTTGATAGTGATGGATTTGAGGGAGTTTAATATGATTACAAGATAAATTGGTTGATATAGCTTTAGGATGTAATGGATTTTTTATTCAAAAGAGGTGATGATATATTCTTCAAGTAAATTGAAGGTGATATTTGTGGGGAATCGTAGAGTGGTTACAGTATGTGTGATCTAAATTATATTAAATATATAAGGGAGGTGAGTCTTAGGTCAAAGGATATTCTCATGGTAAGGGAATTTTTGGAGGTATTCTTCGATGATTTACCGAGTTTACCACTTCAACAAGAAATAGATTTCACCGTTGAGACTATGTCCAAAGTTGCGTCAATTTTGATTGCACCTTATAGGATGGCTACTATAGAGTTACAGGAATTGAAAAAGCAGTTAGAGGAGTTGTTAGAAAAGGTATTTATTTGACCAAATGCATCACCCTAAAGAGCTCTAGTGTTGTTTATAAAGAAAAAGGATCGTAATATGAGACTTTGCATTAATTGCCAACAGTTAAATAGGGTAATAATAAAGAGTAAGTACCTATTGTTGAGGATAAATGACCTTTTAGATCATTTGACTAGAGCTGTCATATTTTCCAAGATTGACTTGAAATTGGGATACTGATAGTTGAGGATAACTGAGTCAAGTATTCTCATGACAACTTTTCATACTCGATATGACCACTATAAGTTCCTGGTGATGCCTTTTAGGTTGAATAATGCACCATCCGCATTCATCACATTGATGAATATGACTTTTGATAAGTATCTGGATCGATTTGTGATAGCGTTCATAATGATATATTGGTATAATAAGAGAGTAAAGAGGAGTGTGAGCAATATTTGAGGACTATGATACAAATTCTGAAGAAGAGACAAATGTATGCCAAGATGACTAAGTGCAAGTTCTGGATGGAGCAGGTAGTTTTCCTTGGACAAATGGTCTCCTTAAAGGGAGTGATGCTTGATCCTAATAAGGTAAATGCAATTATGGAGTGAGAGTTGTCTAGAAATACGTCAAAAGTGAGGAATTTTCTTAGATTTGTTGGGTATTATAGGAGATTTATAGAAGGATTGTTGATGATCACTAGCCCATTAACCAAGTTGTTGAAGAAAGGAGTTCAGTTTCAGTGGACTGAGCAGTGTTAAAAGAGTTTTGAGGAGCTTACGTGGAGATTAACTTCTAGCCCAATTTTGCTGCTATCGTTAAGTGGTGGAGATTTAAGGCATATATTGATGCTTCGAGGATAGGTTAGTGGCGTGTATTAATACATCATAAAACAGTGATAGCTTATGATTCTCATTATTTGAGATCATATAAGTTAAACTATCCCAACTATGATATGGAGTTAGTGATGATTATGCATGCTCTTAGAATTTAAAGATATTATTTGTATAGGGGGACATTCTAAATCCTTATAAATTACAAGAGCCTTACGTATATATTGACTCCGAGGCAGCTAAACTTAAGGTAGAGAAGATGGATCAAATTACTGAGGGATTATGATTATACTATTGATTACCATTCAGGAAAAGCTAATATAGTAGTTAATGCTTTGAATAGGAAAAGCTCTAGCGTGATAGCTAGTTTAGGCGTACATAGTATGACATCATTGGTGGATTTGAGGGTATTGGATGTAAGATAAGAGATTGATTATGTCAGTGGCTTATTAGAGACAATATATGTTGAGTCAGATTCGGGAGGTAGGATAAGAGACACAAGCTCAGGATTCTTATCTGATATGGATGATAAAGCAAGTGCAACAAAGTAGGAATACAAACTTCTTAGTGAGAGCAGATGAACTGTTGGTGACTGGGGATATAGGTTTGTGTACCAAATACAGATGGACTACAAGAAGAGATTCATAGTTAACTATATACTATACATGTTAGTACTAAAAAATGTATCAGAACCTGAGACCTTATTACTGGCGGCAATGATGAAGAAAGATGTGGTAGAGTTTGTGTTGTGGTGTTTAACCTATAAGAAGGTTAAGGCAAAGCATCAAGAATAAACAGGTAAACTAGAATCCTTAACTATTTTATCGAAAAAGTGGGAGAAGATTACAATTGCTTTTGTAGTATCGTTATCGAAGACCAAATCTAGATATGATTAAGTTTGAGAGATTATAGATAAGATAACTAAATCAACTCATTTTTTACATGTACAGTAGATAAACTCTTTGGATAAACTCATCAAGTTATATTTTGATGAGATTTTAAGGTTACATGGACTTCCATTGTCCATTATATCATATCAAGATCTGCAGTTTACTTCCTAGTTTAAGATGAGTTTACAAATAACATTGGGGAGTAGGTTGAATTTGAGTACTACATTTTACCCTCAATTAGATGGGCAGTCAGAACGTATGATTTATACATTGGAGGATATGATGAGAGCTTGTGTGCTAAACTTTGATGGTTATTGGGATAGTATCTAACTTTGACATAGTTTGAATATAATAATATTTATCACTATAACATCAGTATGACACCATTTAAGGCATTATATGGCCGAAAATGTAGAGATTTGATATGTTGGGATATAGAGGGTGCAAGATTGTTGGAGGACCCGAAGTTGGTTTAGGATACGATGGAGAAAATAAAGGTGGTAAGGTAATGCTTGAAGGTAACTTAGGATCGGAAAAAGAGTTATACTAATCAACATCATTGAGAGATAAAGTACAATGTTAGAGGAGATATGTTATTTCTATGGGTATCACCTTGAAGGGGGATTTTAAAGTCCGATAGGAAAGGGAAGTTAAGTCTGAGATATATCAGGCCATATAAGATTATACAATGTGTGGCGCCATTAGCTTATAGATTAGCCTTACCTTCGGAGTTATCACAAATTCATTATGTTTTCCGTATATTAATGTTGAGACACTAACGCTAGCAATCAGATCGTAGCCATACTATATTGAAGCCTAAGATCAATTTTCCAAAATATATGACTTATAAAGAGTAGCCAGTGGAGATATTGGATAGATAAATTAAGAAATTAAGGAGATAGGAGATTCAAATTGTAAGAGTTTTATGAAGTCATCATCATGCTCTAAGAGAGGGTACTTGGGAAGTAAAGAAAGAAGTTTGACGTCAGTATCCTCCCTTGTTTACATCCTCAATTACGTAATTTAACTTTGAGGATGAAATTCTTTTAAGGAGGATAACTGTAAAGCAAAACCAAAAAGCCCAACTTTAGCAAAATTCAACTAAGCCCATAAAAATAAAAATAGATAAGCATATATATATATATATATATATATATATATATATATATATACACACACACACACACACACACACAGAGAGAGAGAGAGAGAGAGAGAGTGAAAGAGAGAAGACAGCAAGTAAGTTGGAATAACACCAACCAAAACGGCTTCCTCATGTTCTTCTTCTCCATATTTCTAGTTGGTAAGTGTTTAGACCATGTGGTGTCACATTTAGACAATTTGGACCTATCAAATGGTAACATGATATTAAAAATGTTTCTTAAGATATTAGCTAATGGTTTTATTTTCACCTTAACGTTTCATATGAGGTTTAAATAAATTCCTACCATTATCTTTATTATTACTCTTTCATTTTGTTTAGGATGCAAAGAGTATCATTTTATTAATATTATAGTGCAAAGTGGTACCGAAGATAATAGTAAGTGCTTGCTTAGATTTTTTGTGAAATGTTAAGATGCAAATTGCGCCTTCAACCTTTTTATATATCAGATTTGGCTTTCTTAGTTTGTTTCAAACTTATTTATAGTTTCTCTAAGGTTTTATTCCTAGGTGGGTTTGCATCAATTAGTATCAGATCTTGGCTTCAAATTAAGTATAGTTATCCTTTTATGTATGTAGCATTTAAATTTTATTATATTTCTTTATTTATAATCTCATTTTTTAGGACATTCTTTCTTTTGCATCTTCTTCCTCTTCTTTTTAAAATTTCCCAACAAAAATCAAATTTCGTCATTATATTATTTAGGGTTTGTCTTCTTATAATCATCTTGTTTAAGATTGTTATTGTGTTAATTTTTTTTTCTTATTTCCTTATTATATGCCTCTTGTATCATATTTCTCTAAATCCTAATTAATCAAACCATAATTTCATTAAGATCATATGGTTATGATAAAAAAGAGAAGAAAAGGAAAGAAGGAAAGCTACGTAGGTATAGTTATAGGCCATTCGATAATAGTTTAAGAGAACAAATATAATGTATTATAAGTTAAAGGACATAATGGAGATACAATCATAACAAATTTCTTAATTGTAAGGGAGACAAAATCCTAAATTACTAATAAGGGGAGACATACCAAGCTTAGTCTAGTAATTATAATGGAGGATAATAAAAAGCATGATAAACTAAGCGCTAACGATAATGATATAGCATTTAAAGTTGAAGAAGACAAGTTTATGACTAGGAAGAGAGGTGTGATTGGAAGCAAAAGAGGAAACCTAAAGTTAGAGAAGGGATGAATAAGAATCTTAACAACAACAAGATAACCATACCTTCCTTTAGGTGTAGAAACAATCTTGAAACTTATTTGGAATGAGAGGTAAAAGGTGAAATTGATCATTATCATTATTACTTTAAGGAGAAGAAGGTAAAACTAGTGGTAGTAAAACCATTTTTCTTCTATCTCCTCTATTAAAATTGCTTCTTAGAAATCTTCACTAGAATTAGTCTGTAAGTTTCATTTTCCTTTATCAGGAATCTTCAATAGAGGTGGATGCTAACTAATATTCCTTAATTTTTTGACAAATTTTATCTAAGTAGGACCCTATGGTGGTGGCTTTTTCTTTTATAGCTTTGATGGCTGGCTGACATATTTTGACATATGAGGGATGAAATCTTTAATATAATTCATGATTCTCAGAAACTATTGCATTTGTTTAACAGTGAGATTTTAAGGAAGTTGAGTAGTTCAAGAGCTATATGTGGGTCGAGGTAGTAAACGCCATCATGGAACTTCATACCCAAAAAGTTTATATGGTCGATCGAATTTGGCTTTTATAGGTTGAGAGCATGATACTAAATTTCCTTGTGAGATCCAAAAATTATCGCAACAAGGCTTGATGCTTTTGTTGGATCTGAGAGTAAAGGAGGATATCATCAACATAAATTAAAGCACTAGATAAGATATTGTTATAGGTTCTTATCATGGCTCTTTGAAATAATGATGGGGCAACTTTTAGCTTAAATGGCAGATTGTCCATTGGTATTAGGCATTGGGAATGCAGAATGTTATCTTATATTGATCTTTTAGGTCAATACCTAATTGCCAAAGTCCACTTTTAAATCAAACTTTGAGAATATTTTTTATTCTTTTAGGAATAATACCTATGTATTTGTCATCTTAAATTAAATGATTTAGAGGCTTGGATTCATTCCTAGATGAGTGACCTTTTTTGGATTAATGTCCTCATTCTTTCTTAATGGTAATTGGATATAAAATTATGAATTCTGACACAATGAATGTGGATGACTGAATTGGTTATGGCTTTCTAAGCAATATCATAAAAGTTGGTCTCTAATATGTTTATATCCAGAAGGTACGTCTTGGAGCTCGAACATGTTATGATCTTCAGTGTACTCACAAAATTCTTGTTTGTAACAAATCTTTTTTGGAAAAATCTATAACTTTTCTACTTGGAAATAATCATCCATCTCAATAAGTATGTCAAGACCAGGAAGATTACTTCCTAATATTTTTATCCAAATGATACAAATTGGGAAAAACTTTATCCCAATCCTTTTCTTCGTGATAAGATCTATCTTGAACGATTTGTCATCAACTATATTAAAGTATTATTCATAAGGTTGTCATTCTTCTATAGGAAGAATATGTGGTTTCATTATACTTCTACAAGAATCTGTATCCATATAGCCAATAGCTGGGATTAGTCTGTGATACTTTTCTACATGCAATTGAAGATTGACATATTGTCGTATGACTACTGGCTTCTTGGGCTCTATCTTGAAACAAGACTATTTCATTATGTACATTGGTTCATCATGTTCTTCTTCAAGAGAAGACTTCATCATCAAAAGATTCATGATCAAGAATTGCAAACAGAGTCTCTTCATCTTTACTAAATTGTCCCTCAAAAGGAGATTTGATGTCCTCGTTGTCTTATTGGGCATCATAGCTCCTATGGACTATAGGATTTTCATATCATTTTTGGATTTTCTTAGGGCATCTTTTTACATAACGACCTAGATGTCCACAAAAGTAACATTGGTCTAGCTTTCTAGTTTCAGAAATACATTACTTGAAGAATCTTATTCATTTGTTTCTTTCTATTAAAAGGATGAATTCTTATAAGTTTTCTTACAAACTGTTTCTCCTTCTTTGTGTTGCATGCACATTTCTCCATGTCTTTACATTTTTCTTTGCTTGTTTGAGTTGAGGTCCAAGTTTTAGAATAGCTTTGAAAAACTTATGTTGCTCATATAATTTGTCTAGTGTCATCAAAGCTAATTGGTAGATTTCTCCTTGCAAGATTTTATACATGTCTTTATGAAGAGAAATGATTGTTTTTAGTAATTTAGTCTGCAAATCATCAGGAAGGGAAGTTATAAATGTGTACCAAAGATTAACATCATTAAAGTCATTGAGCATAAAATCTTTTTCTAGACATTCTTTGAAAATGTTTTTATAAATCATTTATGTTCATAAAGCAGCACTTCATTTTGAAATACTCATATTTGCTTTCCAATCAATGAGTTGGAAATCTCCAATGAATTCTTTATGGATCATTCCTAATAAGAAACCAGCTTTTGAAAATTGTAAAACTTGCGTGCGCCTATATTCACTAAGGCTTTGAAACCATTCTCTTAAAATCCTATATTCACCAAGGCTTTGGAACCGTTCTCTTAAAATATCATCAAAAGTGAACCATGGACTTGACATAGGATTGCAGACAAGAGCTACTTATGATCTAACTAGTTCAATCATTGGATTAGAATCATCAATATCAAGTTCAACTTCTATGAGTGTTTGAGAAGAGAATGTAATAGTTTTCATCATTTAAGATATCTGTGAGATCTATAAGTTGTATTAATCTTTCTAAGTTTTCTGTAAAAGAATTAGAGTCTTAGTTGTCAGAGTTATCTGATACTGTGTGATTTTCTAAGCTATCTAGAACTAGTTGTAGGGTAGCTATAAATTCTTTGTTAGGCATGGGTTCTTTTAGCATGGCTAGGGAAGGAATGCTTGGTTGGTCATGGCTTCTTTCGGTGTGTCTAAGGAAGGTCTTTCTTTTGGTGGAGAAGATGGTGGTGTATTGATATATGAAGATGGACATTTTGAAGATTTTTCCATATTTAGCAATTTCAAAGTAGGATGGAGTATTAAGGTGGGTTTTATAGCCAGAAATGTCAAGAGGTATGGTTCATATACAACTATGGATTGTTTTTTAGCCATATTTTACTTAATTATTTTGAGTTCGTCTCGAATTCTTTGAAGTTCTCTTTCCTTTTTAGAGAACTTTTTGCCACACTAATACTAGTGAATATATCTTCTCAAATTTGAATTAAATTGGGCAACTTAATTGAGTAGTCGTTAATGTAATTGTTGGACTTGAAGAGATATAGCCTTAACCTTTAAATTTAGTCCTTATGTCTGTTGAGATAGACCATCAAGCTTTGAATCAATTCCATAAAGGACATTGTTTTGTACTACAACATTGTGTGTTTGACAGTTTAGTACTTCTTCTACTGGAGAAATAGGTACATAATTGTCATATGGACTGATACCTGACGGTCTTGACTATGGCCTTATAGATACTCCACTATTATTTTGGACTTCTAAAGGTGCAGAAACCTTCTTCATATGATCTCATCATCATATAAGGTAATGGGCTGGGGATCTCCTTTGGGATTAAAGAAATTACTAATATAGAGCACCTTGGTTGGATCAAGTGTTCTTTTCTAACTGCTTCTAATAGTTTAGAGAAATTTTTTGATCTAGGCTTAGGATTCCTAAGACCAATCCAAGGCCTCAAGTTATCATCTTCATTATGCTTGGCTTAGATTTTCTTTTCTGGTTAGCATGAAGTTTTTGACTTTCTACTGGACTCTTCTTGCCATCGAGGGATATAAATTTTGTTATCACTATTAAAATTGTCATCCATTCAGTATTCACAATCTGAATCACACATAGATGGATCTATATCCTAGATAAAATGGCCATTGACATAGCTGACATACATCTAATGTCCATTAGGGTAGGCATAGTGGATTGGAGGACCACTAATCCTTCTTCACGAGAAAATGCTGGATTAATGATCATAATGGGGCCAGAAGAGGCCCTCGATGATTTTGGGTGTTATTCTCCAGGCTTGCTTAAAACAAATATTATTGTTCCATCCTTCAAACTTTTTAGAATTGGAGGTTAGCTAATATAAATGGAGCTCCGATGAAGAGTATGAAACTCATTTTCATAATTCATGATCCATTCTATAGGAATTAACTCTATCAGTTGTTGTGATGGTAACTATTTTGGAATCTAGATTATTGTTATCTCATTCTAGACCTGTCTGCTACTATATAAAGGGCATCTCATGTAGAGTTTAGAAAGTTCATATTTAAAAGCATGGTTTTGCAATTTGTAAATGATCTAATGATGGAGTGTGGCTATGATAAAAATACAATCTTTGTCAGCTCCATCAATTTAGATATGTACTTTTAGTCTTGTATGAGGAGTTGGATCACCAAGCTTGATGTTGAAGTCTGAAGCTATGATTAGATGACACTTCCGTTGCTGAGAGTGGTTAAGAGGGTGTCTATCAAGACATTCTAGTAGGATGTGTATATCGTATCAAGGAGGGAAATTCTAGCTATTGCTGGTATTTCTTTTCTTTCATGTAATGTTTAGATAATTCGAATAGTGCTTAGATAGAGATGTGTATAAACTTGTTTAACCATAATGACATTAGCTCAGATGGAAACTTTAAAGTTAAATATAGTTCTACAGAGGTAGATTTTAGATGACATTGGTCTAATCTAGATCTTTGGATCAATTCTTTAGGTTAAGGTTTATGTGTGGAGATTAAGGAGCGAGTAGTCCTTGTAAAAGATCTAGATCTATGATATAGACTATATGGACTTAAAAAAGGTAGCTAGGTGTCATCAATTTTTTGGTCTTCAAGTAAAGGATTAATTTATATAAGATTTTTTATTTTATTGGAAAGATATTTCTTAAGATGAGAGAGAAATTCTCCTAAAGAAAGATATTAAGAGAAATGAACTAAGGTTGAAGAAATTAGAACTTCACTCATCCTTATTTGGACTTCTCTCTACTCACTCTTATCAAAAATAACTATTCCTAAATATATTTGCATTAGAAACGAAACTCAAAATCTTATTTTTAAATCTAAACTTGATTTGAACTCTAATTAAAATAAACTTTACTCACTATCTACTGGTTGATAGGTGTGCATTAGGATATGTTTTTATAGGTAATTGTATGTGTTTGCTAGCATAATTATTGTTTATTTTTCTAGTTTAGGATTCATTTTGTATGTTTTCATTAAGTTTGATTTTCACTGCTGTTCTTGTGTGTTTGATACCAATTGGGGGTAAAAATTGATTATTTTTATGTAGGTAAGAAGAGGGAGCAACTTGGAGGTTGAACAAAAAATAAAAGAAAAGAAGACAAAAAGAGTGCGTATGTTATAAATTCCCACATTCGTGGGAATCATGCAAATTCCCACGGGCATGGGAATTACAGAAGAAATGAGGAGTGCATCTGTGTGTCGTGGGAATAATGCAAATTCCTACAAACGTGGGAATTGTAATTCGAGGCAATTTGTAAGGCTTCATTAAACCTAAGATTTTTGGACTATAAAAATATCATTAAGCCTCCATCTTCAAAAGGAGATGACACCCACCTGTAGAAACACCATTCTTAAGTGAAGAGTACATGTTTGGAGCATTAAGGAAGGATTGAAGACAAGAAGCATCATCAAGATTGGGCAAAATAGCACATCAATACCAAAATTCCAGATTTTGGCAAAAAAGAGAAGGACTCTTTTTATTTAATTTTCTGTCATTTTAATCTCTTCTAATCTCTGTAAAAATAGATTATTTGAATGTTGATGATGTTATGGAGACCATGTTACGTTGATTTTATTTTAGGGATCGCTTTTGAATTATTTTATCAGAACTCCGATTTTGTTGAATAGAATACAATTGTCTTTATTGATTGTTGTTTTTAATTGTCATCTTGCAACAAATCGAGAGAGTGAGTGAGATGAAATTCATGTAGGATTGTACAACGAGAATTAGCGACCTATAGATTAGAAATCATCATGTTAATTGAATAGTTAGAAGAGAGATCTCGATTATTCAATTGATCATCCATAGGATAGTTTAATAACTAGTTGAATAGGTGGAGTCATTAGGTAGATTGAGAGATCATTCAATCGATTCCCATTAATTCAATTAGGGACAAAATAGTTACACCTTGAGAGAGGGTAATTAGTACATTTGAAAATCTAAGATAAGACACAATTCAATCAATAAAATATGAGGGAGACAAAATAAGAAAAAATAATATCTAGCATTTAGATTCTTGAATTCAGTTTTTCTGAAATTGCGGTATTGTCTATTGTTTACATTAATCTTTTAATTTTAATTTAATTTTCCAGATTATTTGCATTTCATAATTTAGTTTCTTAAACAAAGTTATGTCTAAATTAAGCGGTGTCTAGGCATCAATCTCTGTGGGATAGATATCTACTCTTTTTACTACAAGTCACAATTTATTCACTTGCGATTTTTGAGCGTAAAACAAGTAGATAGGTTTTACCTTCAATAAGTTTGTGGCATCATTGTCGAAGATTGATTGTTGAGCGTCGTGTTTGATTTAGATTACTTTGATTTAAGAGTTTTTGATACTTTTCCTTGTGTATTTGTAGGTGTATGAACATAAGGAGTACACGAAGGATGAAAGAAGCTATAAAGGACGAAATTCTTGATATTAAGAAGCACGAAAGAGAAATAAGAAGGGCAAAGCGTCTATATTTCTCAAATCAAGATATAGCTAAAGAAGGAGAGCAATGAAGACCAAAAAGGACACTTATAGATTTCATAAGGCCAGGGTTTAGTCCTCAAAGAGTGGCGATCACACGAATAAGTTTGAGATAAAGCTGGCGCTACTCAACATTCTTCAAAATAGTGTTCAGTTCTACAGGCCATCCAACAAGGATCCGAATGCCCACATCGCAAATTTCCTGGAGATCTATGATACATTTAGATTCAACGGAATATCTGATGATGCGGTGAAGCTGTGACTATTTTCATTCACGTTGAAAGATCGGGCAAAAGCATGGTACAATTCTTTGAATCCATGCCAGATCACGATTTGGAAGCAGCTCATCCAAACATTCCTCACTAAATATTTTTTGTTAACGAAGACGATGAGGATTATCAACTATATAACAAATTTCCAGCAGAGCGACGGAGAATCTCTTTACGAAGCTTAGGAGAGATTAAGGAACTTTAAAGAAGTTGTCCCCATCATTACCTCCTCAAGGAATTTCTGCTTCAAACATTTTATAATGGAGTGAATCCGAGCATAAAGGGCACAATTGATACAGCAACCGAAGGTTCACTGATGAGGAAGACAGTGGAAGTAACTCATGATTTATTGAAGGAGTTGGCAAAAAATAGCTACATGTTGTCGAGCGAGAGGAGTAGATAAGGACAGAAGGAATAAAAAGGTAAGATACCTATTGACTCAGTTACTGCCTTGCAGGCTCAAATCACAGTTTTGACAAAACAGCTAAACAACATGCAAGGAGCGTCCACCTCAGCAATTAGGGCAATGCAAGCACAATGTGAGTTGTGTGGGGAAAACGACCACAGCTCAGCGGAATGCTTCTTATTGGGAGCTAGCGTGACTAAACAAGTAAGCTATTTAGGCCAACCGTAGCGAGGTAATAATCCATATTCGAACACATATAATCCAGGTTGGAAAAACCACCCAAACTTTTCTTAGGGTAACAATAATGCAGGTGACCAACAAAGACAACAAGGACCACCAGGATTCCAGCAAGATCACATCGGAGCATTGGAAAGCAAAATGAATAAGATGATGGAGGTTTTGGGCTCAAAATTAGCAGCACAAGAAGAGAATCATAAAAGGATGCATACAAGTCATGAGGAAAATCAGGAGAGGATGGAAGCAAAATTCGATCAGATTTTGAAGAATCATGCATCATCTATCCATAATCTAGAAATTCAGGTAGGCCAACTAGCTAACAATTTATCTTCGCGAAATGCAGGTAGTCTATCAGGCAATATTGAGTTGAATCTAAAGGAAAGAATTATGGCCATTACTCAAATAGAGAAAGAAGAAAGTAAACATGGGGAGAAAAAAGGAAGCAAAAAAGAAGAATAAACAATGTTGGAAGTCCTTCCAAGTGGACCAGTAAGCGAGCGGATTAAGGAACTTTAGCTTGGACTTCCATATCAAATTTTTGCTTAGTTGAAGCCATCTTCAAGTGTAGTAGCTCAGAATTCTAAAGAAGGGGAGTTAAGTGAGATGACAAACATAACAAATCAACTCCAAATAAAGCTCATGTTAAAGGGGTCATCCAAAGAAGAGGTTATCAATCATATATCAGGAGAAAGTCCGCATATAGCACAGAAGAAAGAATACCTAGGAGACTTTTTCATTCCGTTTAGTATAAATGGAGTTAAGATAAATCGAGCATTTGCAGATTTGGAAGCAGGTATCAATATGATGCCATACTCATTCAGTTAGAAATTAGGTCTAGAAGAGCTAGAGCTGACTAAGATATTAGTGAAAACGGCTGACAGGACAGTGCATTTACCGAAGGGGATCATTAAGAATGTGCATACACATTGATAAAATTGTTGTTCCCACAGCTTTTTACATATTGGATATTAGTGAAGATGAGGAAACCCCGATGGTTCTTGAACAACCGTTTTTGGATGCTATTTTTGCAATTATTGATGTTGATGGGGGCAAGTTAATACTGAGAGTAGGGAAGGAGTAGTTAACATTCAAGGTATCGAAGAAGAATTATCGTTCTACTTTACACCCGATACACATCAAGGAACCTAAACTTCAAGGAGGATGGGAAAATATTGAGGACCCCAGAAATGTGTTCAGGAAGAAACGAACGCGTAGGAGAAGGCGAAGACAGGAAAACAATGATGAAGGTAGAGTACAGAATAAGGTAGCCCCTGTACAAAGTCTGAGATCAGTTTATACACCGCTATCATTCTAGGCATTTGAATCACCATAAGTAAGAAGGAGAGTTGAGCTACCGATGATAATAGAAGCTCTGCATAGGAGTCAACTAGCCTTTGTTTGTTTTTGCTTAATTAATGTTCATTTGAATTATTAGTTATTATCATGTTTGAATTGGATTTAATTGATGTTTGTTTTGATTTTATTTGGATTTTAATTTGTTTTCTTTTCAAAATTCTTGTTCATGATATTATCTTGATGTGTTTGTAGGTTTTGGGATCATGGGGAATTCATTTAAGCTTGAAAAAAGGATTGGAATTGTAAGGATCACCAATTCCCACGTTCGTGGTAATTGAAGTGATTCCCAAATCCCACGCTCATGGAAATTGTGGTGATTCCCATGAATATGAGAATCCTCTCCAGAAAGTTTCTAGAGAAGAATCCCACACTTATGGGAATTGTGAATTGTGGTAATTCCCACGAGCGTGGGAATCCCACACCGGAGGGAAACTTAAAATTTTTCTCTCACCTTATCTTAAAATTTTTATACCCTCTCTCTCCTACCCATGAATTTCTCGCCTCTCACTCTCTAAAATTCTTCAATCTCCCTTTAGATTCTTAATATTTTCTTTAATTCTTTCATTATTCTTACATTCTTTTCATTTTTCATGCTTTAATCTTTCCAAACAACAAGGATTTAGGTAAGTTTTTTGTTCTCTCTCTACAAAGCTCAAATTTCATTTTCTCTATCTTATTCTTGCAGGTTTTTCTATAATAATGACACTAAAATAGATGATGGCTCGAAAACCAGGTGACGAAGTGCGCGGTCAAGTTTTCGGTGAAGGCAAAAGCAATTTGGTAGCAACTTATCGATCTCCCTTCCCAATTTTATACAGAAACATTTTATAGATCAGCAAAGATTGAGATACCTATGAGTTTGCAAGAATTGAAAGGGATTGTGTGAAGAGTATTTCCCAATTAAGCTAGTATTGTTATGATCCGATATATGTGTTGTTGAGACTGGAAGTGAAGACTGGAAGTGAAAAGTTAAGTAATTTGAAACTCATCAAGAAAATAATTAAGAAAGTGTGATATATAAACAAGGAATTGATAGACCTCTTGAATGAATCAACTATGGTCCTTCGAAAGAAAGTAAACGAGTAGTGAAGTAATATAAGAAACAGATAAGTATATAAGCTAATGGTACCCCTGCCTTATTCCTTAATCAGAAATGAATTTCGAGGACGAAATTTCTTTAAGGAGGGGAGAATTGTAACATCTCGTTTCCATACAAAGGGTTGAACCATAGAAACTGGTACACGTGAGATCAATCGGGAAATGATGAAAACACATCTCATGCTCATGCATTATATAATATACACATATACGTGAACAGTGATTTTTGCACATGAAAAATGACTGTACATGCATTCATGACATTTCCTAGTATATTATGAATAAATGTGATTTGTTATGAAAAATGTGTTTTGTTTGTGTAAAAATTTAATTGGAGGGGGTTAATGAGGTTTGAGAATTTTAGAGAATTTTAGAAATTTTTCTGGAAATTTTCGAGGAAATTTTTCGGACTGGGAAAATGCCAAGCGACAGGCTGATTGTGTACTGGTAGTGGAACTGACTGTCCAATGGCACTGAAATTTTTGATAAATGATTGTAGGAGTTATTAAATTGAGTCATTGGAATTTTGGGAAAAATTAGACTAGAAATTGAATTTTAATTGGAAAGAAACCAAGTGAAGGCTTAGGCTTGTGACATGTGGCAAGTGACACATGTCACTTGCCTAACATGTCACTTTTGATTTATTAAAAAGTGTTTTATTCCTTCTTGATTCTTCATTCATGAAGCTTCCTTTCGTATAAGATAATTGGTGTTTTAAAATGGAGAATTCTCTAACCTACGAAGCTCTCCTCTCCCCTTTCTTCTTCGTGAGTTGTGATCAATTCTCTTCCACTATCTACACCTTGTCTTCTCTTCTTTGGTTCCTTAAAAACTCCTAACCTAAAACTTGCACCCTTAAGTGATGAAGATGTCGTGCATGGTTGAGAAAGAGTAGAGAATTTGTGAAAGTTTTGTAGACTTGAAGAATTTGAAGCTTATTTGGTAAGAGTTGTATTTTTATGCTTTCAATTGGTAGTGAAATGCATAAATTGTGGTGTTATGTGAATTAATTGCATGAGATTGTGTTTTGATTAAATTGGGTTTGTTAAGTCTTGAATGATTGATGATGAATGAGTTTGAAGTAAAGAAAAGAAATGTTATGTAGTATAGGTGAATTGAGATGTGTTAGATGGAATGAAATTAAAGGAAGATGATTGAGTGTGTGTGCTGTAATTTTGTGGATTAATGTTTAAGGATAGGTTGTAAGATGGT
>JANZXR010000172.1:18173403-18198112 GCA_027575705.1 Erythroxylum echinodendron | reverse complement strand
CAAAGTAACAATTGGAAAGTGAGTCTCATGGGCATTGCATGTGCATAATATAAATGATTAAACTTTAATAAATGTGAGATGTGAGCTGTGTGATGTGTGAATAATGTGTTATGTGACTGGGTGAGCCATCGATGATGGTCATTCACTGAGTTCGCAAAACTCACCCAAAATTTGCAACTATTTTTCAGAACTCAGAAGAATACCCCGTTAAGCAATAGGAGTATACCTATTGCATTCAAGTCAGGGATAGAGGTCGGGATCAGTTCGCGTCTGCATTGTATTTCTTTATTTTACACTAAATTGTATTTTCCGCAAAATTTTGTATTATTTGTAATTGAACATTTCGGTTGTAATACTTTTGGGAATTGGAAATGGTTTATAATTTGTAATAGGCCCAAATAGTTATTGAAAATTTTATTGATTATATTGTTTAGTTGAAAATGGTTATAAAACAAAGTGAGCCGTTTAGGTTATCGATTTTCTGTACTTTATGTTTGTGGTTTCAAAAAAAAAGAGAGGGTTTTGTAAACGAAATATTTCTGAATAAAAGTGGGCCCAAATTTGTGATTATTGATTTGCACGTATTCGTAAGGAAAAAAAATTATACAGAATTTTGATTGTTTAGTGACGTAGCACACCACCCTCGCTGGTACGGACTCGGATATTACCATCGATATCGAGTTCGGGTCCAGCGGGAGTAGGGTGTTACATCAGACGCGTATTGTAGTGAGAAACAAGAGAAGCATCAGTACAACCACGTCCTGACCTTCCACATCTCGAGCAGTTCAGGATCCAAAGGATGAAATAGCGGCAGCAGAACTAAACACATTAGTGGAGGTTGACTAACTCCAACAATCCCTTGAACAAATAGCTGCCAAACAACAACAAATGACATCTCAATTAAATGAGCTCAGCACACAAATGCGGACAGTACATAAGGAGCAGCGTAGTTTGAAGAAGAGGTTCTTTAACTTCTATCGGAGGAATAATTTTGAAGCTCCTATACTATCACCATCACCACCTTCATCGGAATAAGCTTTTCTTATCCCTTAAACTTCTAAATTTTGTTGTTTCTTATATGTAAGTGCATTTCATTTCATGTGTATTTGGTTTCAAATTATTTATTTGAATGCTATGTATTTTGTTTAGTTCTAATTTCTTTAATTTTGGTTTGACTTCAGTATCTTCTATGTGGTTTAATATCATTCGCTTGTTTCAATTTCTTTTGTTTGTGTTGTTTTCTTTTTTATTTGGTCTAATTTCATTTTCACTCACTTGGGGATTGACTTGTCACATTGAGGACAATGTGATCTTTAAGTATGGGGAGGTGACATCAACTTTCTTAATTGCATTTTTTTACATTGTGTTGAATAGGATGCATATTTAGGCATATTGTATATGCTTTGTGTCATGAATGGTGCTTTGTGTTAGCAATGGAACCACATTTGAGTCACTTTGATAAATATTGCTATAAGATTCAATCATGTTAGTTAAATTAGATTGAATGCATGTTTGAAATTAGATTAGGCTACTTAAGTAGAAAGTGAACCATATAAAGTGATGAAAATTAGTTGGTTACATAAGCTTAGTCACAAATCGACATTTAAACAATGAGGTAGTGTAAAGATGCATAATGAGTTTTCATTTGAGCTAAAGTGAGAATTGAGTCATATGACTCCATCTAGAGTCATTTCATTTCCTGTTGAGTGTACTTCCATAGGTTACTACCTTCAAAACTTGCTTTGAATTGATTTGAGTCTACTAGATGCATGCTTAATAGAGATGATCGAGGCCCTTTTTTCTTGCTTTAACCCTTAGCTTAAACAACCCACCTTTGCATAATCCCTTGCTAACCCCATTGAGTCTTAACCTTTTTTTTCTTGAAAACACCCAAAATTTTAACACTTTAAACCCCATTATCTTACCCTTTCACAAGTTTAGTAAAGTATTAAGTAAAACATTAGTTGGGATTGTGTGAAATTTTTACGGAGACAAGTTGAGTATATTTCTGCCTGTGGACTACATTGTATATAGTGCTAGTTTTGATTCATAGTTCTTCTATGTATGAAGAAAAAGAAAAAAGGAAAAAGGAAAAAAGAAAAGAAAAGAAAAAGGAAGAACAAGTGAATAGCATCAATAAGTGCAGAATATTAGCTATATCTGTATGTCTCGTAGTTATGTTTTTTAATTCCATTTTATCGGGTTTGTACTTTACTTATGCTTGTGCTTAACCCTCTTTCCCCTCTTTTGACCTACCTTAACCCTTATCACTTACACCCTAAACAAATCCTTTTGATCTATTTATGCATGCAATTATTATAGAAGAGAATTGGGGTATTAGCAAGCCTATGGTAGTGTAGTTTCCTATAGGAAGTTTGAGCGAAACACTAACCCTTAAACACTTGACCGAAATGAGTGAAAACTGTGAGGAAGATTCATTTGTGCATCTTTACTTATTTTTGAGGGATTGTGCCAATTGTGAGTTTGCTTTTGTACACTATGAAAAAAGTAGTCATGATATGTGCATTAACTTGATATTTGAGTTGGCTTGAATTTGAGGGATGGTATGTTTTGATCTTTGTGAAAATGAAGTGGTAGAATTGATTGGTTGTATTTATTTTACTTAAGGAAAAGCAAAGATTCAATTGTAAGGATGTTGATAGGTGTGCATTAGGATAGTTTTTATAGGTAATTAGCATGTGTTTTATAGTATAATTGTTTATTGGTCTAGTTTAGGATTCATTTCGTATAGTTTCATTAAGATTGATTTCCATTGTTATTCTTGTATGTTTGATGCTAATAAAGGGTAAGAATTGACTATTTTGTGTAGGAAAGACGAGGGAGCAACTTGGAGGTTGAACAAAAGATAAAAGAAGAGAAGACAAAAAGAGTGCATCATTGACAAATTCCCACATTTGTGGGAATCATTCAAATTTCCAGGGACGTGGGAATTACAGAAGAAATGAGGAGTGTGTCTGTGTGTCATGAGAATCATGCAACTTCCCACAGACGTGAGAATTGTAATCTGAGGCAATCTTCAAGGCTTCATTAAACCTAGGTTTTTTGGACTATAAAAATATCATTAAGCCTCTATCTTCAAAAGGAGATGACACCCACCTGTAGAAATACCATCCTTGAGTAAAGAATATATGTTTGGAGCATTGAGGAAGGATTGAAGACAAGAATCATCATCAAGATTGGGCAAAATAACACATCAACACCAAAATTTCAGATTTTGGCAAAAAAGAGAAGGAGTCTTTCTATTCAATTTTCTGTCTCTTTAATCTCTTCTATTCTTTATAAAAATGGATTATTTGAATGTTGATGATGTTATGGAGACCATGTTAGGCTAATTTTATTTTAGGGATTGCTTTTGAATTATTTTGTCAAAACTCCTATTTTGTTAAATTGTTTGTTGATTGTTGTTCTTAATTGTCATATTGCAACAAATTGAGAGAGTGAGTGAGATGAAATTCATGTAGGATTGTACAACGAGAGTTGGCAACATATAGACTAGCAATCATCATTTTAATTAAATAGTTAGAAGAGAGATCTCGATTAGTCAATTGATCACCCATAGGATAGTTTAATAATTAGTTGAATCGATAGAGTCATTGAGTAGGTTGAGAGATCGTTCAATCGATTCTCATTAATTCAATTAGGGACAAAATAGTTACACCTTGAGAAAGGGTAATTAGTACATTGGGAAATATAAGGTGAGACACAATTCAATATATAAAATAGGAGGGAGATAAAATAGGGAAAAAGTAATCTCTAGCATTTAGATTATTGAATTCATATTTTTGCAATTACAGTATTGTCCATTGTTTACAATAATCTTTTAATTTTAATTTAATTTTGCAAATTATTTGCATTTCATAATTTAGTTTCTTAAACAAGTTGTGTCTAAAGTAAGCGGTGTTTAAGCATCAATCCCTGTGGAATCGATATCCACCTTTTTTACTACAAGTCACAATATATTTGCTTCCAATTTTTGAGTGTAAAATAAGTAGATAGGTTTTACCTTCAATACTGGTAAAGTGGCAGGCTTATAATTGTGCATTTTCCATTTTACATAAGAAAGCTTCTTTAAAAAGTATTGGTATCAAATTATTATTCACTTTTTCATCGTAAAACCTTCAAATAACTTTTTGATTTTATTGGTGTGTTCTTATTGATCATAATACTAATCTAGCCAAAGAATATAATTTGTTACCATACATAGTTTAAAATTAATATAATAACAAAATTACGAGGTTGAGTATTATTGGATCTCTCCAAATTTCACACTTTAGTATGACTTCAATAATGATGATGATGAATTTTGTTAGTTTAAATCATGAACTATATGCATAAACCCTATAGGAAAAGAGACTCGGTCTTTCATTAGGTTTCTTTTGTGTTTAGCATCATGATACGAGTAGGAACAAAAGAACCAAGTGAGGGATGAGTCGCCAATGGGAGCATAAATCAAAATAATTGAAGATTACTTTCTACCATCCTAATTGGTGCTTATATGATTAGTCGAAGAAAAATAGGCTTGGAACCTATTTAAACGTGCATTCATTAATTTTGAGAGTCTTGTTCATTAATTTTCAGAGTCTTACGATATTTTGTTTAAATTATGATATTTTTATCATATTCTATTAAATATAATTCATATATTTATATAAATTTACATAATTATAAATATATCGATAAAATTTAATAAAATAAAATTATATTAAAATAACTGAAACAAAAAATTTGATGTATTTAAAATTATAACAAAAATGTATAAAATGCACTTAAACAGAAGACAGCAGGTAGGCGCTGGTATGGGCATTAATTAATGCACCTAGACACAAGGCATCAACTAACAGCTGGTCTGAGCATTAATTACCGGAATCTCATCGCCGAGGGATTTATCCAATCTTTACTGATAAGACCTGTTGGGACACTTGGCGATACCGCAAACATCCAGTTCCTTCATTTTTCTGCCAAGCTTGCCCATGAAACTTGGGCTTGGGCTAGGTGTAAATTGCACACCTTGGTAACGGCTACTAGGAATCGTGTTTATGACGAACAAATACATTTATTGGATTTATTCTTGTATAAATCTGAATACTTCCATAGTCTCTCCATTTTAGGCAGCCAACAAGGGAATGATTCAGGACTTGGTGTCAAATTCTGGACAGTGCATAGTTGGTAGTTGTTAAGAATTATAGTCCACGTAAGAAGCATTCCTTTTTTATTATATTAATGGCGATGTGTCTGAAATGAAAAGCAAATTAAGACCGTGTCTCTGAGAATGGTAGATAAGTTGTTGTTGGGGATATTATTTTATTCTCAACATTTTATTAATTAGTGAATGAAGGTTTGGTGGGCGCGCGTGTGCATTTCATTAGCCGACCGGGCAATAGGATTTGTTGTTTGTCCGGGACCCACATTACAGACACATTCTCGCGTGACAAATTTTTTCCTCTTCCTATCATCCAAATCAACTAAATAACAGAGGACAGTTGAGTGGGCTGCCCCATCCCTCTTAATGTCAACTAAGCTACTCAAAACGAAACGTTTTTGTCTGCAGAAAGCTGAATAATTAATAATGATGCGGTTCTTTTTGTTTTTAAATACTAACTAGTGTCTGCAACAAATTATGTTTATTAAATATTAAATAAAAATATAATTTTTACCAATACAGCTTATAAAAATACAACTAATATTATTTCAACTAAAATTTGATGCAAATATTAAGAGAAATTTAATTGGTAATGGCAATTTCACACCTACATAAAGTTAAGCTAAGATTACAAGTTCTGATAGCTATTCATAACTTGACAAGCCAGAGGCCAATTAGAATAGTCACAAATAAACCAAAATAACTTATAATTAAAATAGTCTCCATTTTAGGCAGACAACAAGGAAATAATTCGCGGTGTATGAAGCTTGTGTTCCTGCACTATAATTGTCTGAAAGTGAGAAGTCATTCTGCTCACTTGTCCTACCTCATAGAAAGGACGTGTAAAGTCAAGTTCAAATAGTTCTTTATTACGCCATAACCAATTAGCCAGCATTTAGTGCCAAAAAAAAATTACTCAACTTGGTTAGTGAAAAGCGATGCAAGAATAAATCAAATTGTTACCAAGCTCAATTCCTGAGATCCTCCTTAAAGAATGACTGAAAGTTGAGTGTTGAGAAGGAGATCTTTTTATAATGGACAAATGGTTAGACAATCTCTCAATATATACAAGACGGTTTTTGAGTATAAGCTGCAACGATAGTAGTATGCATCAAAGGTAATGTGCCTACGTGATTTCAACGAGTTCGCAAGGAGACTGTTATACTCTACAATCCAAAGGAAAGTGGGAATCTGCTGGGGGCTCTGCCACTTCCATATGCTCGTCCATATTCTGTTGAAAATTACACCATCAGTCTTGAGCAGTCGTGAGTATGTTGACTAAACTGAGTATCAATCAGAGGATTCAACTGATCAAATAGGCAAATTCGACCCGTCATCCTTATGCGGGGCGGGACTGCCGCTATGATTGACTTGCTATTCAGTTGTTAATTATAGGGGCTAAATCTACCGACATTGTACCTTAAATTGACTGCTTGTCGAATTGGAAGAACAAGCAACGGTTCTTTCGAATTGGAAGAACAAGCAACGGTTCTTTCTTTCAAACCTGCCCCTAACGTTACGCCGGCGGGCCATCCTCAGCCACATATAAAATATCTTTTCGACAAGAGATGAAAATGGTGGACACGTGTCATTTTCTCAAAATTTCCTATTACATCAAAACTCATCTAGTTCTGGTGAACACCTCTAGCACCGTTACCGCCGTGGATAAGGATTCATGAAGGACTGTATTGGGTGGTGGTCTACACCATAAATTTCCATGTGTACTTAATTTTGTTACAGGCATGAATCTAGAGACTTTATGGCTGGCTAAACTGAGAAAAAAGAGTAAGATGACTTGAAGTGAGTTGCAAGTGAACGCCATGGGCAACAGACGGATAATAAGAAAATTCGTTTTTGTAAGAACTAGACTCGGAAACGAAGGGTTTGTGGTGATGAGTGGAGCCTGGTGAAAGTGTATTGTATGGTCCGTCAAATTATGCTCAATGAAATCCATTCCAGAAATACAATATTCAATAACTCAAGAGCAGAAATACTCATGCAATCAAATATTTGACAACAATAGTTTCCAAAATCTCAAGGCTTTTAACTTGATATCTAAATTAGGGTCATGCTCACCCTTTCCAAAAGAGTTCTTTATTAGCATTATCTTTTACCTTCAAACAATGTTGCAAAATAGTTGATAGGAGATTTTGTACAATTTAATTTCATACATGCGGTTAAAGAGTAAGATTTGATGATAAAGTTCAAAGATCTTTCGCTTACTAAATTTAAGAAACATAAGAAAATTGGTAAATAAGAGTGGCTTAATTGATTTTAACTCTTTATGTAAGATTCTTTTTTATATGAGGCTTTAATTTTGAGTTATTATAAAGGAGAGGAAAAATTTTCTCTGTTGATGATCCTTTAACCTCTTAAGTATGGTCCTAATCGGATTAATTGTGGATGTCTCACTTTCAACAATAGCGTGGGAGTTGAAACTATTAAAAAATTTAGAGCTGACGAAACTTGATGTTGAACAAGGTCAATAATTAATCAGCTGCTGATCAATCAATATGTGACAATTATTTGTGTATAAAAATATACAGGTCATATTAGGACCCAAAAAACCTTGAATTTACAGATTTACCTTCTTAAATGTTGAACTCCAACATTAAGAGCCCCAACTCTCCGTGCCTTCGAGATTGGTGGAGGATGTAAATCGCGGGATGTGCCTCAACTGACCAAGAACTTGAGCTTACCCACTGATCTCAACATACAAGGGGCTCAAATCTTAAAAGTTGCCCCTAAGATTCGAACCCCCACCTTACAGGTCGGCAGTATGGCAGGCACCACACCACCCAAGTCTTTGCTAGTTGAGCTATGAGAAAATGAAAAGCAAAAAGCAGAGCACAGCAGCTTCGGCTCGGATCATCCTCGTCAATATATACCCCTGCACAGCCTTACTTCCAATGCTACAAAGCTGAGACCTTTCTATCTTTCTCTTTCCATCTCTTTCAAAAGAGTTGTTTCTTCTCTCTTTCAGTGGGGTTTCAGCAAAGAGCTTGACCATGGCGAAGGAAGGTATAGCAGAACATGGATCATTCTCCGCCAAGGACTACCATGATCCACCACCAGCTCCATTGATCGACGCCGTGGAGCTAACACAGTGGTCTTTCTACAGAGCCCTGATTGCCGAGTTCATAGCAACCTTGCTCTTCCTTTACATCACTGTTTTGACTGTTATTGGGTATAAGAGTGAGACCGTTAAGAACACTGACGCTTGTTCTGGGGTTGGAGTTCTCGGAATTGCTTGGGCCTTTGGTGGAATGATCTTCGTTCTCGTCTACTGCACTGCTGGTATTTCTGGTGAGTTCTGTGTGTTATCCCTTCTCTTCCAAAAAGCTCATCGGTTGAAACTAGTTTTGTTTGAAAAGATAAGTAATTAGTTTGGAGGAAACTGCGTCCATGCTTTTTCTTTTTCTATACTGACTGATTTCGTCTTCACTTTGGTAATGAGATTTTAGCAAATACTGACACAATTTCTCATCGTGTTGTGTGTGTAGGTGGTCATATTAACCCGGCGGTGACTTTCGGGCTATTCTTAGCCCGCAAGGTGTCCCTGGTTCGGGCCGTGATGTACATGGTCGCTCAATGCTTGGGAGCAATATGCGGTGTTGGATTGGTTAAGGGCTTCCAAAAGTCCTACTACAACAGGTACGGTGGCGGAGCCAACGAGCTCCAAGACGGCTACAGCATAGGCGTCGGCTTGGGGGCTGAGATCATTGGGACTTTTGTCTTGGTCTACACCGTTTTCTCCGCCACCGATCCCAAGAGGAACGCTAGGGACTCTCACGTGCCAGTAAGGACCGAACAGCTTTATTTGGCTTGATCTTGCTTTAATTTATTTGCTTTGATAATCAATAATCTGTTCGTTATTTGTTCAACCTACTGCATTGGAAGGTGGCATAAATATAATTGCTACTTCCAACTGATGAGCTAACTGGATCTTTGTGTACACGCATAAAAATTATGGGTTGTTTGCATTCGTGGGTGCTGTTTCAGTTCGTCCAAAAGCCCATTGTCTTTTTTCTTTCTCTTAAACTGGTTTCTACTTTGTCCTGGGATCCATTGTCTTTTATTTCTGTAGTTTCTAGTCTTTTTTCAACCTTATTCTGAGGAAAGGCCAAAACAAACCGCTGTAACGGATATAATTACAGAAACCCTGATGAAAAGCAGATTTGTCTTTCCTTTCTGTTTAGCAAATCCCTTAGTTTATTATCTTGATTTTGTCGCATGTGTCTACTTTTGTTGTGCTCATGTACCCCTAAGTATGTAATAGCGAAACCCCAACTGATACTACTATTTTACTGCAATCTGTTCGCACTTAGAGAAAATGGTTAATTTGCCGTCGTGAGGATGTGCAACTTATTATTTTATTGCTCACTAAAAGTTCTTGACGTAATAATACTGATCAAAAGAAAAATCTGTGGCCTTGTGCTTAATGAACAGGTTTTGGCTCCACTTCCAATTGGATTTGCTGTATTCATGGTTCACTTGGCTACCATCCCAATCACTGGTACTGGCATCAACCCTGCTAGGAGTCTTGGAGCCGCAGTTATTTTCAACAATGACAAGGCCTGGGACGATCAAGTGAGACTTCTCTTGAGATTAAATGATAGTTTAGTTTAACAACTGGACTGGGCTTGAAATACTTATATTTGTCTTCTTTTATTCTTTGCAGTGGATCTTTTGGGTGGGACCTTTCATTGGTGCAGCCATTGCAGCCTTCTATCATCAATTCATCTTGAGAGCAGGAGCTGTTAAGGCCCTTGGATCATTCAGGAGCAATCCTACTGTTTAACGTTGGATAAGGAGTGCTTTGTGCTTCGTAGCTTGCTCAAACCACTCTCATTCAGATGTTGAATTGAAGGCCGAGGTTATCATTGAACTGTGGATAAAGTCTCTTTTCTTTTAATCATCCCTTTTTGTCGTTTTCAAGCACTCCTCTAGTTTTCACTCAACGTAATGTTTTCCTAGTTCCTCGACAGTTTTTTTCCCATGCGCCTATATATGTCCCCTTAAGGCTTATGGAGTCAAGTTTTTTGCTTAAGAAAATAAATGTTTAGTTCCGTCGTCATCTTTAATCGTAATCCCCAATTCCTGGCGCAAGAGGTAGGTACCGGAGTAATTTGTTTCTGCTACCCATTTTGTTTACACCAACTCGCAATGGAATGAATCTAGGTGGTACTCTTACATTGACGACTTTAAACGTAACTAACCATCAGCACTTCATCACATATGCAATGGATACTTTAATTTATATGTCTCTGTAGCCCTCAAATGTATACGAGATTGTGGGATTTAAGATAAAGTCAAGACGCCAAAAGCATATTGATCTACTTCTACGCAAACTCCAAAAGGAATAAAAGTGTATTAATCTTTTCATTACCAAACTTGGAATGTGTCAATTTTTTGTTAGGATCATATGTCGCCGCTAAGGCTTCTAACGAAACTCCTTGGGCATTGGCATGGACATTGTGAAAATAGTTATTAATTGTCTTATTGTGCTACTAATCCTAACGGACAAACTAGTGACGATACTTGAACAGCAGACTATACCAGTTGTGTGTTCCTGACTCGCCGGTAGTCAGACGAGACAATTGAGGATTGGATTGGATTTTTGTTATTGCAATTAAAAAAACACTTGTGAAAGAAGTGGTGCAGTTGCTTCTAAGCAAGAGTTTCCTTTCAATTCCAGCAATTAAACTAGGCGACAATAATGGTGAAAGTGACTGGACAATGAAAAACTACATCTTAACAAGAGGAATGCTCATTTCATTTTGTAAGCCTACCATACAATATAAAAAAGAGAACATTTGCAATTGTAAGGTCAACAACAATGGCTCCTATCACCACCCTCTTGTTCTTCCTATTCTCTTCTTTTTCTTTCTTTCGGAATTGGAACTCACAGGTATTGGCCTTCCGAGCCTCGGTCTCGTCTGGGGACTCGCTCTTATTCTCTACTCTGGGACTGGGTTTCGTGCTTCCTGATGTCCTATAACTGGGGGAATATGAAGACGGTAGAAGAAATTGATGTCTACTACTTTCGTTTACTGCATCTACATTTTCCCATATTTGATAAGTTTTCTTTTACACACGTCTTTATGAAACTTGCCAAATCAAAGCAAAAGCCAAAATTCAAATCACATGTCTACATAAACCAACTACAATCATCAGTTCGTCGATTTCTTCCATTTGAAGGCCTATTGGGCCTCACTCGCATTGAATAGCTCCTGCTTCCTAGTATTTTACATATACGACGTGTCGTTGCTTATATCAATCTCATTCTCATCATTTGGTCTTCGTTTATTCCGTACGCGTTCATCTAGTTAAAGTTCTTTTCCATCCCAATTAAATTACGTTTCTTCCAAGAGAGAGAGAGAGAGATGCATCTATGGCCATCAATGAGAATAAGGGACTCCTTCAAGATCTCCTACTTGAAAAAGCTGGAATGGAACCTCCAAAGAATGGATAGCGAAAAGCGCTCTCAGAGAAACGGAGACCACAGCGACCAACAAGAGAGACTCTTGAATGAAAACTGCGACCAACAACAGCAGAACGGAGTTGATGGTGGCACAACTGCTACTGACCCACCTACCTTAAAGACTCATTCTTTAGGAAAATCTCTGTCTATTTTAGGAGAATTATTGATGATTCTCTCATGTTGCTACTGTTGTTTCTGCTGTGGAGGTATGTTATACTGACCCACCTACCTTAAAGACTCATTCTTTAGGAAAATCTCTGTCTATTTTAGGAGAATTATTGATGATTCTCTCATGTTGCTACTGTTGTTTCTGCTGTGGAGGTATGTTACCTCTTCTGTTTTCTAACCCTTTGTGTCCTTCCCTTCGTTTCTATTTGCATAAGAATTCATGTCGGTTCTGTTTGTTTGTGAGTTTGGTATGTGGGTTTAGATTGCGTTTTTACTCTGAGGACCAACATGAAAGTGAGCATGTAGTTTGTGAAATTGGTTTAAAGAGCTTGACTTGATTGTTTTTTTTTGATGGCTTTAAACAGTATGAGAGAAAAGAGGACCTTTATTTTTGGGAAGAGCCATCTCACTATTCTGTATGGGTGGTGGAGTGTCTTATAATTCCGTTTTTGTTTTCTGAAATTGGTTGGTTTAATCTGATCTATTGTGTGTTTAACTTCTTTCATAAGCTCATTTATTTCATAGGTTGTTAGAAATTTAAGAAAAGAACTTGGTAGGACAGGGCATATTTCTTTTGCAATGCTGTTTATGACAAACTGTTTTCAGTTTTCATTTGTAAATCAGATAGAGATCATGCTGACGACCTTCCAAGAACTGGCTGAGAGCAGTTGCACTATTTTGTGGTGATTTTGAAGTTTGGCAGTTTGAAGTATTAATGGTTTGAGCATGTCTTTTGCAGAATATTCATTTTGAGGTGGATTATGTAACCCATTAATGCGGCTATGAGCTGTATTGAGATGTGTTTTCACTGGACAATGACGAGGTTGGAACAGTGTAAGAGAAGCCATTAAAGTTTTTAAGTAAAGATGAGAGGATGAATCTAACTATCTAAGTACTTTTTAAAATAAAGCATAGGAACCTGTCCAAAGATGAAGCTATTGAACATAGAAGCCCAGCTAAATTAGCAAAATGAAAGATAGAACTTATCTCGAGATAAATTTATTTCACAGTAATCACCTTATTGCTGTTTCTTGTTTCCTTTTCTGCTTCGACTTTTGATTGTTCCCAGGGCTAATCTTTTGATAATCTATAATGGCTCAATTTGTAAAAGGATTAAGGCCAAGTGGGAATCATTTTACTGGACATCTTGTGTAGTGTGGGTGACTGCTTGAAGGATACTCTTCTAGAAGATTAAATGTGTAATATTTTCTCCAAAAGGATTTCCTTGTTCTACCCTACTATGGATGGTAGGAGTAGCTAAAGAGTTGACTTTGAGGCTAGTCTGCTGTAAGCTTAAAACCATGTTTACACATTATCGTGAAGAAATGGAGTTGTATGTGAACTTTTTGGACTTGGTGTATGCAGAAAGATCAGTGGAGATTAGTTTAAGTTGTTATCATTCAGGTGGCAAGTTTGATGTGAAAAGTGTTGCTCAAAAGTTGCTTCATGGTATTGAGCTTAGACAATACACAGTAACAATGACAAATGATGCACAATCTTATTGTGAACCAATCAGTGGACTACCTTTGGTTTACTTGAAGAGGCCTATGTTGTGATGGTCTTTTATGTGTTTGGATTTGTTGCCACTTTGTAATTAAAATGTAGTTTTAAAAAGAACATATATCAAGGAAAGAGAGGTAGTCACTTAAGGATATAGGTCAAGGAAAGAGATCTATCTAATATGTGAAAATAATCGTTTGAACACCTGAATGAAGATC
Organism: Erythroxylum echinodendron; assembly: GCA_027575705.1. Classification (NCBI taxonomy): domain Eukaryota; kingdom Viridiplantae; phylum Streptophyta; class Magnoliopsida; order Malpighiales; family Erythroxylaceae; genus Erythroxylum; species Erythroxylum echinodendron. The sequence continues at coordinate 18,184,581 of JANZXR010000172.1, read as the reverse complement.
GATCTAATATGTGAAAATAATCGTTTGGACACTTGAATGAAGTTATACTTTTTCTCTGGGCATCATCAATTTTATAAATCATGCATCTTTTACACCTTGTGTACGTTATAGTTTCTGAACTATTTAAGTTGGAGCTGAAATTACTGTTAAAAGCCATCTGTGATTTAACCGTGAAATCTCTGTTTCAGCTTGCGCCGAAGATGATGACTAATGCGAAGGTGGAAACTAATACTATCCATGTAAATATGCAGTTTTCAGGAAGGTAAAATTAAGGAGGATGATCATTAATAGTTTTATTTTCCCTATTTGTGTGGACTGTTTACCTATTGATTCTGTTTTTTGCTTTGCATCCCGTTTTCTGCAAAACTTGCAGAAATTTTCTTTCTGGTGATCAAGTAAAAATTGCTGACTAGAACTGTATTATTTCTATAAAATCTATGAAGAAGGTTGTATTAGTTAAAACAATCTTTAAACCATTATTTGATAACGGAATCAACTTGTGTAAGATGGATTCATACCCATTTTCTCGAAGGAAATAAGCTTCAGATAAAAAACGAAAAAAAAAAAACGAGGACCAAAGCTTCTTAAAAGCTAAATTTAGTGTTAAGGTCACACGTCTGCAAGGAATTTAGTGTGTGTGTTTTATAACGCAACTGCATGTATGTAATTTTAGCTAGCACTACGAATTCAAGCCGATCCCCCAAGAACTAGTTACTAATTATCTAGACAAACAATTACGATTAGATTAAAAGAAGAATAAATGGAAAATCTGAAGTATCAAAACAAAGTAATATGATAATCTTATTAACTTTCCTTTTTTTAATGAATTCTTACGATAGGTTTTATTCGAACCTAGAAGGATTATGTGGTTCTCTCTCAAAGAACTGTCATTTAACCCTCTTTATCCATATTATAACCTGAACATAATAATAAAAAGGAAAACAAGAATAGGAAACCGTCATTGGATTCTAAATGACTCTTTTATGATTTCAAGCTCTCTTATGGTCTAAAGCTCTCCATTTTTCTAATGCCTCTTCTTTTAATAATTCAAACCCTAATTTATAATGCCTAAGATGGCCCTAATACGAGTCTCTGTATACACTATGTTGCTTTTCTCCACATTCTATAACTTTTTGTGTAAAACAACACTGCCAATATAGGACCAACAAGGGGATTGGTTTGGTCCATGTTATTAATCAAGGCTCGAACAACATGTAGGGTAGTGAATGAAAAACATAATGATCCATATTAGAACATGACCCTAACACGGTGTTGTGTTTTTAGGTCTTTCTTCATTTCTTCCAAGGTTGCTCCTAATTGACCCTATTATTACGAAATTCTCTCTTTTCCTTGAAGAGGCATAAATAAAATTTAGAATAAAATATCTCATTCTGAGTATCAAATCCACTAAAAGAATCCAAAACACAAAAATAATACTATAAAAAACATGCAAAAAGTAAAGCTTATTTAGCATATATTATAATTCAAATGCATCATTGGAAATAGTAAGAATTAGGTTTTGTTTTGAAATTGGCATAACTTTAGTCTACTATACTTGTAAGACTAAATATTGTTAATAGCTTCCTTACCTATTCAAACCAAGCTTACGACTATTATAAAGGGAGGGAAATGGAGTTGGCTAGTTTATGCATCAATAGGTTTTTCAACTATAAGGGAGAGCTTACCAATCCAAAATTCCAAGCTTAAGGTAAAACACTCATTGATCTAAATCGAGCATAATTCTAAGGTCTTTATTTCACTCTTATATGGAAAATTTTTTTACCTATAAAATTTTGTTTTCCTGGTACAAACTAGTTTGGAAGGTGCAATATCCTTATAACCTTTTTTATTATCTAGTTGGAAATCAAACATAGGTTAAGAATAAAAGATAAGCTCAAGGTCAATATTTGTAACCTCTTGTGTTCCATCCGCAATAAGGAGGAAGAATCTACGGACCATTTATTTCTGAGCTGCCCATTCTCTTCTACATTATAGAAAAGGATTCTGATCTTTTTGAACTATGATAAAGATAAATGGTATGATATAGTTGAATGGGAATGCAAGATTTAGTGCATAACGAAAGATGAAATTGCCATATCTAAAATGACCTTTTATTAAATAGTTTATGATGAATAGAAGGAAACGAATCATAGAACTTTTAGAGGCAGATGGTAGGATAAGTACACATTTAAGTCAAATAATCATTGTTTGGAGTAAGAACTTAACACCAACTACTTCCTATTACAAAACTAGAACTTAAACTAGCTCTTAGTTTATAGCTTCCAAAACTAACTCTGACACTTGAGGTTTAGTAGTTTGTGTTAAGATTTGTTTTAACAATATATTTTTATTTTTAAACCCTATGTAGTTCTTTATTACTCTAGCTAAGTGACTAAAAATTATATAAATGTTCCTCTTAGGCATTCTTAGGCCTTATATATATATACTTTTGGAGTTTTTAATTTATTCATTTTCAATTTCCAGAAAAAAAACAAAAAAAGAAGTTGAATCTAAACATTAGCTCTCTTTTTAGGTTTCATTGTATTACACATGAACTAATCAATAGTGTGGTAGCTTAAGAACCATATGTAGGCATCTAAAACTAATATGATCCTTGATTTGAAGCATGAGATTAAGAAGATTTTATGATTATGGCATGGCTATAAAACTTTTTAACATTAGATATTAGTGATACATGTATGTTATGTGTCATTGCTAAGGATATTTAGGATGCACTCCAATGGACATATTTTAAAACTAGAGACATAACCAAGTGTACAAGGTCAAAAAAAAACTATAGTTGTAAATCAATGAATTAGGCCAATTATTGAATATGCCAATTAGTTGAAATTCTTATGGTAGGCTGGTAGGAATCAAGATGCCTTTAATCCTTTGAGTTTTCCAAGCAAACGAACATGCAACTATTGAAGAAATGGCTTCAAGATGCACTTAATAAGAGTGGTGAGAGAAGTAGCTACATGTGTTGAATCAAGCCAAATTAAAGGACAAGTATTTGGTAGCTTGATTCAAGCTAATGTTATAGAAGACTTGAATGTGAAAATGGCCTCTAACTTGATTGTGTATCAACCCATTTAATTTTTTAGCCTACTCAAGTAGTGAGATACAATCTCTAGTGAAAGCGTGGCCTAAAATATGTCTATCTTCAAAAATTACAGATAGATAGTCATGACTTATACTATGTCTAACTTAGCAAAGACACAAAATAATCCACAATGTCAAACATTGCTATGTCCAGAATCATGTTCAACGGTGTTACATATAAAAAAATACAATCTAGCCCATGATTGTATCTCAAGTTATGTCCAATTAAAAGCCTAATTTTGGAAATTTGGTATTTAAAGGGCTATTTCTTTTCAGTTGGATGGATAAATTTGATTATTAATACAATTGTGAGATTTTTCTCTCTGGTTCTTCAAAGAAATTTTAAAACTTATCAAATTATTACGTTCAAATTATCTTATAATCTTAGTTCTAGTTCCTCGTAATAATGGGTCAAGATTCTTCTTATACCCATGGTTTATGATTTTGTATAATCATTAGGTAAAAGTTTTATCTTTTGGTATAGTTTTAACTTCCTTAGGTCTTGATTACAAATTAAGTGTTCATTCTTTATTTTTCTTTTTGCATTCTTCTTTGTTGCTCTTTCATCCATTAATTTCTTCTTTATTTTCTTTATGTGTTTTTTATTTTCCTTTTTGTTCAAAATCTTTCAGAATCTAGAAACAAATGAACAAGGAACGTTCTTACATTGAAAAAAGGTTAAATAATCAATCAATAATTGTCAAGAAAATAATATTTTGTCATTATACTTTCCCAAGTATTTTGGAAAAGTCCTATTTCATTTTATTAGCAATTATAAATCCAACTGAAAATATTCCTAACATGTTTGAAATTTAGAATTATCATCAAAGTATAACTTTGACTAGGCTCTATATTTCATTATAATTATTCATGATCTTTTAAAATCTTATGCTTTGATTTTGTTATTGGCTTCTTGTTTATCCTTACCTCCTTCGAGATTTGAGATTGATTAAATATTGTAGTTTTATTCCTTGGTTTGTTTTAGTTAGTTCGATAAAAAAAATTAAAAGGGAAAACAAGTAGTAAAAGGCAAGATTTTATTAGCAACAATATTGGAGAAAAGTCAAAAGTATAGTGTGAAACACAAGTTGTAAAAGATGTAGGTATTGATTCAAGTTACAACATACTTCTATAGCCAATTTGCAAAAGTAAAAATCACCATAAATTCTTAATGTATGTAAACACCAAAGGCGAGTTCTCTAAGATGATTTTGATGATGAAGAAAGAGATAACTTGTATAATGATAACCATCCACTAAGAAATGATATCAACAATTTGCACATCGAGATGATTGGCAAATATAGGCCATAAAAGGAGCCTAGGTAAGATGGTAACCTTAAGAACATTAAGCTAAAGATTCTTTCATTCTAAGAGAGATGATCTTAAGGCTTACTTAAAGCAGGAAAAGAATATGGAGCTAATTTTTTACTAATAACGTTTCACTAAAGAGAAAAGGTAAAGACTATTGCTATTGAGTTTATTGACTATGCTATCATTTGGTAGGATCATTGTGTGATAAATAAGAGAAGAAATCATGAGAAATATATTATAACTACGAGGATATGAAGGCAATCATGAGGAGGCAATTTATCTTTAATCACTACTATAAGGATCAGTTCTAGAAATAGTAATTTCTCACTTAAGGGGTCAAGACGTGTTAAAGAATACGATAAAGAGATGAGAATATTATGATTTGGACTATTGTAGCGGAAGAATAAAAAGCCACCATTATTAGGTGTTTAAATGGTTTAAATTATGAGATTACTAATGTAGTATAATTGTAAGATTATATTGAGCTAAAAAATATCATTTATATGACCATAAATATGCACATGCAACTCAAAAGAAAACTCGAACACTCACAATAAAATTATGGTTATCCTAAAAATTGAGCCATAAAAAGGATGATCAAATGATTCCTAAAGCCAAAGTTGAGCAACCTAAAGAAGGAGAAAAAGTGCCTAATAAAGTGGAAGGTAAATTTAAAATCCAAACTTATACTCATTATGTGTAGTCATTCATTTTTTAGGAACAAAGCACATAACTTCCTAATACCTTAATAAAAGGGCAATGATCACAAGATATGATTGAGAAATTAAGCTTAATGGTAAAAGTGATAAGAAGTCCACACTGCCATAAGAAGATTATGATGATGATGATGATGAGTATTTAGTGAAAGGGGAGGTGCTTGTAAGTCTACATGCTCTAAATGTGCAAGTCAAAGAAAATGATGTTAATAAGTAAAAAAATATATTTTTATACAAGATGTTACATCAATAATAAGGTTTATAGCATGGTTATTGATTAAGTTAGCTGCAAGATTGTAACTAGCACTACCTTAGTTGAAAAGTTGAACTTGCTTACCATGAAACATCCTCAACATATAAGCTTTAATAGCTAGATGAATGTGGTGAGGTAAGGATCAATAAATAAGTTTTGGCTTCATTTTCAATTGAAAGATATTATGATAAGTTATTGGGTCATATAATGCCCATGTATGCTAGCCATATTATTTTAAGGAATTCTTGGGAGTTTGCTAGAAGGTCTATAATAGATGGGTTTATAAATCAATATTCTTTCATTTTAAACGATAAACCCATTACTCCTATACCAATGACAAACAAGTGTATAAGAATCAGGTCAACTTAAGAGGATGGGTTAACAAGAAAAGAGCGTGAATTGAAAAATCAGGATGAGTGATCAAAAAATTTTAAAAAAGAAAATTTTAAGGAAAATGAAAAGGGAGCGTTAACAGGAAAATAAAGAAACATATGAGCTTTTATGCTATAGAGAGTGAGATTAAGGGCTTTTTATTCGAATCAACCTATAATTATAATTTTGTACAAAAATGTTTTAATGTGAACAATCTGGCCTAATTTTTTTTTCTTTGTTGGAATATTATAAAGATGTATTCCTTAATGATGTTTTTAGTAGTTTACCACCAATAAGAGGAATAGAATATTGAATTCATTTCATACATGATGCTACCATTCCTAATACTCTAACTAATAAAAATAAAAGGCAAGTTAAATAGCTTTTACCAAAAGGATATGTTAGAGAGAGCATTATTATATATGTTGTTCTAGCCTTACTTGTTCTTAAAAAGAATAAGCCCGTAGATGATGTGTTTGTTCTTGAGCTATCAATAAAATATTGGTCAAATTTCAACATCTCATTCCTATATTAGACTACATGCTTAATTAGTCACATGATTCTTGTTTATTTTCAAATTTTGATTTGAAAAGTGGATATCATCAAATTATAATGACAAAAGATGATAAGTGAAAGACAATATTTAAAAAGAAATATGGTTGTATGGGTGATAGTGATACCTTTTAGATTGTCTAATGTACCTAGTATGTTTATAAGATTAATGAACCATTTTTTTTATACTTTTATTGAAAAATTCATGGTTATTTATTTTAATGATATTCTGATTTATAACATGACTTTAAATGAGCATGTTGAGCATGAAAATATTATTTTGAATGTTTTAAGACATAAAAATATATTCTACTATAAAGAAATGTTTTATTTAGATGGATAAATATATTTATTGAAGGTTAAGGATATTTAAGAGTGGCATATACCTAGATCTATAATTGATGTGAGGAATTTTCATGACTTGAGGTTTTTAAAATATTTCATTACGTTATGTATATCCCGCACTAAAATTTTCATAATAGTTTTAAATGGGGTGATCAACAAGAGCATACTTTTAATTTGATTAAATAAAGGTTATGGTCACTCATTAAGTTTATCTAAGATCAAGTATGATTTGTTGAGAATATGTCTGGGTGCTACTTTGATGCATAATCATAAAAATAAATAAATTGTCTATTTTATTGAGAAAATCAGTAGAGTTCCTTAATTATCTTAATTTATAAAGTTCTAAGGTTCTGTCAACCACATGTAAGCATTTAAAACTAGGAGGCAAATCTTAACTGCTTTGGTTGCTACTTGTTCGTAGTCATTGGGAATAACTCAATGAAAGAAATGAAGCCTGCCGAGAACCGGTGTAAGTAGTAAATGTGCAAGAACTAGCTCGTCGTCCTCAGTTCAAGCTGTTACCGTACATTTGGTCCCAAACTTTAAAACTCTTGAACTCGGTCTGTCTTGGTAATTTTTTTTTTGATTATATTAAATATCTCAGTTTGGTCTAACTAATCTTAAGTCTCTAACATCACACTCCAAGAACTTTAGAGGATGTAAATCTGGAACTCCAAAATCTCTCAGGTTCCTACGTAGCCTGTACACTTCTGTGTATAAGGAGTCATCACATACTTAATTGGTCAATTGCTGATTGATCACTGGCCCCCTACTCAGCATCAAGTTTCTAGCAGCCCTTGAGTTCCCTAGTAGCTTCAACTCTTACACTGTCGCTGAAAGCGAGGCATTCGTAATTGATCCGATTAAGAGCTGTGCCTAGGAAGTTAAAGGATCATCAATAGGACAAAATTTTCATTTCTCCTCTTTTAGCGTGACTAGAATTCAAGACTTCCTGTACAAAAGAGTCTTAATTGAGAAGCTAAAGTCATTAAGTCACTCTTCATTTTCGTGGTTGCTATTTGATTCGTAAAAATGATAAGATATTTCGTCGCACCAGCCACATTGATTCAAATCGTCCCTACTAAGTCCGCAGCTCTCACTTTGACTTTAGCAGCCTTATCAGAACAGCATTAAGTACTCCCAATCATAAAACCTGAACCACCAGATTCCCACCCACCAGCACTGGAAAATATAAATCCAACCCACACCCCAAACACGCTCGACATATTTCCAGTTTCTCTTTAACACACTCGTCAAAATTAACGCTTGTTTCCTCGCAACCACCGCACATGGCGGCGGTCCAGCACCCAGTGTCCGACGCCAACGAGAACACCCCATTTGGCACGCGCTCCCCATCTGAATTCTACGCGCTCCATCATGTCACTCACTCCTCCGAGTACATAACCAACTCCCGAGGCCTCAAACTCTTCACTCACTCATGGTCTCCTCTTCCCCCGACCAAACCCATCGGCTGTGTCGCCATGGTCCACGGCTTCACTGGCGAGTCTGGTTGGTTGCTTCAGTTGACGTCAATACTCTTCGCCAAATCAGGCTTCATCGTCTGCGCTATCGACCACCAAGGTCACGGCTTCTCCGATGGTCTCGATGGCTTAAACCACCATATACCAGATATTAACCCCGTCGTCGACGATTGCATCCAACACTTTGCCAAGTTCCGTGAAACCCACGCTCCTAATTTGCCGGCGTTTTTGTATTCCGAATCACTCGGCGGTGCTATATCATTGTATATTACGCTCCGGCAAAAAGGAGCGTGGGATGGACTGATTCTGAACGGTGCCATGTGTGGGATCAGCGCCAAGTTCAAGCCTCCGTGGCCGTTGGAGCATCTGTTATTCGTCGTCGCGGCGGTCATACCCACTTGGCGCGTGGTCCCCACGCGTGGGTCTATACCTGACGTTTCGTTCAAGGTGGAGTGGAAGCGTAAGTTGGCGTTAGCGAGCCCGAGGAGGACGGTGGCAAGACCACGCGCGGCGACGGCACTTGAGCTGATGAGAGTGTGCAAGGAGCTACAAGGGAGATTCGAGGATGTGGAGGTGCCACTGTTGATAGCTCACGGGGGAGATGACGTGGTGTGCGACCCAGCTTGCGCGGAGGAGTTACATCAACGCGCAGCTAGCAGGGATAAGACCCTGAAAATTTATCCAGGCATGTGGCACCAGCTGATTGGTGAGTCGGAGGAGGATGTGAATAAAGTGTTTGGGGAAATGGTGGAGTGGCTGAGGACAAGGGCCGAACGGGCTCAATTGGGCAAGGACAATGCAATTGCCTCCAAGGAAAGTGGCGCGTGACGAAGGCTGTAGGTTGAGCCGTTGGTTTGTAGGATCACAATAATGTCATGAAAGTTTAGGTGGAGGGAGGTGACGTGACTATAACAGATTATATCAATTAATTGTCTTTTGTTTCTCTGTGAGATAATGTTGTTCTTCTGGTAAATTGAAAGTTGCAAGTTTAAACTATAACGCTATTCTCATCTCGTTAAATTATCAAATCAGGTTGTATCTTTATTTTTAATTGATCTAGGTCATACCAAAGATTCAATAGTTTCCAAATTCAGGAATAAATCTTAATTCCGTGCAAGTAAGCCTAAAGTTTGTAGCCTTATACGGCAAAAATGGAACGGAAAAGGTATACTCTTCAATAAATTTATAAGACACGTTTTTGTATTAGCCGGTAAACCCAAAAGAAAAATTATAGTTTAGTGACATCGCAATGTCTCCACAATAGGGTACTTCATTTAGATAATTATCTACAACTTTTTGTCGTTTAAAAACTATTATTTAATAGTATTTTCACTTCATCTTTTACCATATTAAAAATAAAAGTCTCCATTTGTTAGTGTATTAAAAAGTCGGTAAAATATAGTTTTTTTTTCCAAATTAATTGTAAGAATATTTCTTCAATTGTAGCTAATATGATACAAACTTACTTGTATCATTATCAATTGAACAAAAATTACTTACAAATTTTTACTTCAATCCACATAAGAAGACACTTGTGAATTATACGAGATAAGAAACTTGCAAAATTTCTTCTACACACTTTTCTCTTATTTCAATTTCTTTTTCTTATCCAATACTTAACGTTATGGTAAATCATATCTTATATGTGATTTTTCTAACAGTTGTGATATTTACAAGTCTCATTATATGTGCTTATCCATTATCTCCTACTCATAAATAATGAAGTTAATTAACCAGAAAGAAAATGATTATGTATTTCTCATATTTGTCTAATTTCTTCATACTATGAGGGCATATTATCATACATTTATTAGGAATATATGACTTCTCGACTAATAAATGAATCCTTAAGTGAATTTTGTATGATTATACTTTAGATCATTTATTATATCAATCATTATTTCCTTCTTCTATTATAAATGTTTTATATTTGTACTATCTTCTACATAGAAGGTGTGTCTTTTTGATTTTGAACTCATCCTGATACAAACTTGGAATTAAAATTATCTTCCTTATTTCTCAATCCTTTGAATCAAATTAACTCGCTCGTCTAAAATATCCCATTTTATCAAATCATTCATGATTTTTTAGCAACATTATAAGATCGTAAACACTACTTCAATTCTCTAAAATTAGAACTCGAGTAAAAAGGGTATTTATACTTTGAGGTTCACATAACCTCAAAGGATCCTGACATAATATAAGTTGAAAATGACTTATATTATACTTATTGATCAAAACTGAATATAAGGTATAATTTATGTGTTACATTATTGACTATCTTTTATAGAGCGCATGCCTTTCATTAAATATTATACAGATAATAGTTCAGACTTAACTCATACCTATCTTAGGTTCACTTGTTTATTTATTTAATCTACCATTCAAAACTCACATATGGACATAGAAGCTTTTAAGTGTGGAAAATTGAGTCCATTAAACGTATTCTAATGCCTTATAGGTGATTAGACATGATTTATAGACTTATTAGACACTTAGAAAGCTTAATTGAAAAAGTTGATGTACATAAGGGCTCATTTGCAAATTGTTAAAAGTTAAGGGACTTAAATGTAATTTTTCAAATCTTAGAGGACCAATATGTAATTTTATAAAGTTAAGGGGCTTATTTATAATTTGTAAAATTCCAAGGACCAAAATAAAAATAAAAGTTTTGGACATTTTCAAATTTTGGGCTTAATTGTAAATTTAGGAAAGTTTGGAGGGTAAAATGGTAATTTCAAATAAGCTAAGGGCAAAAGGCAAATTCACTATATTGGTCAAAGAGGAGTCAAATTCTAGACCCTTATCCTTGTTATGGTCGTGCACCACCCATTAAACATTAAGAACACTTGGTTTTAATTAAAAGAAAAGAGAAGAAAGGAGAAGAGAGGAGGAGAAGATGAAGCATTCGGCCATCAACTATCTTTCACCACTTTTTTTTATTCTTTAACCCAAAACTAGGTGTTCTTAGGTAATTTGGGGTCAAGGAACTCAAATCTATCATTATATTTGAGAAATTCTCAAAGGATTTGAAGATATCACTAAA
>JANZXR010000172.1:18139950-18161248 GCA_027575705.1 Erythroxylum echinodendron | reverse complement strand
TTAAAATACTCCTAACCCATTCCAATTTACCAAAATGACCAAAATGCCCTTCCCATAAGTGAGGGGATGTTACATTAAGTTTATGATAACTTGACTCTAATTGTATGTTAATTTTATTCAATATGACATGATGATTTATAGTATGAATAGACAGATCTAGATTAATGAAGGATAGATGTTGTAAAATTTATAATTTATAATTTATAATTTTGATTGCTGTTTGCTTGAGGACAAGTAAAAGTGTAAGTGTGGGGATGTTTGATAGATGCATATTTGACTATATTTATACCTCATATTTGATGCATTTTTTCTTGATATTTTATACTTTTATTATATATTTGGTACTTAATGTGCCCCAACTGTATTTACAGGTTATAATTGCCTTTATAATGTGCTCCAACTATATTTATCGGTTATAATTGACTTTATGGACCAAAAGGAGAAGAATTTTGATAAAAATGCGGCATTAAATGAAGATTTTAAGCAAATAAGGGAGATACGATCGCGTCTATGGCTGTATAAGTCTCTTAACATGTGCAGAATCACGAATTCTAGAGGTCTTAGGTTATACATGGTCTAGTAGAAGCCCATGTATCTCCCCAAAAACCTAAAAATTACTATAAAAAGAAATAAGTGGTGGTAGATTACGAGGGCATACATTCAGAGGTGATTCCAAATGTAGAGATCTTTCAAAAGGGTGGTATTAATCCAGAGAAGTGGAAAATGAGAAGATATTGACATATCCAATATAGTACAACATCAAACCTCTACCTTGCAAGAACATTCAATAGAAAAGAAGGGAGATTAGAATCATGAACTCTTTATTTTCTATTCTTTTTTCTTTTTGTTTATGTTTGAACATCTTTAGTATTTAGGTGTGATGAACCCTTTTGTGCTACAATATGTTTTAACTCTTTTATTTAATGCAATTATTTTAGATTAATTTATTGTAATTCAATTACGTGTTTAATATATGTTCTAATAGCTTTGGTTATTACATACTGAGAAATCCTGTGTATGAATATATCTACTATAATTAAAAGGAGGTGAATGTAAGCCTAGAGATAGGTCAGCATAAATCCTCTAAATTAGGGTGAAAACTAATAGCAAAATTCACAAATCTGTAAAGCAATCTTAGAAAGTTTAACCTTAGTAATTTGGTTGATCCCTAAGATTAGTTGTTTGTAGTCTTAAGTGAGTTATTAGCATATGATAGGAATTTCCACAGTCCAATATTCAATAAAAAAATTGCATAATAAAAGGTTAATTATCTAAGGGCTTTAGGGGGATTCATCACGTAGGCATTAATTATTGATATGAATTGTTTTTAAGTGATTTTCTTTGTTTTATGCTCATTATTGTTTCCTATTTGTTTTATCTGTTTAATTTTTATTTTCTTTATTAGCAAAACCAACACTCAATTTGTGGACTAGATAATAGGATAATGGTGATTACTAGTATTCATTGTCTTTGTGAGATTCGACATTTTTTACTAGTACATTATTTACCAGCACTAGCTATAACCATGCTGTCCATTTGGGGTAAAATTAATTTTGGTATAAAAATAAACCAATCACACATCAATTTTTATCTTGGTTGTCTTCATAGAAAGCCTTCCTAATAAAATCGAAGTTAAATCTTCAACATTATCTCCATCCATCTTTAAGATGAAAAAATCCACTAGGAATACCAAACCATTAACTTTGATTAAAACATGCTCAATAATACCAATAGGACACACATAAGAATGATCAGTTAGTTGAATAATCACATTAATTTCTTATAAAGAATTTATTTTTAAAGCTCGTTAAATTGAGTATGACATGATATTAATAGGTGCACCTACGTATAGCATGAAATGCTCAATTTTCTTATCACTAATAACAAATGGAAATGTAAACATAGCTTGGTCTTTGCATTTTTTGGTAATTTTCTATTTATCACAGCTGATAAATTCTTACCCAAAATTATTCTTTTCTTGTCCTTGAACTTCCTTTTATTTATGCATGGTTCTTTTAAGAACTGTACATATTTTAGAATTTGATTGATGGCTTCTAGAAGTGGTATACTGATTTTCAAAATTTTGAAGATTTCTAGGATCTCTCTTTCATGTTCCTCCTCTTTTGATCTAGCTAACCTACTAAGGAAAGGAGATACGCACGCATTAGTTTATATCAAAGAAGATAAATCATCTTTTACCTTTATTGACTCTTAAGTTAGAGGTTCATCTTTCCTTTCTCCTTTATCATGCTTTCCTACTTTCATTGGTAAGGAAGATCTATATTGAAATTCCTAACCACTTCTCAAAGTCATTGCACTTACATTCTCCTTAGGATTTACTACTATTTGGGAAGATAATTTTCCTGATGTTTATACTTCAAATTTACTAATAAAGGTGGCTAATTGAGTGATCTGATTTCCTAATTTGATAAGGTTTGCTTTTTTTTTCTGTTAAATTGTTGAGTATTAGTAGCAAGTACCTTAACAATTTTATGCAAAGACATTCTTGAATTTGAAGATTGGGACTGAACATATGGGGGAGCTTGGGGTTGTCTATTGAAATCGTGAGGTTAATATCTTTGTTCCCATCCTTGATTTCCAGCTAAATTTTGGATGATCCCTCCATCTTAGCTAATAATGATTGGAACAAGGGCCATATTTTTGTTAAGGTTAACTAGGAAATCCCCTTATTGCATTAGATTCTTGAAGGGACTCTTGTTGCAATGTAGGGTACATATCCGTAATATGTCCAGATAATGAGCATATTCTGCACGCTTGTGCCAATTGCAATGGACCTACATCCATCTGATGAACTAGAGTAGTTAAATTTGAAGTTTTATCCTCAAAGTTCATGTTACTTACTTCATTTACACACTTAACAGCTCCATCCATCCTTATCCCAAACTGTTGAGAATTTTTAGCCATATTTAATATCAATTGTCTGGATACTTCAGGTGATTTATTTACCAAAGCTTCCCTACTAACAACAACAATCATACTCCGATCCATTGGCAATAGTCCTTCATAAAAGTACTAAATCAAATTTTGGTCAGGAATTTATTGGTGAGGGAAGCTATCATATATCTCCTTAAACCTCTCCTAATATTTATACAATGTTTCTTTAGTGAATTTTCTTATCCCATACATCACCTTTTTGATATTGGTTGCTCGTGATGCAAGAAAGAAATTTTGTAGGAACAATATTTTTATCTCATTCCATGTTGTCACTAAGCTAGGGGGAAGATAATATAATCAATCCTTTTCCTTATCTTTCAAGGAGAATGGAAAGAATCTGAGATTAATTTGTTCTTTGGTCACCCATGTGGCTTCATTTCAGAGCAAACGATATGAAATTCCTCCAAGTGTTTATATGGATCTTCACCTGCAAGATCACGAAAAATAGGGAGTAGGTGAATAAACCAATTTTCAATTCAAAAACTAACTTAACATCTAGAAATCGTATACATAAGGTTGTTGATTCAAATTTGGTGTTGCTAACTCCCTCAGCATTCTAGTTTTAGGATTTGCCATCTTTTCTTTAACTTCTTAAAAATTAGAGTCGTCACTAATTGTTAGATCTATCTCAACTTTCACTTCTTGAGGTGAATGACTACTTCCTTGCCTAATCCCTTTTCTTAAATGACTTGTTGTCTTCTCAATTTATGGATTATATTATAATTCACCTATTTAAGAAGAACGACTCATACAAGATAAAAGATTGGCAATAGATTGTAAAATAATGAGAAGAAATTAAGAAAGTAAAATATTTCCTCAATAATGTGCCAAAAGTTGGTATAGATGTCAAAGCCCTAGAAATTAATTCCAATTCTCTAACTTATTGCAGTATTTTTGGAACTAGGTCGAATATAAAGAGAAATAAAAACTATTTTCTTAATTTCAATTAACAAAACAAAGTGGGTTTATGATTAATTAACCAATTAGCTATAATTAATAAGGAATCAAATTATATAACCTAAATATAAAAGTGAGAAATTCAAGAGTACTTAACTCTGATTCAAGGGAAAGATCTTATCTAATTGTGACACTGATTATTTTTCTAAAGAGAATAATTTTCATAAATCAACTAGTTAGTCTGAAACATATTAGTAAGTCTCAAAATTTTCTAAATTAATTAATTCAAACTCAGCATTCAAACCAAAACTTACCATCAATTGATTAGATATGATCGCATTTCATATCATTAAATGATAGTATTAAGCTAACTGAAAAAGATTAGACCTTAAATTAAATAATTGAGATAACTACAACTATTCAACTTAGTTTTCTTGTTTCTTATAAGCTAAAGATGCAAATTTATAAATAATCTATTTGTAACTTGTACCAATCTTTTATGACAATTACAGATCATTAAATTTATGGATAGTTATAGAATAATCAATATCAAATAAAATTTTCAAATCAATCAATATTAATTATTTATGAAATATAAGGACACAAAACAAGAAGTACTTGAATTAAAACATGAATATAAGTTTAGAACAAAACCTTTCAAAGTTACAACTAGAGTTTTGGATCCTCTTAAATTATAATATTTGGGTTAGCCACACATAACTTTAGTTCTAACACAAAAAATAGAAGAAAAGATGAAAGATTGAGAGAAAACTAAGAAGAAACAAAAATGAAAGTATTGAAGAAGGTGAAAAAGTGTTTTTTCTCTCGCTTTCCCACTCTAAACATAATCTACCTCTAACTTGCAAAGATCTATTTCTAGAACAAATCCAAATTCATACATAATAGGGTGGGAAAGAAATTTCCTAATTGAATACTAACTCTTTAAGTGAATCTAGTATTAGACATGATCTCACCTTATCCACTGCAAATATCTGTCCACTTTTTTCCAAAATTCATGATTTTGACTAGTAATACTCCAAGTTGATGCAATCTCCACTTTTCATCTCCTAAAACAAAACAAATATTAATTTTCCTATTTAAGTGCCAAAATACATTCAAAACAAAAGATATAATTCCAATTAACATAATAAAATAACTTGTTATTAATTAGTATCTCAATTTTCTAATCCAAAATCATTTACTACCTTCTAGAACATGAAAAAAAGAATCCTAACTTGTACCAATTGACATGACATAGCACAAAATTCCTGTAGTAAGAACAATATACTAATTTTGGATTAGCACTTATTAAAATTGTTTCTAACTATTAATGAAAAAGAAGAGATCTAAAAATTATATCTTGGCCACTTGAAACTACAAATATGAAGTAAAAAGAAATATTTAAATATCTTAAATTCTTTAAGTTAATGATTGAATCATATAAACTTATTACATTATTATACTCGAATATAGACAATATCTTAAACACTTCAGTATTGGTAATATATTATTAATTGCCTTATTATCAATGTAATTCGTTAATAAAGTAAGAAGATGTGTAAAAACTTTACTTGAGAGATGCCCACAAACTTAAGTATAAATCAAAACAAAGATTCAAATATTGTAAATGCTTTGAGTTAATGATAGAATCACGCAAGCTTATTACATTATGAATAAGGATACTACCTAAGACACTTCATTGTTAGTAATATATTATTAATATTCACTATCAAAGCAATTTGATAACAAATTAATAGGTGTAAATTTAGGTAAAAACTTTACTTGAGAAATGCCTTCAAACATAAGAGGATTACCATGTTTTGTTATCATAAATGATAACCAATGGTATACAATAGCTATACTATTACATGTCTTGAAATCAACCAAATATAAAGCAAGTGATCATGATTACTATAGAACTTTGAGAGATATAAAGTCATTAGAGAATCCTACATATGTGCATATAATATCTAAACATCAACAAGCATAAGAAAACCACAAAGTATAATAGAATAATTATACTTATAATTACTGAATCAAATGATAATAAGTAATACTTAAAAAGGAGAGAGTGAAGCGTTCAAATTAATTTTCAAATTTCCAAGAAAGTGATGACTTTATTATAGAATAATGGAAATATGGTAGAAGTTACAAACAATATTATGAGTTTGGTACCATACACAAAAAATGGTACAAAACTGGGTATATAAGTACCCGATACCGACGATTTTGCATTGTAACGGTTGATATTTCCAATACTAGCTAGTACCATAAATTTTAAAAATATAAAGGACTGTTTTGAAAAAATTCCTAAAACACCCCCCATCCTGATGCTACTCTGTTACTCTCACTCTTTTGGTTCTCCTCTCTAGCAACTCTCCTCTCTGACGATTGTCATCTCCAGTGACTCTTCACCATTGTCTCTTCCTCTAATTCTATCTCTCTCTCTTTCTTCGGTGACTCTCCACTCTCCTATGCGAGGCATAAGAAACCAGTGCAACAACCACCAATAATACATAGCCAAACTTACATGTAAAAGAGGCAAAGGGAAAAAAGTCAAAATTACCTAAAGATTTCAACTTAGGACTGATCCCAAGACTGCATTTCATCGAACACCTCATAATCTCCTTCAAGAGTTTCTAATTCTTACTAGTGTGGGTTGTTAGACAGGAAAATAGGTCTAAGAGAATAAAGAACTCTGAGTGAATTAAGCCTTATAAGTGCTTCCCCTACCCACAGGTCCCTTAAACTCTTCTCCATCTCCATCTACCTAGTTAACAATAGAGACAGGAAAAGAGAGAGTTAGAGACACAACTATAATAGAAGCAAGTTGGTAAGTGGTGACTGTTATATAACAATCAAAACGTGTGGTTGTTTTTTACTTGCCAAATTCTTAGCCAAAAGAAGAAAAAAATGACAAGAATAAGAGATATGTGAGGAGAAAGTAAAGAAAACTCTAAAGAAACCAAAACATCTAGATGATTTTTTTTAAAAGTTATGGAGAAATCAGGATGTAGACACGTGGGTGGGCTATTGAGATGTTAAATGTTTTTGGGTTGTGGAGGGATGTATGGCTAGTTTGCTTGTTTTTTAAAACATGTACAAATTTTCAATTTCATTAATATAATTTAATTTTTCAAAAAAATGAAACTATATATTATGGTAACCAAGAAAAACATTGTTTTTACAATGTATATGAATTTAAGTTAAAAATTTTAAACATATAATTTTACAAAATGTGAAAAATAATATTAATAAAAATAAATAAATTATTTTTATTTTAAATTTCAATTATTATGATTTTTGGAAAAATTGACATAAAATTATAAATTATATAGTAAAATATATTAAAAGACTATTTTGCAATTTCAAAAAAATTTAAGGACCATTTTATAAATTTGAAAATTTTACCCTAAACGACACTTGGTATTGATCATTACCAGTAAAGTATTGTATCAGAACCAAATCTAGTACCATTACCGATACGGTATTCATAACATTGGCTATAAAGAATAAAAGGATGAGCCTATAATAGGAAAAAGTTTCTCCTAATATCTTTTATTGTTTCTTAACTTTAACCTTATCTTTTCTCTCCTTTTCTTTAAAAAAAAGTTTTCCTTAACAAAAATTAGTGACCTTAATTTGAAACAGAAAAATTTAGATTATAAACTAATAAAATATTAAAGTAAATTATTTGATAACACACAAATTTTGATTTTTTTGATGCAATTCAATTTAATTTTCAATTCAAGTATCATCAGATATTCAGAATTGTACTAAATTAAAATTAATAGAACAAGTCAGTCCAATTTTAATGAAAAAGTTCATAATACAGTTTGGTTTTGTATTTTTCTTTTTGATTCTTTCAAATCGATTTAGAATATCTAAAATTAGTGTCCGACCTTATATATGTGGGCGCTTGACAGCTAACCCTCTACCAGCTTACCCCAAGGATACAACGTCGTCTTTAGCACTCTTTAAGATAAGTTGAGACAAAGTTATTCATATCCCAGTTAACCATTGAGTTAGATAACAACATGGTTCCCACTCCACAAAACCAACTAATTGTACAACGAGGTCTGAACATGTGTGTATAAAATTGGCTCTCATCATCACCACTATGTGAAGTTTGAAAGAAGCTCGCCACGGTTATGATATAGCTGATTATATCTTATTATTTAATTTTGGACATTATTTAATAATTGGATATGGTTATGTTTATGTGGGACTCTTTTAAGATAAATTTGATAAGGTTTACAATCTTAATTAAGATGGTAGTCTATTTTGGATAATATCTATCTAAGGAAGCAAATTTTTTGAAATTTATATTGATCATGGCAGTTGTAATATGGTTGGGATTCAAGGCAAAATAATGTCAGTTTTGGTGAGTAATACCAACATATTTTATATGATTTAGTAGCTAAATTTCTGGGATATTATTAGTGAAGTTTGGTAATTGATTTCGTTGAGAATGAAGTCCATCTGCTACAAAATTTCTCTGTTGAATGACGTCACCTTAGTTGAAGGGTTTTATGCTGCGTTTTTCTTTGACGTTTTTGTCGTTGATTGAATGGTCTTACAACTGAGATTTGTCTCTTGATTTATAAGATAATTGGCTAGGTGATTTGGGCATATTTGCTAGGTTCTGGTTGATATCGTTTTCTTTTCTTAGCTGGGCATTCTTCTATTATTCAACGACAATTGAGGATGTTCTTTGGGAATTTTGCAGTTAATTTATTTTCTGGTTTTCTTATCATTATAGTGTTGCTGTTCATTTTCCATAGTGTGATGATTGTCTAGCTATCCTTTGCGATTTGTGGTGTACGAAAACTCCAAAATTTTTCATGATCTTAGTAGTTGCTATACTTGATCTGTTTCGTGATTTTTATGGGCTGTCTTAGTGTGGCTTTTGTATGAAAAAGGTATAGCAGTTTTTGTGGGTTTGAAGCTATTTTGTTTATGGTTTTTTGGAGATGGAACGTCTATTCGTTTGTTGAATTTAATGGGTTCTGTAATCATTGATTGCCAGCTGCAATCTTTTCTGTTTTTAAACAATCTTTGAAGACAATTTCAATAGCTGATTTTTGTGGTAGTTGCATGAGTTTTATTGAGATGATTAGTTATTGATTGCGCTTATTTTGGTGGCTGTCGATAGTAAAGGTATTGTGCAAAAAATTCCTGCAGTTGGTGTGGATTTTGCAGTTTAATTTTCTACAACGTTTCAGTGATGAAATGTTTATTTTGGTAGGTATTTTTTGTTGTTACGGGTGTGATGTTATGGTGATAAGATCGAAAGACTACAACAAATTTATTGGTGGATAACTTTCTGATCTTTCATTGAAGAAGTTGGAATTATTAGGAAAGTTGTTTTTCTTATCTCAAGTGTTTTCGTTTATGTTGAAATTTGTTTAATCACTTGAGTTTTTCATTTTGTTTCGTTATCATTAAACTTTGTTTAAGAAAATCCTCTGTTGAGGCTAATACGAGGCAGTCATACTATTGGGTGTGAAATTCTTTTATGGATTGTGAGAATGAGGGGTAATGTCAAGCGTTTACTGAGTCTACTCAATAAGGCCTTGTATAAAACTATTGTCGTCAGTGAAAGTATTAAGCTAAGTGAGGGTTCCTCATATGTAAACAAGGTTTGTCGAACTAAAATTTTTGGTGTTACTTTGTTAATTCGCCTTTGATTTTTTTCTTTTCATTTTTGTCAGAAAACTTATAACTACTGTGACTATTTATAATTTGTGCGAAACTACATCCTTGAGAAATTTTCTTCCACTATTCCCTTCAGCCAACCGTAGACATTCTTATGCATCATTTGAAGTTTAATCATTTGCCGTTCAAATCCATATTTAGTATACTCAAAAGTAAAATTCCAAATTTGATCTGTAATGATAATATTCACTTTGAGTTGCCTTTGTTTGTTTGCTCACAAATGTCTTAAACAATGCCCATAATCATAGTCTTGACTTTGACTTAGAAAGTCATTGTGGACTATGCATAAAATAATCTGTGCAGCATTATAAGGATAACATATACTAAGTAACAACATATTCAATCATGGAGCTTCAACATAGTGAAGAGCAACGAGCTTCAAATAGAGGCAATGACGATAACTGGTTTTGTTTAGACAATGTTGTCCAACTCGGTGAGTAAGTGGGGTGGGCCAGATATCGTCTGATCTTGTCTTCAAGATTGCTGGAGATAATGGCCCTATTTGAAAATCAATTGGTTGCATTTAGCTATTAGCTGACAACTGATCTATCAGCTAATTTGACTAGCGGATTGCATAGTTATTGGTTAGAGATATTTGGTAAAATTAGCTGTTTAATATTAACTGTTGATGTATAAAATGACTTATGAAGGCATGGTTTTTAAAAAAATTATAAGGGCATGAATTGGTCACCCGTGCATAAGTGTAGGCTTTTTATTTTTATTTTAATTCTAATTATACTAATATTACTTTAATTAAATTAAATTAAATTTAAAATTTAATTATTACTTTAATAAAAATTAAATTAAATTAAATTAAATTAAATTATAATTATGTTTTTATTAATTTTAAAAAAATTAAAATTAAAAAATGCATATTGTACGCCCGTGCATTAAGTGCGCATTTGCAAATGCACAGGCGTGCATTTTTTAATTTAATAAAAAATAAATTAAAATTTAATTATTACTTTAATAATAAATTAAATTAAGTTAAATTATAATTATAATTATGTTATTATTAATTTAATAAAAAATTAAATTAAAAAACCTAAAAGATTTAAGAGTCAGGGCTTGTAGTTAGGCATAAATTTGACTTGTAAAAATTAATGTTTAGCTTTATTTATTTAGGAGGGTATAATTGATTTTTCACTTGCACTATTTAGTTGAAGATGAAAACGCTGCTACTGTGTAGCTTTTTCAAATTTAGCGATTTGGGATAAATCCACTATCTATTCATCTTTTTACTAAACAAAAATTTCAGCTGTTTGAAAAGGTTAAACAGCTAAAACACTTGAATCAACCAAAAAATTAGCTGATTCGTTATCCTCTAAACGTAGGCAATGTCGAGTGAACTGACGTAAAGTTAAAGTTGTCAAACTTTCAAGGGAGACATTTTTAGGAATCAGATCTTTTTTTACCAGTTATAATATTCCTATCGTATTTCATTAAATCTCATTTATACATTTATATAAACCCTACATAAATATATGAATAAAATTTAATAAAATATAATTAAAATAGATCAAGTGAAACAAATGATTTGGTGAGACATTTTTACAAAAGACGACGCCATTTATGTTCAAAGTTTATTTAATAATTTAGCAGAAGTTGACGGTAGACGGTGATGTTTTGAAAATTGAAAGGATTAAGAGAGATTTTAAATAATAAGGAAGTTTTTGATGATTGGAGCAATTAAGCTACAGTATTATATTCGAGCCGTACCACAGGCTTACTGAAAGGTGTGCCTCGGGCCTATTTGGGAACCTGAGCTAGCTTGGACTTCACTTTTTGCGGATACACCCATTGATGAAGCCTGGTGAGAGCACGGTTTTGTACAAATCAATACAAAGCCTGCTTCAGCTTCTATTTTGGTTAATCGCATGTAACTGTTTTTCCAGGGCATCCAAGAGAAGGTGAGACCTAAAGCTGCTTCCATCGACAGGTGGGCAGCGGCATATTAGGACTGTATAACAGCTAAGAAAATTTAGCTGGGTCATCCTCTAATCAAGCTCTAAATGACATATACATAAAAAATGGACCAGAACAAAAGAGAGAATAGGGATATTGCTCACATTTTCTGTTGAGCAACCCTTTATCGCATTCCTACACTTGATTAACTTAACCCATCACTCAGGAATTTTCATTTAGTTTGAAGATCCTTTCTTTTTCATGTTTGGAATTCTTTCCAATCATGGATCAACTGAAAACAAAGATTGTAATTTCACAGAAAATTGTTATTTCTATGTTGTTTCTGCATCTGTAAGGGATTTCCGCTTCCTACTCTTGCTTTTGCTGATCTTATCTTGAGACAATGGAAGATATACTTGGTAAAATGGGTGGTAGATTCAAAATCTCCATAACGGATTCCACCATGATGTGGATTTTACACTCTGCAATGAACAAAGCCTACGAAAGGGTTCAGTCCAAGGACGGTGCAATTGAACGTTTAAGTGAAATTTCAAAGTTCTATGAGTTGGCTGTGATGCAATTAGAGGGCTGCCTGAAGGTTGTTCACGAGGAAGCGGAGAGCGGTCTGGAAAGCAGCGATGAAGAACTGCTTGGAGAACTCTCAGAGATTCGAGACCGTCTTGAAGGACGCCTTAAGGAGACAGAGAGAGCCATTTCAGAAAAGGATAGAGAGTTTACAGAGAAATTACAAAATGAGTTGAAGAATAGACGCATTTTGAAACTCAAAGAGAGAGAATTGGATTCTTTACGTGCCAATCTCCAGGTTGAGAGGACAAAGGCAGGGGGGATTGAGGAGCTTGTTCATGGGAATTGGGCAAGCAAAGATGAGGATAGAGACGAAGAATTTTCAGAGCTGAAGAGTTCAGTGGATCAGCAAGTGTTGAATATCAAGCAGAAACTTGACCCTCAATTCAGGTTCATCGATAGAAGGCGCAATAAAAGTTTTGATTGCATAAAGATTGAGCAAATGAGTTCTGACATAGATATATTGAAAGAAACGATGGACATTGCTTTTGGAAAGATGCAAAATGTTATGTTCTTCCCTGAGTTGGAACCAATAGAGCAGCTATGTAGGTGGCCTATTGAGAGAGACGCAATCTTTATATTAATCAAAGGTTTTATAAGGGATACCAAGAAGAGATTCAATTCAGAAATGAGGAAGGCACAGAAACAAGTGTCAACTGATTTGGGCAAGCAATTGTCGAAGTTGTTGCAAGAGGTCAAATGCTTGCATGATCAGCTTGACCCTTTCAGCGCATCAAAAACAAAAAGTACAAATTCATTAGAACGTGACAGTTGTGGCAAATCTGATAAGTCTAGCCCGATTATAGAAAGATCAGATCAAAATCAAAGGAACCAGCTTGGCAGAGAGGATACAGACGATAAGGGCAGCAATCTTGTCGCAAAAATGATTAAGAGTCACGAGTTCTTCATCAAAAAAACGAGCAAAGAGGTAAATTTGGTTAAGAGAGAAGTTATTACTTGCCCATCCCCTAGTAAAGAAAAGGATCCAAGTAGCCCAAGAAGAACGATCCAAGAGGTTATAGTAGGACTGGAAAGTTTAGTCAACTGGAACACAAGACTTGGTGATTCTCTCCGTGGCTATGAAGGCGATGACATTGATGAAACTTCTTCAGTAAAGGGCTTGAGTGATCTAAATATGGAAAAACACATCAAATCTCAAATTGACAGTTTGGGAGATGTCTGGAAAAATTTGAACAAATCAGTTTCCCAGACAGCATATGAAAAACTAAAGAACAAAGTATGCCTGTTGAGAAAAGATAGAGAAGATGTAAATTTCCAGATGCTGATCATGGAACACACTTATGGTGCTATTTTAGAAGGTCTGATGAGTCAATACTATGCTGAATTACGTCGAAATGACTTGCAGAACTTGATCCGGGACTCTGTATGCAAAAGTTTCTTCAAAGAAACGGCCAACGAGTGGAACGAGACAATGGAAAAAGACAAGAATGAACTTCAGATTAAAGAAGAGATAAGTAATACTGTCTTCAGCGAGTCACTTAATCAAATTCGCTGTGCTCTTGAATCGGCTTTAACGGAAATCCGAACTTCAGAGTTTCAGAGAAACTGCTTGTTCGATCTTCATATAGAGGACAAATTGAGTGAAGTAATTTCAATAGCTTACTTTGGAGAAATGTGTAGAATATGGAATGAGGTTATACAACAGTGCAAAGCTCAAACTGCTGCCAAAGAAGAGCTGCAATTGATAGCCTTTAAAGAGACCATCAGAGATTTATGTGATACGGCTAATCACGTAGTAAGTGAAATCAGAAAAGCAAAATGTTGGCAAAGCGATATTTATGGCTCCCCAATGAGTAATGATTCGTGCCAGTGCATAGAATGCTGGATAAGCGAGGATATCTGCATGGTTTTCTTTAAGGAAATGTCCAAGCACTGGAAAGAAGAGATAGATGCCAATAACTTAGAAAGTTCCATAAGGGAAGAAATTTTCCTACTTGTGGTTATTCGCGCAATGAATGAGGCAACTTCTGTTCTTGCAGAAGCTCAGTCCCAGGACCACCTCAGAATTTCAAAAGATTTCGTCTCTTCAAAGAAGTTGGATAAAAATCTAAAGGTTAGTGGAGAAGAAATTTTGACTCAAGATCAAAATTCATCATCGAATATTCAAGCTGAGGATAACTTGATGCAAAATGCTAGTTCAGATATCAAAGAATGCAATCAAATGCTAGGCATTGTGGGACTAAAACAAAAACAGTGGGACAAGCTCAAGGTATCTTGTAGATTGTTGATTGAGATGGATACCGCTTCCTGTTCAGTAAACAGCACAGTACACAAAGCTTTGGAGAAATTAGCAATGAGTAAAGCAATCTTGAGTAAGTTGACATTTGGTTTAGGCGTAGCACTTGAAGACATGGAAAGTTTTGGTAATTTAATCAATCCCAATGTACATTTCTTCAATAGCATGGAATATCCCTCATTCCAAAAGGAGAAAATTGAAAGTGCGACCTCTGATTTTCTATTTTCACCCATCCTGGAACTTTCACAACTATTTATGCACTTCCAACGCATAACAGAAGAAAAACTCAGGCTGAACATTTTGAGGTACTTGGTTTTATCCTCCCCCAATCCTCGGCCGTCGCCAACCACTTATTCATGAACTCTTGTTTTGCCACTTCTTTTACAGGTTAGATAAAACATTGGGTAATTTACATGCTGTTGCTGACCTTGTTAACTCTCTGAAGAGAAAGGAACGGCTTTACAAAGAGGCTTTTATTAGAAGATGTGAGAACCTCAGAAAGGCCGAAACTGAGGTATCTTTTGTTTTCCTGTCTTTGCTTGCGATGTTGGACGTGAAATTACCTATCCCAGAATTATTTTGCTATGGAATACTATATGTAATATCGAAGAGAGTAATGTCGGCCCCCTCCTAGTCATTTTTCAGGTTGATCTGCTGGGAGATCGAGTGGATGTACTTTCGGCTTCGCTTGAAAAAGTATACAACACTCTGCATCACCGTTTTCCAGAGTTGCAACAATATCATGAGGTGAGGCTATTAATTCTTGTGATCTTAATATAAGATGCTCTCTTTGCAATATCCGCATCTTCCACGTTATTCTGATCAGTCCCTGTTCATCATCTAGATACTGCATTCTGGGTTTTGATTATTTGATAATGTTTCTGTTTTTGGTTTCTAATACTCCTTGCAGGTGTCGGACCTCCTGGAAATGATTGGGAAAGAATTGGGAGAAAGTGTCCAAAAATATGCTAAGTCATGTTGAAACGTTAATCTTCAACAAAGGTTAACGACCAAATTGTTAGCTAAGTGACTGTTTTCCAGAACGACCAGGACGGGGGTAGGAATCTGAGGTGAACTACCCAATAAGAGCAACACCAGTAGTAGAGAATTACATCGGAAGTTGTTATGCTGCGTATCAGGAGTTTCTGAAAGTTGAGACTTTTAGCCAACGGGATATGAGAATAGATCCGAGATAAGAGAAAGGCAAATAAGAGTTGAAATAAGACCAATGATTATGAAAGGTAATGGGACTTTTGGTATCAGTTACCTAAACACTTACAATGCATGAGTTTTGGGACCTCAAAAAGGCACTCCATTCATTTTATACCCCTTCATATCGTATGTATCCTTGAAATAGGTTACGACTGTTGCTTTGATTTAAACGTATAAATGGGTTGTTCATTGGAGTGTCTTTTAACTTACAGATCTGTTCCATATATTATGTTAAAATTGGGCCCTCAAAAGTCTTCTTCCCTTTATGGTGTACTGAAAAAAAAATGTTGCACCTTCTCAATCTTACTCCTATTCTCACAAATGACTCTCAAACCAAAGAATTGAAAGCTGATTTCTAAAATATTTACAACTTCTAAAAGGTCCAAGTATAAGGTGGTATTGACTCGTGGGGCACTGCCACTTAGTAGATTGTATTTTTAAAAAAAAAGTGGAGAAAGACAACTTGCAAGTTGTCCAGATTTCTCATATACATATTTGTGCTAATGTGATGCGGTGAGTTTATGAGAGAGTTTTAAGGAGTGTGTTTCAAAAGATTGTGATAAAGTGATTTTTAGGATATTTTTAGGCAATATTTTCCTAAAAAGATAAGTGACAAAATAATGAGGATATTGTCTTAGGGATAGCAAATTTAGAAAACACCTTCTGTGTGAGTGTCATTATTTTATCGTGTCATTTTTTACTTTCATTATTGGAAGATTTATTCAGAGTTTGACTCGTGGACATAGCTTAAATTAGAGATTGAGCCATGTTAAATTTTTGTGTATTATTTTCTTGCTTATTTTACCGATGAGATATAATTCGTAATTTTTCCCAACAAATAATATCAAAGTCAGGTTTGGTTTTGTGTTCATCGAAGATAAAGGCAAAAATAAGCAAGATGATTAGCCTAAATGACTCCAACTATCACATATGGAAGAACCAGATGAAAGATCTTATGTTCCTTAAAAAAATGCATTTGCCGATGTTTACGATAGCAAAACTTGAACAAAAATTGTATGAGGAGTGGGATTTTGAACATGAACATGTATGTAGTTTTATTTGGTAATTTATTGAAGATAATGTGTATAACCATATTTGCAACGAGACTCACACTTTGACGTTATGGAAGAAACTTAAGGAGTTGTATGCCTCAAAAACTGGAAACAATAAATTATTTTACCTGAAAAAAGTAGCGCAAATAAAATATCGAGAAGGTACCTCTGTGGCAGATCACTTGAATGAAATTCAAGAGATCATGGATCAATCATTAGGAATGGGCATAAAGCTCGATGATAAAGTACTTGCCCTTTTCTTGCTTTATCTCCCTGCCAGAGTCTTGGGAGACTTTGAAGATTTTAATTACTAATTATGCAGTTGACGATGTTATTAATATGGAATCTATAAAACATGAAATTCTGAATGAAGAGATGAGGAGAAGATCACAAACTTCGGCCTCTTCAACATAGTCAGAAGTTTTGGTCATAGGTTCCAGGAGGAGGATCAAATCTAGAGGTCCAAGTTTTATAAATAAGAGCAGAGAAAGATCAAATAAATATGCAAACGTTGAGTGCCATTACTGTAAGAAGAAGGGCTATATCAAAAGGTTTTACCAGAAGTTCAAAGAAGAAAAGAACAAAGGCAAAGAAGTTAAGAAAGATAATAATAGTGATGACGAACAAGCATCGATGGATACTACCATTGATGACTTTCACATCGTCTCATATGATAATGATGTGAATAGTGCATTATGTGAGTTCAACTTGATAGTTGACAGTGGTGCCACTCTTCACGGTAGATCACATAAAGAACTCTTCTTATCATAGACATTAGGAGATTTTGGTGTCTTTAAAATGGAAAATAGCGGTTTGGCCAAAATCATTGAAAAAGGTGATATTTACTTGGAGATGAAAAATGGCATGAAATTGCTTTTGAAAGATGTCAGACATGTTCCTAATTTTTGCCTAAATCTGATCCCTATTGGTATACTTGATGATGAAGGTTTTTTAGCACTTCAAATATGGTAAATGGAAACTTACTAAAGGTTCCTTGGTAATCACCAAAGGTAAGAAGTGCTCAAAGTTGTACTTGATGAGCTCTCCAATGACATCGTGAATCCAGTGGGGAAAGATGGTGCAATGGAATTGTGACACAAGAGATTCGGTCATATGAGCGAGAAAGAGATGACTTACTTAGTAAAAAAGAATGCATTATTTGGAATTGGCTAGGTGCATTTAAAGAAATGTGTTGATTGTATAACAGGAAAGCAAAATAAAGTCGCTTTAAAAAGTTCCTCTCCTTCGAGAATGAAGAATGTGTTGGATTTTATATACTCAGATCTATGTGGGCCAATGCCAAAGTCACTAGGTGGTGTTCAATACTTTATGACTTTCATTGATGATTATTCTAAGAAGACATGGGTGTACATCTTAGAAACTAAAGATTAATTGCTAGATGTTTTGAAGCAATTTCATTCCTTAGTTGAAAGACAAATTGGGAAGAAGTTGAAATACATTCAAACAGACAATGGTGAATAATACATTGGACCATTTAATGTTTATTGTAAAGAGAAGAGTCATTAAACTATTACTCCTAAGACACCTCTGTTGAATGGCTTAGCTGAGAGGAAGAATAGGACTTTGATGGAGAGAGTTAGATCCCTACTCTCATATGCAAAGTTGTCGAAGAAATTTTAGGGTGAGGCTCAGTACATGTATTAAATAGCTCACCCTACATCCTTTTACAGTCTAATGTTTCAGAGAAAGTATGGCTAAGAAAGGATGCTTCCTATGATCATCTAAGGGTATTCGACTATAAAGCTTATGTTTATATCTGTAAAGATTAAAGATTAAACTTGATGTTAAGACTCACCAGTATATATTTATTGGTTATAGAAAAGATAAATTCAGTTATCATTTTTATGATCCAGTCTAGAAGAAGCTGAATTGGAGCCATGATGCTATTTTTGTCAAAGATCAAACCAGTGAAGATCTTAGCAAAGTGAAAAAGGATGTTCCAAAAACTGACAGTGACCTGGTGGATTTAGAGTTAATTCCTTCAAAACTGGTGCCAAGATAATTTGGAGATGAAGTTGAAAATGGCCAGTCGAACATAGTTGAGCTCCTATTCAAAATAAATCAATCAAATGAATATTTTGATAAAGATGATGCTCAGAATTAATCACTAGCATCAGAGACTACTCAAGTTCCAATAAGGAGATCAATGTGAGTAAGATAAACCTTTACTAGATACTCCAGTGATCAGTACGTGTTACTTACTAATGAGGGAGATCCTGAGAATTTTCAAGAGGTTATGATAGATGAACATAAAATGAAATGGGTTAAAGTCATGCAATATGAAATGAATTCTTTGCATGAGAATAAAATTTTTGAGTTAGTGAAGTTGTTAAAAGGCAAGAAAATTTTGAAAAATAAGTGGGCGTTTAGGATTAAGAATAAAGAACACAATCCCCATCTAAAGTCCAAAGCTAGATTGGTTATTAAAGGATTCAAGGAAAGAAAAGATATTGATTTTGATGACATATTTTTCACCAATTATGAAGATGACATCCATTTATGTAGTGCTCGGTTTAGCAGGAAGTCTAGATTTAGAAATCAAGCAATTGGATGTCAAGACAACCCTTTTTCATCGAGATTTGGAAGAGGAGATATATATATGGAGCAATCAGAGGGTTTCAAGGAAAAAGGTAAAAAGGAATATGTGTGTAGATTGATGAAAAAAATTTATGGTTTAAAACAGGCACCGAGACAGTAGTATAAGAAATTTGAGACAGTTATAGGGGAGCAAGGTTATAAGAAGACTACTTCAGATCATTGTATTTTTGTACAAAAATTATCTGATGATTATTTCATTATCCTTTTGCTCTATGTTCATGATATGTTGATTATTGGCCAAAATATCAACAGAACTAATGGTTTGAAGAAGCAGTTAAGCAAGTGTTTTTCCATGAAAGACTTAGGGTTAGTAAAACGAATTCTTGGCATGACGATTATCAGAGACAGGGGTGCTAAGAAATTATGGTTGTCATAAGAGAAGTAAATTAAGAAAGTACTTCAAAGGTTTAAAATGGATAAAGCTAAAGCAATTAGTTGTCCTTTTGCTAATCACTTTAGGCTGAGTACCAAGTAAGACCCTTCGATTCATGAAGAGAAGGAAGAGATGATGAAAGCCCCCTTTGCTTCTACAGTTGGAAATTTGATATATATCATGGTGTGCACATAGCCAGATATTGCTTACGCAATTGGAGGAGTGAGTAGGTTCCTTTCAAATCTTGGTAAGGAACAATGGGGTACTGTGAAGTGGATTCTCAGATATCTATGTGGTACTTCTAAAATATGCTTATGTTTTGGAACTACCAAACTTGTGTTAGTTGGTTACATAGATGCAGCCATGGCCAGTGATGTTGACTTAAGAAAGACTATTTCAGGTTACCTAATTATATTTGAAGGGGAGCTATGTCATGGCAATCAAAATTGTAGAAATGTGTTGCTCTATCCACTAATGAAGCGGAATTTATTGTTGCAACTGAAGCATGCAAGAAGCTCCTATGGATGAAGAAGTTATTACATGAACTTGGTTTTTAGTAGGATAGATATTGACTGTTTTGTGATAGTCAGAGTGTTATTTACCTTAGGAAGAATTCCTTTTTCCATTTAAGATCAAAGCATATTGATGTGAGATATTACTGGATTAGATAGGTGTTAGAGAAGAAGCTATTGTAGCTTGAGAAGATTCATAAATATGAGAATGGTTCAAATATGATGGCAAAAGTTTTACTAAGGGAAAAGTTTGAGTTATGTCGATTATCTGCAGGAATGGCAGTAAACCCTATGTAGTCAGGATGGGAGAATTATAAGATGGTACTGAATCACGGGGTATCGCCACTTAGTAGATTGTATTAAAAAAAGGAGGAAGACAACTTGTCAATGCAAGCTGTCTATAACTTGCATTAAGCAAGCTGGACGACAACTTGTATATTAGCTTGCTTATGCAAGCTGTGGTAGTGGAGGGTCTATAAAATAACCCTTCCTCCCATTTTCTCATTTACATATATGTGCTAATGTGAGATGTAGTAAGTTTGCGAGAGAGTTTTAAGGAGCCATTTTTTATGTTCTAAAAGATTATGAGAGAGTGATTTTTGGGATGTTTTTAGGAAATGTTTTCCTAAAAAGGGTAAGTGACAAAATTGTGAAGATATTATCTTACGGATAGTAAATTTGAGAAAAACCTTGTATGTGAGTGTTACTATTTTGTTATGTCTTTTTTCACTCTCTATTTCTTCTATTTTCAGTATTTGAAGATTTATTTAAAATTTGCCCCGTAGACATAGCCTAAATTAGAGGGTGAATCACGTTAAATTTTTGTGTATTATTGCCTTGCTTATTTTACCTGTGAGATATAATTCGTAATTTTTCTCAACACCAAGTTCGTTTTTTTCTTTGCTTTAACGGACTTTAAAAGTCTCATATTGCCAACAATGGCAACAAGGGAAAATGCTGGAACCCATCCCCAGGCAGGTCACGGGGACGTCCTACGTGACATTTTGACGCGTGTCCCACGAGGGAGGAATTCCCCACCAGGTTAAATTTAAAACAAATAAACTCATTTAACTTACCTCCGAACAAGATTAGAGGTAGATCATACGAAAATTTAATAAGTGTTGATCCCGGGAAATATGCGTGGTGGGATCGTAAAATAAGCATAGACATTAAAATAAGTCAATCAAGAACAAAAATTTCAGAAAAATATTTA
>JANZXR010000172.1:18116677-18134982 GCA_027575705.1 Erythroxylum echinodendron | reverse complement strand
TATCATGGCATTTTGATTAAATGGAAAGAAGAAAAAGCATGAGAATATGAACTTGTGATTGATTGAATTGAGCATAAGATTTGATTTTGTTTAGGCGAGAGGGGAACCGTTTTGTAGTCACATGCACGTCGACATAAAGCCTTCACCGGACTGCCCGCTTGTGGCACACGAGATCTGAAAAGTGGATTCATTTCGTTCACGGAGTAAAACTCGGTTTCTCTGTTTTGTTCGACGGAACTCTCGAGCCATTTGTTTGTGCATTTGCATTTTAATGTATTAAGTTTTGATGAAGTTGAGTATTACGCTTTGATGTTAAATCACATCCAATATATTTCATGTAATGATGTACTGAGTTATGAGTTATGAATGTTGAACTTACATTGTTTGGTCAAGATAAAATGAGTATGCTTATATGGTTAGATGCATGTATGTTTGATTGTATGGCTCATCGCCAATGGTTATAAATATATTAGCCATTGATATGTGTAGCTCAACCCAATATTTTTCCCACTCCTCAACTGTAGATAGAAGATCAATGAATCCTTGCAAGGCATTTGTACAAATTCCAAGATAGATAGCTTTTGTACTAAGTTAGTGGCTAGACTTTTGGATAGCTTTACAAGCACATTGAACATTGAGCATCCAATGCATTTTTGTATCTTTTGTTAAGAATTTGATGAAATGTTGATTTGTAATTAAAGTTATGTATAAACTCCATTTTTATTTGGAAATGAATAAAGAATTGAAGAAGTTTCCAATGTGTATGTGCTTAGTCATCTTGTAGTTATACATTTCTTATTTCAAGTCTTCCATAGGTGTAGAAATTGTGCTTTGGATTCAAGGGAAAAAATGGATCAGTATAGGTAGAATTAGACAAAGGTGTCTTCTTGGAAATTGTAGATTTTCTTTCTAGATTTTCAATTCTATATAGTATGAAATATTTTCATATCGAAGTTGAGAGTTATGGTTGTTAGAAGTTTGTTATGCTGCATAGGATGGACTTTCGGGACAACTGTATTGGTTTGAACTTTTAACCCTTATAAAGGTGAAATTTGTTTTTGAGGTCTTCATAGAAGTTGTAGTTCTAGAAGTCCTCTTCAACACGGTCTTTAAATTACCTTAATAAAATACTTGTAGTGAAAGTTATGCCCTTTTTACCAAGACATATCAGAGGAAGAAAAGAGAGAAGAGGAAACTTGTGATTGCAGGCGCGCGCACCAGGTTGCGATCCTGCTTATGCACAATCATGACCCCGCAGGTCCTTTCCCTCAGCCTGAACATATTTCATTCTTTTGATCATAACTTCTGTCGTCCGACCTTCAAATGGCCTAATTTTTGAAGCTTTGGATTCCTAACACATTCCTCTATCTCTCCACAAAACTTTATAGCTTTTGGTATTAATTTGAAAAAGATTGATTGAATCAAATTGAGGGATTGGTTGGAAGAGTGTGAGTTGGATATTTTTACTAAACATTCTTCATCATTTTGATGATATCTTAATCCGTAGAGCTCCAATTGCGATGATTCTTGTCTCTATATAAACTAGAGACATAGAGCCACAAATTATCTGAAGAGATAAAATTTTAATTCGGACTTTAAGACTTTCAATTTCTGGATGGAAGTTGAGTATAGTGTACTACTTTAGTATATCAACAGCCAGAAAATGTTTGGGCTATAACTTTTAGATTTTTGAACCAAATGGAATGATTTTGGTGTCATTAGAAACTTAAGACAATGTGGACAAATGTTCTAAAGAAGCCAAATTGAAATTCCAATTTGAGGTTTTCCAAAATCTATCATGAAGTTAAAGAAATGAGTTTGCCCACGTTTTTATGACTCCGAATGTTGGGCTCTATAAACGGGGTCCAACATTGTTTGGTATCAGAGCTTAAGTTTTTCCTAGGCTTAGAGTGCATGGTAGGATGAATTGTTATGCTATGTGATTAATTGTTTTCATTATTAAATTGATTGATTACATTAAATGCATGTATACATGTAAGAAATATGATTGAAATAAAATGTAAGCTAATCGGTAGTGTTTCTATTGAAAGAGTGAGATGCCACCTCATAAGAGGACATGAGGAATATTGCAAGGATCGATAGCACCTGACTCTCTCCCGAGGGAGGAGACTACTGATGAGTCAGTAGCTCCAGGAAATACCGAGGCTTCTGTAGGACATGGTAATGAGCCCATTCGATCACAGACATAAGATTCGCCTGTTTTGCGAGAACAAGAGCCTCCCTTAGATCCGAGATTGTTTCAGGCATTTTCTCAAGCCTTTGTCCAGGCTATAGGTCAGATGCCACATGCTTCTGCTTTGGACCCAGTTAAGAAGGGGAAGCAGTTCGACAAGTTGAGTAAGTATGGGGTAGTTGATTTTTATGGGTCTACGGATATAGAAGAAGTCGAGACTTGGATGAGAAAGACCGAGAGGATACTAGATCAGATGGATTATGAGGATGATGAGAAGGTTGTGTATGCTGCTAGTTTGCTTCAGGGAGATGCTCTGCATTAGTGGGAGAGTGTGTTGAGGAGTCAGATGAGACTGCCAGTGCTAACATGGAAAGATTTCTTAGCAATGTATAAAGAGAAGTATTTGTCTGAAGTGTACATCCAGTAGAAGCATAGAGAGTTTTTGAGCCTCACCAAAAGGAAGATGATGGTGAGCAAGTATGAGCGCCGATTTACACAATTGGCCCGATATGCAGTTGAGTTAATGATGAGCGAAGCGGCTAGGTGCCGAAGATTTGAGCAGGACTGCACTTGGCCATCAGAGAAAAAGTGGTGGCACATAATTTCTGTGACTTCAACAACTGGTTGAAGCAATATTGAGAGTGGAAAATGTGGAGAATGTCAAAAGTCTAGTGAACAAGAAGAGAAAGGGGAGAGAACAATCCAAGAGGGGAGGTGATACTTTTATGCCCAAGAGGAGTACCAGGACTTTCCCTTTATAGTCTGAGGAGAGGAGCAGTGGTGCAAGCAGACCTAGACCTATGAGGACTTCTACTGTTTCACATCAAGCCTCAACGGCTGGAGGAAGCAGGAGGGGAGATGGGGATAAGCCAACCATTCCTAAATGTGAACACTGCAGAAGGTTTCATAGAGGAGAATGTTACCGATTGACTAGAGCGTGTTTTAACTGAGGGGAGAAAGGACACATGGCAAGAGAATGCCCTCAGAATCCAAAACATGAGATAAGTCAGATGCAAGGTTCTAAAAGGGCCGAGACATTGGGATACAGGACAGTAATGAAATTGGGTAGTAGAAGTTCTAATGTGGCCAAGAAAGTGAACCCTTTAGGGAGACCGAGGGGACAAGCATCAGCTAAAGTGTTTGCTATAACGAGGGAGGATGCAGAGATAGCTCCAGAGGTTGTCACTGGTATGATTAAATTATCTGATGATGACGTAATTGTTTTGATTGATTTAGGTTCTACCCATTCGTTTGTGTCATCGAGTAGAACTGTGCATAGGAGAAATTTGAGCCCATTGGATGCTCCTTTGATGGTGAGTACTCCAATCGGCCAGTATATTATTATTAGTAAAGTTTATAAAGATTGTGAGATATGTATCGAGGGAGGAAAATTAGTGGTGGATTTGATGCCTTTGAAGATGGGGGGATTAGACATGATATTGGGCATGTATACGTTAGAAAAGTATCATGCCAACTTAGATAGCAAACAGAAGACAGTGGAGTTTGAGTTGGATAGTGGAAGAAAGGTGATGTTTGTGGGAGACAGAAGGTCAAGTCCACCTAGAGTTGTTTCAGCTTTGATAGAGGAGAAAATAATGAGAAGGATGTGAAGCATATTTGGCCTATGTGGTAGACACGAAGGCAGATAAAAGGAAGTTAGAAGATATACCAGTGGTAATGGAATTCCCGGATGTCTTTCTAGAGGAATTACCAGGACTACCGCCACTTAGAGAAATTAAATTTTCCATTGAGCTTCTTCCGGGCACAACGCCAATATCCATTCTGCCTTACAAAATGGCTCCAACGAAATTGAAAGAGCTTAAGGAGTAATTGGAAGATTTATTAGAGAAAGGTTACATTAGACTGAGCTCTTCACCTTGGGAAGCTCCGGTCCTTTTTGTGAAGAAGAAAGATGGGTCATTGCGAATGTGTGTGGATTATAGGAAGCTTAACCATGTCCCCATTAGGAACAGATATCCGCTCCCCTACATAGATGATTTGTTTGATCAATTGCAAGGGGCAAGAGTCTTTTCTAAGATAGATTTGAGATCGGGTTACCACCAGTTGAGGATAAAGGAGACTGATGTGTTAAAGACTGCTTTTAGAACACGGTATGGCCACTTTGAGTTCTTGTGGTCATGCCTTTTAAGTTAACGAATGCACCTGCAACATTCATAGATTTGACAAGTAGAGTCTTCAACCCTTGCTTAGACCAATTTGTCATAGTCTTTATTGATGACATATTAGTTTATTCCAAGAGTGACGAGGAGCATGAGGAACATTTGAGGCTTGCTTTGAAGATGTTGAGAAGGAAGAGTTATATGCTAAATTTGATAAATGTAAATTTTGGTTGAAGGAAGTGGTGTTTCTTGGACATTTAGTTTTGGAAAAAGGAGTGCATGTGGATCTGAGGAAGATAGAAGGAGTTGTGAAATAGGAAGCACTTAAGAATGTAGCTGAAGTGAGAAGTTTCTTGGGTTTATCCGGATATTACAGAAGGTTTATGGAGGGCTTTTCCATGATAGCTGCTCCAATTTCCAAATTGACAAGGAAGAATTAGAAGTTTGTATGAACAGATGAATGTCAGAAGAGCTTTGAAGAGCTTAAATACAAATTAAAGAGTGCACCAATTTTGACTTTGCCTTCAGGTAATGATGGATACACAGTGTACAGTGATGCCTCAAGGAAGGGATTGCGGTGTGTGTTGATGCAAGGAGATAAAGTGATTTCCTACGCTTCTAGGCAATTAAAGTCTTATGAGATGAACTATCCTACCCATGACTTGGAGTTGTCCGCCATAATTTTTGCATTGAAGATATGGAGACATTACCTCTATGGAGTCACTACTAGGGTATTTACAGACTATAAGAGTCTTAAGTATTTGATGAGCCAAAAGGAGTTGAATTTGAGACAAAGAAGATGGTTAGAGCTATTGAAAGATTGTGAATTGATAATAGACTACCACCCGAGGACAGCTAGTGTAGTAGCGGATGCAATGAGTAGGAAGTCCACTATGGCACATGTGGAGACAGTGTACCTTCCTTTGTTGAAGGAATTAGCCAGACTTAATGTGACATTGAGGCAAGTCGAGCCTAATTGTGTATTGGCTAATTTTAGAGTGAGGTCAGTATTGAATGAGAAGATTAAGGAATTGCAGGAACAAGACCAGTATTTGAGCAGGCTTCGAGAGAGATTAAAAGTAGTAAACCTTCTAAAATATAGGTCAGGGAAGATGGATTGATGGTGGTAGGAAACATATTATGTATTCCAGATATGTTAGAGCTGAAAGATGAGATTCTTGATGAGGCACAAAATGTGCCTTATGCTATGTACCTAGGAAGTACGAGAATGTATAGAGATTTGAAGGAGTATTTCTGGTGGAAGGGAATGAAGAAGGATGTTGCAGAGTATACCAAAAGATGATTAGTGTGCCAGCAAGTCAAGGCTGAACACCAGGCACCTTTAGGCAAGCTTAAACCTTTGTCTATTCCTTAATAGAAGTGGGAGAAGATTACAATAGATTTCTTAATGGGATTGTCGAGAACTAGTAGGAAGCATGATGCAATATGGGTGATTGTGGATAGGCTAACCAAATTTGCACATTTCTTGTTAATTAAGTAGACATATTCTTTGAATTCTTTGGCCAAGAAATACATAGATGAGATAATCAGGCTTTATGGGATTCCAAGTTCGATAGTCTCGAATAGAGATCCCAGGTTCACCTCCAGATTCTGGGAAAGCTTACAAGAGGCTTTGGGAACTAAGTTACATTTTAGTACAACTTTCCATCCACAGACCGATGGACAATCAGAGAGGACAATACGGACTTTGGAGGTAATGTTGAGAGCTTGTGCTATAGATTTTAAAGGCTCATAGGATGATCATTTGCCTTTAATTGAATTTTCTTACACTAATTCCTATCACTCAGGAATTCAAATGGCACCTCATGACGCTTTGTATAGTAGGTGGTATAGAACTCTTATTTTTTAGGATGAGGAAGGTGAAAGGAGGCTTTTAGGGCCTGAATTGGTGCAAGTCACAGTTGATACAATTAAACTAGTGAAAGAGAGACTTAAAGCGGCTTAAGATAGGATGAAAAGTTACACAAATGCACATAGAAAGGAGATGGAATTTGAAATTGGAGACAAAATGTTTCTTAGAGCTTCTCCATGGAAAGGGGTTTTGAGGTTTGGTAAGAAAGAAAAGTTTAGTCCAAGATACATAGGCGCATATGGGATCATTGAGAAGATTGGGCCTTTAGCCTACAAGTTAGCTTTGCCATCG
Organism: Erythroxylum echinodendron; assembly: GCA_027575705.1. Lineage (NCBI taxonomy): Eukaryota > Viridiplantae > Streptophyta > Magnoliopsida > Malpighiales > Erythroxylaceae > Erythroxylum > Erythroxylum echinodendron. Next base: position 18,128,504 of record JANZXR010000172.1, on the reverse strand, counting down.
AAATTATCTAAGATTCACAATGTTTTCCACGTATCGATGCTGAGAAAGTACCGATCGGATCCTTCACACATAATTCAACCTTCAGAGGTTCAGTTAAGGAAGGATTTGACATATGAGGAGCAACTAATAGAGATCCTAGATTCGAAGGAAAAGATTTTGAGAAACAAGATTGTTAAGCTGGTTAAAGTCTTATGGAGGAACCATTCGACGGAGGAGGCAATATAGGAACCTTTGAAAGTGATGAAGGAGAAGTATCCACATTTCTTCAATTACTCAGGTAAGAATTTCGAGGATGAAATTCTTTTAAGAGGCGGAGAAATGCTGGCCCCTGAAATTTTTTTCGTTGAATTAAGCATGATAGTTTATGGAATAAGCACGGAATTTGAATTTTTGCCTTAGAATGAATTCTGAGGTTATAATAGAATTATTTATTGGACTTTAATTATTTATTTCAATGTTAGTAGGATTTTATTTCACTAGTTAGTGAAATTAATGTTTTAAGAGTGTATGAGGACAATTTTGGCATGTTACTATGTTTAAGAGTCATAAAGCATAAAAGGAAGGGCAAAGATGACTTTTTACATTCAGTAAGGGTAAAATTGGAAGAACAAAGTGTTGTCTTACATAATAAAAGGAGAAAAACGTGAATAAGGGAGAGAAGAGTGACAAAAAACGAAAATAAGAGAGAAGAGAGGAGAAAAACGTGGGGAAGAAAGAAAGAAGAGAAGGGAGTTGTGAGAGAAGCTAGGGAAGAAGAAGAAAACGTGGAAAGAGAAGGAATCAAGCTTGTTTAAGGTAAGTTTATCTGTCTTTCTTGCTTAGGTAGAGAAAGAAGTATAGAATGAGTTGTGTTGAAAGAAGATGATTGAGAGACCCATTTGATTTTTGGGTTTCTAAGCTAGGTTTTGGGTTTTCTAACCTAGATGGACTATGGGTAGGTTAGTTTTAAGCTTAAATTATATGTGGATTTCAATTGTTGTGATTATAGAAGTTTTAAGGGTTTTATTGAAATGGAATTTAATGGAAAATTGGTTTGTTTTAGGAAATCAAGAAAATCCTACCTAAGAGCAAAAGGAAGGGCCAAATTGAGTTTGGATTTTCAAGAGTTATAAGGTGGGCAATTTATTTATAGTTATTATGTAATGAGCAAATTGCCTTGTGTGTCTGTTGTGTGTTAAAATGATTTTCTTTGAAATATTGTGATGTGAAAATTGCATTATAATGTATGACATGTGGTAAAAATTGAATTGTGAGTATAATTATGCCATGCCTTGGAATTGTATCATGGCATTTTGATTAAATGGAAAGAAGAAAAAGTATGAGAATATGAACTTGTGATTGATTGAATTGAGCATGAGATTTGATTTTATTTGGGCGAGAGAGGAACCGTTCGTAGTCACGTGTACGTCGACATAAAACCTCCTCCCAGATGCCGGCTTGTGGCGTATGAGATTCGAAAAGTGGACTCGTTTTGTTCACGGAGTAAACTTCGGTTTCTCTGTTTTGCTCGACGGAACCTTCGAGCCATTTGTTTGTGCATTTGCCTTTTGACGTGTTAAGTTTTGATGCAGTTGAGTATTATTCTTTGATGTTAAATCACATCCAATATGTTTCATGTGATGATGTATTGAGTTATATGTTATGAATGTTGAACTTACATTGTTGGGTCAAGATAAGATGAGTATGCTTATATGATTAGATGTATGTATGTTTGATTATGTGGCTCATCGCCAATGGATATAAATTTATTAGCCACTGAGTTGTGTAGCTCAACCCAATATTTTTCCCACTCCTCAGGTGTAGATTGAGAATATCAGTGAATCCTTACAATGCATTTAGACAAATTTCAAGATAGTTAGCTTTGGTACTAAGTTAGTGGCTAGACTTTTGGATAGCTGTACATGCACATTGAACATTGAGAATCCAATGTATTTTTGTATCTTTTGTTTAGACTTTGATGAAATGTTAATTTATAATTAAAGCTATGTATGAACTTCATTTTTATTTGGAAATGAATGAAGAATTGAAGAAGTTTCCAATGTGTATGTGCTTAGTCATCTTGTAGTTGTACATTTCTTATTTCAAGTCTTCCATGGGTGTAAAAATTGTATTTTGGTTTGAAGGGAAAAATTGGATCGATATAGGTAGAATTAGACAAAGTTGTCTGTTTAGAAGTTGTATATTATCTTTCTAGCTTTTTAATTCTATATAGTATGAAATATTTGGATATCGGAGTTGAGAGCTATCGTTATTAGAAGTTTATGATGCTGCATAGGATGTACTTTCGGGATAGCTGCATTGGTTTGAACTTTTAACCCTTATAAAATTAAAATTTGCTTTTGAGGTCTTCATGGAATTTGTAGGTATAGAAGTTCTCTTCAATACAGTCTTTGAATGACCTTTATTTGATACTTTTAATGAAAGTTATGCTCTTTTTACGAAGACAGGTCGGAGGAAGAAAAGAGAGAAGAGGAAACTCGTGATTGCGGGCACGCGCACCACCGCAAATCCTTTCCCCCAGCTTGAACATATTTCACTCTTTTGATTATAAATTTGTATTCAAACCTTAAAATGACCTGATTTTTGAAGCATTAGATTCCTAACACATTTCTATATCTCTTCACAAAAATTTATAGCTTTTGGTATTAATTTGAAAAATATTGATTGAATCAAAGTGAGGGGATCGATTGGTAGAGTGTGAGTTGGATATTTTTACTGAATATGCTTCAGTATTTTGATGATATCTTAATCCGAAGAGCTCCAATTGTGATGATCCTTGTCTCTATATAAACGAGAGACATAGATCCAAAAATTATCTGAAGAAATATGATTTTAATTCGGTCTCTAAGACTTTCAACGTCTGGATTGAATTTGAGTATAATGTATTACTTCAGTATAACAACAGTCCGAATATGTTTGGGCTATAACTTTTAGATTTCTGAACCAAATGGAATGATTTTGGTGTTATTATAAACTTAAGACAATGAGGAACAAATGTTCTGAAGAAGCCAAATTGAAATTCTAATTTGATGTTTCCCAAAATCTATCCTAAATTTGAAGAAATGAGTTTGCCCACTTTTTTATGATTCCAAATGTTGGGCTCAGAAAACGGGGTCCAACACTAATCAATTGATTAAACCTCTTCAACTACATAATATCATTCATAAATCCTATCCTTTTCCTTAACATGATATCCATTTTATCAAACACTTCATTATCAAAATTCTATCATTTACAGTTGATGACCTCTTCATTTTTACTTTAGCTTCAGTTCAGTAATATCAATATATAGTTCAACAATTCGTGATTATTCATAAACTCTAAAACAGTACCTATTCCATATATTTCCATATCACATATTCTGCATTTTTTTCCGAATTTTCTTAAACAGATTTCGGGTCAGATTTGTATGACCATTATGACCTAGACAATGAGGTAGTTAGACAACACTTTCTCCTAATCAAATATTCTACAATGTCTTAAGTGTCTATTAACATCAATTTCATGCATTTTGGTTCAGTATCATGCAAGTTATGGTTAAAAATCTACAGACTATTTTCAACTTAAATCTAAATTTCAAGACTCTTAAGGACATATTTCAAATTTGATTCCTTCATGAAAAATGTAGCCATATGTCTATAGTTTACTCCAAATCAAAATCCATCCAATTTGGATATTTACAAATTATGTCCAAAATATAGACATATGTTCAGAAAAACACTGCATATAACATACTCCAGCTCACTTCATTGCTAAAATCCTTCATCTTGTTAATCATATCACTGAATTTGCTTCTTCCTTCACCACCTACACATGCATCCACACCATTCACGAATGCATAAATCCACAAGCATGAAAACATACACCACTCATGCATGCATCCATTTTACAAACATTAAAACCTCATCTTAATATCACTTACACTACCCATATAACTTTAAGCATAACTTACTTGTCTTAAGTTTCACTCTCTTTAGTAAAATTCCAGAAATGGAGGGAAAACAAAATGAGAGATTTTTGTTGATGAAAAAACACAAGGATTCAACAATAATAAAAAACCCCTAAATAGTTGAAGACTTTGCAAGGTGTATTAAGAAAACACCAAAGACATATGAAAAAGCTAGGATTCGGTGATGGATAAGTAAGAAGGGAGGTTTTTGGTGATGGAGAATTTCGGTGAATCATAAGAGAGTTGTAGAAATCTTCCTTGCCTAACAAAAAAAGATGACTTAGGTGGCTTAACTTAGCTTTGCCACATGTCTCTAATGCATGTCTTGCTTTTGTCACCATATGAGCTACTAAAGGTCACTTAGCTATTGCTCCACTTGTCATATAGTAATATTTCCAATTGTCACACATTTACTAGTCCATTTGTCACACTTCTATTTATCTTTTATTTCTATATTTTTCCTAGTGTAAAATACTCCAAATTTTTGATAAATTTCCAAAATATGCGAAATGTCTCTAAAATTGCAAAATTAATTCTAATACACTCCAATTCAAATTTCAAGACAATTAATTCATAATTCACACTTTAATAACATTAAAATCACTTATATCCGAAAAATGTCAATGAATGCATGTGCAATTTTTTTCATGAGTGACAACATTATTCACATATATGTGTATGTCATATAATATTCTCAATAAACTCTCATATATAGCATCTTAGGTTTCTAACCCTAATTATGGGATAATTGTTATGTTGTTGTGATCGAGTGCCGATAACTGTCCCATATCTATTATGGATACCAGACTTATTAATAACTGTCTCGTATCTGTTGTGGATACCGGGCTCATTATACATAGTGAGCCTTTGACTCTTAATCATAATATGAGCTTTAAGCTCTTTTTTGGTGGCTACTCTAGTCACAACTACCTTTATCTGATCATGCATTCATGTAAGGAAATGCATCAAATCACTTAAGTTCAATCAGTCACTTTACACAGTCACTTTCACATATCTTTGGACCTAATCCGACATTCAACAAATATGTTGAAAATCACTTATTCCTTGCTCATTCATATTCAACGAAGCACTTCCAGTACAATCACATTTATCAAACTCCTCAGACTATTAATGTCTGGCATTGTTTAAATCACATTCACATCATTATTAATTCAATATAGAAATTTAGAAAAAAACTATCAATTAATGTAAAACCATCTAGGTCGACTCACAGTACGATCCAGATTAGCATTTGCTTCCAAGATCCAGAAATGTCTAGATGTAGACTTCCAATCCTGTGTATCAACTTAATGTAATAAACAAATTACTAATTTGGACAATCACATAAACATTCAATTATACATATATGTATATGTGTAATATATAATGCATGCTCAATTTGACTATTTCAGGTATGTTTTTTTTATATATGTCTAATTTGAACTTAGGTTTACATTTTTGAGAACTTGTTCATTCTAATATCATCAATCATATATCTATCACATACATGCTCTCCAATCCTTTTTCTAGCATTATAAAATAACAAAATATCCAATTTCTCATCCATCTTTACTTAATACACCTCATTCATCTTCTTTGAATCACATTAGCATTCGTATGAACACTTCATTCCCATTATACTCATAATTTTCTAGATTTTGATACTTTGATATCAACAATTCATTCACTAAGCTATAACCTCATTTATCACTCTAAACATTTCACACATTTAATCATTTAATCCCTTATCAATTAGATTCATTTCAAGTCTCATTCAAGCCTAGATGCAATAGCTTATCAATTCTTGTCCCAAACCACACATAAAAGAAGCATAATTCACCTAACAACCATTCCCACGATCGTGGGTTATAAAAACAGAAACTTTCTAGCATTTCAGCACGTCCTACGATCGTGGATGTATTCCCACGATCGTGGGTTGTCACGTCTGAAACTTTCTAGCATTTTTCCTTTATGATTTTCCAGGTTTTCATTTACCACATCTTTCATTCAAAACCTATTATGCTTAGTCTATATTTTCTAGCTTAATTCTTCATCATTTCCTCTTTATTCACTCCTTCATTTTCAGCTTAATATCAATCACAAACAAACTATAATATATGGTTAATTATAAACACAAAAAATTGAACATCCATGTATATACATTTATCAAAAAATTTCTACATTTGTTCAACTCCATTATCACCTTCATTTTATTTATCTCTAACTATCATCCTAGTTTCTTCTCATTTCAAGACACTACACTACTCCTTTTCTTTAACTTTAAACCCATTTTAGTTTTCTTACATGAAAACTTATAACTTATGGCTTTCATATAACCAAAACATATCATTCCTTCTTCAAATTTCTTCACTCTTTCTATACACACAATTAAGTCATAAACTCATCTCTATATTTTTCAACTTTCAATTCTCATTAAAACACTATTTTATTTATTACTCCTTAAAACAATACATGATCTATCATTTATCATTATATGAAAATAGAACATCACTAATTATTCATGTCTTCATCAACATATCATCACTCTTCAACCTCCAATTTTATGATCATTAACCTAAAAAACATCTCTATATCAACTTATGAATTATTATTCATCACAAATGCAAAAACAAGGCATCTATATGCTCATTCTTCATCCACGATGCACATATATTGATCACCATTCTCGTAATCACTTAATATCAAAATAATTACCATGTTTGTTTCATTTATAACTACCCATGAAGATTAAAGTATAACTTACTTGATAAAACTCCAAGCTCTTCAAAATCATGTGAAAACCCTAGCTCCAAACATCACACAATCATTATCATTTAAGATGGAATAGATTGGGTCTTTTAGTAACAAGAAGAAGATAACAAGATATTTAAATGGATATTGTAAGATTATGGAAAAATCAATGTGATGGAGCTTGGTAAGAGTTTCGTAAATGGAGAGAAAATAACGAAGAAGATGAGACTGTTTTTGTAGAAATGAAAAACAACGAAGATGTCTTCTAAATGGATAATAATGTGGGTTTTAAAACTTGCTAGGTGTCATGACACCTTCCACTTAAATGATTTAAGCTAAATAACAGTTAATTGCTTAATCCATTTGTCTTCTAATTCTAATCTAATTGTCTCCTAATTTTCAATGATACTTGTCATTAATTCTTAATGTTGTCAAGTCAGGGGGACTTTACAATAATTAATTTTAATGACAATCAAATAATAATAATGTTAGAAATAAATGAACTAGTTTGATAAGTATGTTAAGTGTGCAGAAGAAGTAGAAACACAAAAGAAAAAGACAGAAGAAGCACAAAGCACAGAAGAAACAAAGTACAGAAGAAGTAAAGTATAAAAGAAGCGAAACACAAAAGAAAAATACAGAAGAAGTAAAAAGACAGAAGAAGCGCAAAGCACATAGAAACAAAGTACAGAAGAAGTAAATTACAGAAGAAGCGAAACAAAGAAGAAAAATACAGAAGAAGTAAAAAGACAGAAGAAGCGCACAAAACAAAAGAAACAAAGTACGGAAGAAATAAAGTACAGAAGAAGCGAAACACAAAAGAAAAATACAGAAGAAGTAAAAAGACAGAAGAAACGCAAAGCACAGAACAAACAATGTACAGAAGAAATAAAGTACAGAAGAAGCGAAACACAGAAGAAAAATACAGAAGAAGTAAAAAGACAAAAGAAGCGCAAAGCACAGAAGAAACAAAGTACAGAAGAAGCGCAAAGCATAGAAGAAGTAAAGTACAGAAGAAGCGAAACACAGAAGAAGATATAGAAGAAGCGCAAAGATACAGAAGAAGTAAAAATACAGAAGAAGTAGAAGACAGAAGAAGTAAAAGCACAGAAGAAATAGAAGACAGAAGAAGCAGAACATAGAAGAAGAAAACATAGACGATACAAAGCAGAAGATATACGAGTACGTCTAGCAGTTAGTTAGTTGGAGTTAGTTACAGAACTCAACTAAATAGCAGTTATCAAGATTCAAGAAGCAGTTATTAAGATTCAAGAAGCAGTTATCTAGACTTAAGAAGCGGTTATTAAGATTCAAAGAAGTAGTTGGAGACTTAGACTATAAATAATAGTTGTAGTCAAAGTTTAAACAAATTTTTCGAGAAACCTTTGATTCTACAAATTTTGAGCGTTCAAGTGTATACTTAGAAAAGAAAACCTCTGCAGTGTGATACTGGAGAGCTAAACTTACTGTAACAATAGCTCACCATATCTTTCTAGTGAGAGAAAGAAAAGGCTAAGAGCTTGGAGAGGCTAAGATAGCTGAAAGAATACTTGGTGTAAAAGACCTGAAGAGGTTCGAGAAGAAAGAAAAAATACTTGTAATTTGTTGAAGTATAGTGAATACTTAGATGAATTCTGAGGACTAGACGTAGCCCAAGGTTTAAGGTGAACCAGTATAAAATTGCAGTGTCTATCTTCTATCCCTCAACTTATTCTATTTTGTTCTTAAACAAGTATATAAAAGTTATTCACTTATTTGTGATTTAACTAGATAACAATTTTCATATAACGTTTGTGATATTCTTTTAACAAGTTACGGAAGTTCTTATCAAGAAAAATTAAAGATTTCGTATTCACGAAAAGAATACACAATTCAACCCCCTTTCTTGTGTATTTTGTCTATTATAAGTAATCTCTATATTAACGTGTGATTTACTTCTATTGGTATCATAGCTCAGTTTCCAATAACCACCTTTATAAAGTGAGGACAAAGATCCATGGCTGAATCACATGTTTTTATAGCTAAAGGTGCCTCCATCACAAGACCTCCTGCGTTCAATGGTGAAGATTATCATTATTGGAAGGACAGGATATGGCTCTTCATAGAATCCACACACATTAATCTTTGGGATATCATCGAGAATGGACCGTACGTACCAGTAGATGATGAAGGATAACATATGGTCAGCCGATCACAAAGCTAGATTTCAACTAAATTCAAAGGCCAAGTTCTTTTTAAGTTGTACTTTAAGTAGAAGTGAGTATGATAAAGTTCATGGATGCGAAACTGTAAAGGAGATGTGGGACACTCTATTCATCACATATGAAGGTACAAACCAGGTGAAAGAGTCCAAGATTAGTATTCTTGTACATTAGAATGAGCTGTTTAAAATGAAAGAAGATAAGTCTAGTGATCAGATATTTGGACGATTTCAAACTATCGTTAACGGACCTAAAGCTCTTGGGAGAATCTACGATAATTAAGACCATATGAGGAAGATTCTCAGAAGTCTACCGAAAAGATAGAGACCTAAAGTCATTGCAATACAAGAAGGCAAGGACTTGAGCAAACCAAAGCTAGATGAATTGCTTAGTTCTTTGAAGATAAATGAAGTAGAGCTTGATGTGGAAGATAAACCTAGAAGAGACAAATCTACAGCATTAAAGGCTGGTCAGAAAAATCACAAGACTCAGAGAAATAGAAGTTCTTCATTCAAAAGCATTAAAGATAGAAGAAGTCAAGAATGATGATACTAGCGAATCTGATCAAGATTTAAGTGAAGATGATGATGAATTATCTTTCATTTCAAGAAAGATCAGAAGGATGCGGAAAAAGAAAGCAAAAGGAAATAAGAATTTCTCTTTTAAGAAAAATAGCAAAGAAGAAGTCAAGAATGACAAGACCTCTATCATTTGCTACGAGTGTAACAAACCAGGACACTACAAGTCTGAATGTCCGTTGCTTAGAAGAGAACCAAAGAAGAATAAAGAAAATAAAAAGAGTATGATGGCAACTTGGGAAGATTTGGATTTATCCGAATCTAATTCTGATTCAGAAGCATAAGTGCAAGCAAATATATGCTTTGTAGCCCAAAAAAAAGGTGACAAGGAGGTAACTTCTAACTTTAATGAATTTCAAGATGCATATTTAGAATTGTTAGAAGATTCACATGTATACTAAAGCAATATAGATCCTTAAAAAGAAAGTTTATCGAAAACTTGAAGAACACGGAAGTGTTAGAAAAAGAAAATGTCTTTCTTAAGAAACAAGTAGACGATATAAAGAAAAAAGTATCTATTGATAGATCTGAGGACATTAGTCAGTTGAAACAAAGGATTAATTCTCTCTCAGTAGACTTATCAACCTTTACTGAAAGTATGAAGAAAATGAATGACATGATTAGAAATTATAGATACCCTAATGATAAGAGTGGTTTAGGGTTTAGTAAAAGCAATTCTCGTTACAAAAAGAATTTTGTTCCTTATAAAAAGAAATTTCACCTGTCTTTTTTTTATCATTCTATGAATAATTATAAGACTAACCCTAAAGGACCCAAGAAAATCTGGGTACCTAAAAAGAACATAATATCTTCTATAGTTCTCCTTCCTTGGAAAAAGCAGCCAACACTAATGGTATTTGGATATTGGATGCTCGCAACATATGAAGGGAAGAAGGTCTATGTTCCTAAATCTTCAAAATAAGAAGGGAGGATCAGTAACTTTTGGAGACAATCAGTAGGGCAAAATAGCTGGAATCGGCAAAATCAGTAAAGATTCCTTTGCATTTATTGATAATGTTCTGCTAGTTAAAGGTTTAAAACATAATTTGATTAGTGTAAGTCAATTATGTGATTCTGGTTTTGAAGTATCTTTTAATCAAAACTCTTGATTAGTCAAAAACAAGGATGGTTCTATATTCTTTTCTGCCAAAAGACGAAACAATCTTTATAAGATTAATTTGGGAGATTTGCAAAGTCAAAATATTTGTTGTTTTATATCAACAGATGAAGAAAAACTGATCTGGCCTAAAAAGCTAGGTCATGTTAGTTTTAAACATATTTCCAAGTTGATTAAACATGAATTGGTAAGAGGTTTACCAAAAATAAGTTTTAACAAGGATTTCTTTTATCAGAGTTGTCATAAAGGAAAGCAGGTTAAAACGTCTTTTTCTTCTAAAAATATTGTAACTTCATCTAGACCTTTAGAGTTGTTACACATAGATTTATTTTGTCCAACTAGGACATTAAGTCTTGGCGAAAAGAAGTATGGTCTCGTAATTGTTGATGACTTCACTAGATTTTGTTAGATATTATTTTTGTCACATGAGGATGAATGTTTTAAAGTTCTTTCCAAAAAGTTACAAAATGAAAAAGGAATTTTTATTGCTGGAATTAGAAGTGATCATGGTGGAGAATTTGAAAATGAAAAATTCAGAATATTTTGTGAATAGAATGGAATTTTCCATAATTTCTCTGCTCCTAGAACTCCACAACAGAATGGAGTTGTAGAAAGAAAGAATAGGATGATTCAGGAAATGGCAAGAATCATGCTTTGTGAAATGAATCTTCCTAAGTATTTCTAGACAGAAGTTGTAAATACAGCTTGTTATATTCAAAATAGAATACTTTTGCGACTATAGTTGAATAAAACTCCATATGAGTTATGGAATGGAAGGAAGCCTAATATATCATACTTTTATCTATTTGGTTGTACGTGTACTGTATTGAATACAAAAGAAACTTTGGATAAATTTGATTCTAAGGCCTATTTAGAAATTTTTCTAGGATATTCATTATCTTCTAAAGCTTATAGGATTTATAATCTTGCTTCTAAATTTGTTGAAGAATCTATTCATGTCAAGTTTGATGACGGTTCTCAACTAGATAGAAGAAATGGTATTGATAATGAAACCCTATCAGTACCCTTAGGGCCTGTTTGGTTGGATGTTAATTAATAGCACGGAAGGGAACGGAATGGAATGGAAGGGAATGGTTTATAATGGAATGGAATGTAATATAGTGATACGTTATTTGGGAAGGATGGAAGGGTTTATAATGTAATGTAATGAAATGTTGTTTGGATGATAGATGGAATGGAATGTAATGTATAATAAATGACTATTATACCC
>JANZXR010000172.1:18089459-18102055 GCA_027575705.1 Erythroxylum echinodendron | reverse complement strand
TATAGAAAGGGAATGAAATCTTTTATATTCACTAATTTGATCAATTTTATTTTACGTGATTTTATTTATATAAATATATAAATTTTAAAAAATATATAAACAAAATTATGTAAAATAAATTTTATACAAATTAATAAATATAGAAAATTTAAACTTGTAAAAAGAGGACAGATCTTAAAAATCTATTCCTTTCATTCGAAAGCATTCTTATTCATTTATTGCAATAAATAAACCAAAATTAGATAATTGAGAGGCACGTAACAGAAAGATCTTGTTCGTGGAAAGAGAGAGAATTAAACCGCTTCCAGTAAATGAGCTCATGATTAGCATCAGAGATGGTACGTAATAGGGCAAAAGTTGAAGCCTTGGAGTTGACACTTGACCATGTCAGTGTCAACTTAGAACATTATCCTTTCCTTTTCTCCGTAATCAACTGCTCAAACTGATTTAATGGAAGTCATGATAGAATTGGCTCCTCATGGACTGCGATTATCAGCATTTACAAAACAAAATAGGAGGAGAGAGACGGGGGCTACCATTACTCTTAGGCAAAAACTTCAACTAGCATATAATATTAAAATTCCAACAAATTAGTCCGTCAAATTCTTGTCTCTTCTATTAGTGTTACCGTTGTTTCCCACCTCACATGTACATTAACTTCAAAGTATTTATTTTAGTTTCAATCTTTCACATTAAACAACAAAAAAGTACATCTAATAATATCATATCCCACGCGGATGAGTTCAATAGTGACATTTTTCTTTTTTTACCAACCTAAGCAAGGGGCTAGTCTATGGATCAGTTCCTATTAATTTTTTTAAAATTAAAAAATATAATAACATAATTATTTTAACTTAATCTAAATTTGAGTTATCTAAGCATAAGTTTATTAAAAATGAGCAATTTTACGTAAAACAAAGCTATTTTACTTAAAATAATTAACTCTTGAATCACTTTAAACCTAAACTCATAAATCATCATTAAAAATAACTAAATTTAAACACTGCGCCAAAAATTACCATCCGTACTTCAGGTTGAGGCAATATCCGACAACACAAGGACCTAACGTTGGCCCTACACCCACAGTGGTCGTCGTTGGCAGGTACGTAACATAACATACAATACTCATCCAATTACTTGTCGGGTTCTGATGACTATAAAACTCAGATCAACCTGACTAGTGGAGGGTAATCTCGTCTATAAAAAAAGCTTATCCACGTAACGTATCAGTAGTGCGCTTCCATCAATCCATTGTTTTGCCGACGGAGGAGGCGTTGGGCCCCACGCGCAAAGGGCGGGAGATATGAATAGTTAAACAAATAAATATAATATTTTAATATACAAAGCGAACCGTTGATTACGGATTAACGGTGAAACCAATCTTGACCGTTCCATTAAATTCCAGCAACGGCCTGCGTTATCACAACCCTCTGTGACGCGAATGAATGGACGGAGACACATTAAGACTATTAAGTGGGGATGTTAAGAAGATAAAAAATTAATAAATAAACAAAAAGAGAAGAGACTCATTGCATTGATGAAGTGCTGACGTGGCACAGAGAGAGAGAGAGAGAGGGAGGGAGAGTTTGAAAACGACGTTGTGGTCTTAAAAGGCCAATATAAACGGAGATGCTCTCAACAGTTGCCGTGTTCTTGCCTCCTATACTCGTCTATTTTCCTCTGGTTCTTTAGCATGTTCTGTGTTTTGGGTTTTCGGTTTTCGCTCACTGTTCTAGTTTGTTGGTTGGTTTGGTAAATTCTTCTTTTTATGTGTTAATCTAAGATTCTGTCTTTGATTAGCGTGCTCCTCTGCTAAAAAATATATAATACCATACATCACGGTACAAATTCCCACAGAGTGAGAGTGAAAGAGAGAAAGGGTACAACAGAGGTTATAGGAGACCAAAAAGAATTAGGATTGGGCAAAATGGTCTTCCAGGGAATGGTGCTTTTCATTCTTTCTCTTCTTTTCTTGTAAAGATTTTATTATTGGTTACAGGATTTTAATGGAGTCGTGAAAGAGAGTGTTGGGAAGGCAAAGACTTTCGCGGGAAAACAAAAAGAAAAACAGCGATAAAAGAAAGTCCTGATTCTCCGTCAAGATTTTCTGGTTTGTTATTGAAAATATTGCCGGTAATGTGAGTGCTAGAAGGGATTGGTTCCTTCAGTATACGCTTCAGAATATGCATGCTCTCTGAACCTTGAAACAGGACTCCAACAACAGCCATATGGGCGTTAATTTCAAGATAGAGTATTTATCGCCTTTTCAGATAAGAAACCCACCAACAGAAACAAGAATTCGGCTTGTTTAAGGATTCGCTGCCGTGGTGAGTAAATCATTTTCTGGGGCGAAAGAGCCATTCTTGAACTCGAAAGTTGATCAATTTTTCTCGCAAATGGAGTGCAACCAATCTTCGGAAATGCAAGAACCGAGCATCGACACTGACAAGCTGAGCTACGAAATCTTCTCAATCCTCGAAAGCAAGTTCCTTTTTGGCTACGATGATCAGAAGCTCTGGATTCCAAAACAAATTACTCCACCAACCATCGAGCAAAAACTCGAGCATTTAATACCAACAATCACAGACACCAACAGTGTTTCAACAATCAAGAACCAGAGAGGCAAAATCTGCATTCTGTCAATTGATGCTGGAGGAATGAGGGGTATTCTTCCCGGAAAAGCGTTAGCGTATCTCGAACAAGCGCTGAAAACTAAATCCGGCGATCCTGACGCAAGAATCGCCAACTATTTTGATGTCGCCGCCGGAACTGGAATCGGCGGAATCTTCACGGCGATGCTTTTTGGCTCAAAAGACCACAGCCGTCCGATTATGAAAGCCGATGATACTTGGCGATTTCTCGCTGATCAGGGCAAAAGATTTTACCGGTCTGGTAATGGCGGTGGAGGTCTTAAGAGGCTTTTGAAAGTCCGTTCAAACAGATCGACTGCGGCCACAATCGGTCTAGAAAAGGTCATGAAAGAGACGTTCACCGATAAAGGTCGGAGCTTAACGCTCAAAGATACGTTAAAACCGGTTTTAATTCCATGTTATGATCTTTCAAGCACAGCACCATTTTTATTCTCGAGAGCCGATGCATTGGAAACTGATAGTTTTGATTTCCGGCTCTGCGAGGTTTGTAAGGCGACGTCCGCCCAACCGGGGTTGTTTGAACCGGTTCAAATGCGGTCCGTCGACGGTCAAACCAAGTGTTTAGCAGTGGATGGGGGGTTGGCTATGAGTAACCCGACAGCGGCGGCAATTACGCATGTGTTGCATAACAAGCAGGAGTTCCCATTTGTGAGAGGAGTTGAAGATTTGCTTGTATTGTCACTTGGAACAGGTCAACTACTTGAGGTAAGCTATGAGTACGATCAGGTGAAAACATGGAGGGCCAAGCATTGGGCTCGACCCGTGGTTCGCATCGCTGGTGATGGTTCGGCTGATTCGGTGGACCAGGCGGTGGCTATGGCGTATGGTCAATGTCGGAGCAGTAACTATGCGAGAATACAGGTAACAGAGTTTCTTAGTGAGTTTGGATTTGATTCTACGCAACTTGGTATGCATGAGACAGAATTGGCCAGGCTGTTATATGGGGTGATGTTCTTGAATCAATTTGTCTTTGTTGGACAAATATATACAGCATTGTGTAACCATAAATAACACTTATTTCGATAAGGTCTTTTTTTGGGAATGTCAGCCGACAGGTTGTAGAGGAGAGTGATGTGTTTTAAGATCTTTTTATGTAAGAGGCAAATAGTTCTGGGACCTGGCCTATTCTTTTGTGCGTGTGTCCTTTGATGCTAAGTTTCTTGGTTGGGTACTACATGTGCCGACCTTGGTGTCTGGACGGGTTTGGATGCCGGACTTCTGGCTCTTAATGTCCTTACTTGCTATCCTTATTTTTCAACTCCCTTTTTAGTTAGTGGAGGTGAGTTGGTATCTATATCACTGACCTATAACAAGGACTACGTTCTAAAACCAGAGCAATGCGTAGATTAATTGGAAGAGTTGGTTTGCTTAGCAATTACCTCATTTCCTCATCTTTCAACTGTCATTTCTTTCTGAGGCTGTTTTGACTTCTTGTCCTCGTAGATTCCGAAGAAGTAACTAAAACTGAACCATACTTCCAGGTAAATTAAGGAAAAGAAGTTTTGTTGATATTTGTTGGCAGAATAATCAGAAAAGGGATGATGGTAGTATCCTTGGGAGATAACTTTTTCCCCTTCATCTTCTTAGCCGAGTTAAATACAAATGGGTCTTGGATTTCTACAGCTAGAGTTGGCAGGTATCCTATTGGACAATGATCGATCATAAAGCATCACTCGTCTTTTATAATTAGGTATTAGTCGAAGGATTAAACACGTTTACCGTAATCAGCTTTGCTGTTTTCAATTATGTTGCTCTTAAGTTATAGTTTTAAGTTTGGCACCAAGCTCTTGAACGTCCCCATACCTATACTCTATGATCTTCAAACAGCTGTAGACGTTTTTACTAAAGGAGCAAATAGGACGACCCTGTTAGTTCCGATGGTCCCATTCTTTTAATGATTGGGCACAGTGTCTAATTAATTTTTATGTAAAAGTGAATGCATGGTAGACTATGTATAGTAGAAATTAGGCTTACTCCACTGAAGCAAATAGTGCGATTTTGCTTGTTGGTTTTGTTTACATGTTTATGCTTTTATCTTTTTCTGGATTAATTTGTGTGAGATTAATCTTTCTAGGTTCCTCTACAGCGTTTCATATCAATGGAATGTTCTGATTAAACTCCAATTAACTTTGCTGTGTCAGGCAAATGGGTCCAGCTTAGGTAGGTGCGGACCCAATGTGGACAGTGACTCTAGTCCAAACAATGTGAAGATGTTGATTGGAATAGCAGAAGAAATGTTGAAGCAGAAAAATGTAGAATCAGTGCTTTTTGGGGGCAAAAGCATTGGAGAGCAGAGCAATTTTGAGAAACTCGATTGGTTTGCCAGTGAACTTGTACTTGAGCATCAGAGTAGAAGCTGTAGAATTGCTCCCACTGTAGCATTCAAGCAAGCTCCCCCAAAACCCACCTAGACTATTTATTCAACATTTTTTTAAGAAGGAAAAAACTAAAAAAGGTATGTATCATTGCCTTTATAGTTTAACATTATTTGTCTAAAAGTGGTATCTTAGTGGACCTTGTGTTTTATTGAAGTAGTCAAGTCAAAAAACAAAAAAAAAACAAACGTTTTCTTATGAAAGGTAACTCTAATTAAAACATTTCTTATGAAAGGTACTCTAATTAAAAGTTACTCTGTACACATAGCATCAGTCTGTCCATTCATTTGTCTAGTACTTACGTCTTGTTCTTTAATTCGTGTAATTGGAGGAGTTCCACAATAAATTCCCACAAGGTTCAGACAGAGGCAGTCCTTGTGGATTAGTTAGCACCATGTCACATTGAGGGCCAATTGATGTTCAACTAATACCATTGGGAAAGAGTCTCTAGACTTGGGACTTTCGAGTTGTGGACTCCTTACTATCTTCTATATAGTACTTGTTACTTTCCCTTTTCTGTTCCTTTTACTAGCGGCTTTCCAAGTGGAGAACATGTAATGAATGCGTTTAAATATCTACATACTATGTGCTAACATTTTAATACGACTTTTTAATTATCCGACACTTACTAAAGTAATTAAGCGCTGTCTGGTTGGTTAAAAAGAATAGAGAGCCTGGATATGTGCCCATAATTACGGCTGTTCACATACTTCTTTGTTGTGTTTTTGTTTCAGCTTTTTACATATGATGCCTTGAGCCATGCCATGTGTTTTATCAAGTATATGTAGAGATCACAATTAAAGTCTCCTCAGTCCAAGACCAAATGGTTAGATCTGGGTTTACCAAGTTTCCAGTTTAGATGGCCGACAAAAATCTTGATTTAAAATTTCTGTAGACTTTTTGTTCTAATGATTTGAAATATCATCATTTTGATCTACAAATTTAATTAATTAAACATTAAACAATGTCGATTTGATGAATCACACTAAACTATTGTTATTTTAAAAGAGTACAAGCTCACTTTAAGTCCGCCGAACTCACAACGCCATCGCGAATTTCTTTGCCAAATGGAGCTTCCAGTTGCTTCCAGGGAACACCACAGTATACCGAACCCCTCCACTCTTCTTCCCTGTGGCAGCAATGGACAATGTAAGACGACAAGCCCACTTCTCACAAAACAATGGTCATCAGGAGGCCACAGTTAGTTGCCTCCGTGCACAAGGTAACGCCATGCCACAGCTCGGTTTCTTTAAAAAAGGAGGCAATAAGTCCCCCCAATAATTCCCTTTCCATCTGCCTTAATTATGAGCTTTTGTTCCCGTGCTTGTTTCTTTGGCCTATCAGCCCTCCCATGTATTAAAAAAAAAAAACACACAACGGCCTTAACTTGACCATTATAATTCCTAATTTATGGTCAAAAGAAATTGTCCATTGTGTGATTTTGGGCTTTGTGGGTATGGGTATCTTGTGTTTTTAACCGTATATTAAATTTCTATCTCTCGTAAAGAAATGGAGGATGCAAGAGAAAAGGACAAGTAAAAGCGCATAAAGCTTGGAAGATCTTAGTGGGATACTTTGCCTGCCAGAAGACAGGCATAGTCATGTCCACACCAAATGTCTCCAAAGACATGGAACCAAGAAAAAGCAAAGAAAGGATTTAATTTAATTTCTTTTGAAGGTCAAACCAAGCATCAGGTGTGAAAATTTAGGCTGTTGAGTTTGTTTCCACATTCTACCATCCCTATTCCCTACCCTTTTTTATTTTTCATTTTTCATTTTTTAAAC
Organism: Erythroxylum echinodendron; assembly: GCA_027575705.1. Lineage (NCBI taxonomy): Eukaryota > Viridiplantae > Streptophyta > Magnoliopsida > Malpighiales > Erythroxylaceae > Erythroxylum > Erythroxylum echinodendron. The sequence continues at coordinate 18,095,244 of JANZXR010000172.1, read as the reverse complement.
TATTATTTGGTCGTTTCAAGTCATAACTTGAGTTGTGCGGTGGGAAGAAACCTAAAAAGTTCTTCGCCCGACGTCTTGTCCTATTTTTCTTTCTTTTTTTTTTCTCATATTCCTTATATACAGATTATAATGGTGGAGAAGAAAACCATTTTAAGAAAACTACCACATCCCTTTCTGTGAGTGGGGTGCATCATGTAAATAGATGTATAATGTTCATGTTTGATTACAGGATTTGGAGTCTTCTATATGACTTCATATCTGGAACATGTTTAAGATGTTGTAATGAATAATGATTGTAGGAACTGCTATAAAATTTGTCCAAGTAACAGAAACTTTTGGTGGATGGGCATAGGATGTTTTTGCTGTTTTCTGTTTGAAATTTTAATTACTTTCTTGCCTTAATTCACTTTTTGCCAAATCAAGCAAAGGGGTAGTCGTCCGGTAAGGCCTTGTCTTCTTTGGTTGTTCTGCACAGGTGGCATAACGTCGGCAAATAAATAAATAAATTGCCAAAATTTCTTGAAATTCAATTTAAAGATATTTTACTTGCTTTATACTAAAGCAGGAGAGGTTTTTTAAATTCTCATTTTCCAATAAGAAAAAAAAAAGAAACTGTCTAAAATTGACTTAGGATCAACCTTATTGATTTAGATATGAACTCGATAAAGCAACTTAACAGAAAGTGTAGTGGTTTTCTTAATGCTCATTAAAGTATAAGAAATACGAAGGTTAGTAGTTATTTTTATATATAATTAAAAATACTTTTCACTTCTTTCATGTTGGCTTTTTGACAAAGAAATGACAATGCAACAATGCCCAGAAAGTATTGAGAGTTGGCAGGAGCAAAACCTCATTTCCTCTATTGGCTATTGGGAGAATATGCATGTCATGAATTTCCCACTAATGCTTGAGCAATAAGACATGGTGAAATCTGTTATATTCTACAGCAATATTGTGCAAACATGACAACAGTTTTATCGAAGTCTAGGACGAACTTTATCCCCAACAGCATCTTAAATATAGGTTAGACCAAAATATGTTTGGTTTAGAGAGTAAGAACAACTATTCTGGTCTTTACTCCTTGCAAATCATAGAATGACCAGAGAGACATAGGGAGTGAAATCGTCCGTTGCTTTTATCCAAGACCAACTCTGTCCCATCAGCACCTGACCACAAACTTTGCTGAGATCTACTGAAATTTGCGGTTGATTTTGGATAAAAGGAACAGAGAAATTAATCCCGAGAGATAGCACCAAAGGTAGGTGAAGTCACAATCATAAGACGTGACGTCGAATCAAAAATCCAACTTTCTCACAATTATCAAGTCAACAAAAACGAATATGTGAGGCCAACTACTCCTCTTGAATTGCCTATGCAAATAATCCAAGACTCGTGACCGACCATATTTCACGCACATCAACAGGATAATGCTGTCGTGGACACCGATTTAGACAAACCCAATAGTGGACTTACTCCTAACAATGTTAATACAGCTACCCTGCCTTTATGCCAAACCCTGTAGTCCTAACATTTCCTACTTTTCAGTCCGATCCAGCCAATACGGTATGGCAACTTTTAGTATGTTACCAATATTGGTGTTTTCCGTCACTAGTCGATACCAATATTCATAATACTAGTATTGTGCTAGGTGGATTTATAAAATTAAATTTTTTTAGAACTAAATTGTAAAAAAAAAAAATAGGATACCCTACTAGCCCTATCACAACAAGCATCAGTCGTTTCACAGTTTCAGTCAGCTCTCACTCTAAGGTCTCAACTATAGTCACCCACTTCGTCTCACCGTCACCACCGCCACTCGTCACAGTCGCCAATCATGGTGAAATCCCACCATCGGCACTCAGTCTCACCTATTCGTTCGATTTTTTAAGATGTCACCAATTCGCGCTCAAGACTTCGTTATTGCCACCGCCTCTCTCTCTCTCATGCTTCAGCTACAATCACCCACTTCGTCCCACCCTTATTGCAGCCACTTGCCACTGTCGGCAGTCGCGGTGAATTCCCACCGTCACCACAGCTGCTAATCGCCACTCAATTACCTCGCTTAGTCATTCGGTCTGTCACAGCATCACCAGCTTGTGTTTCAACCCTCGTCTCTGCCACAACCATTACCAACTCTAGGCTTCATCATAAGTTGCAGCGTTGCCACTCTTACTCTACATCCCCTTATTCCACACCTCCACCTAGGTTAAAAAGTTGCTTGCTGGTGTCTTTTAGTTGTTTTTGGTAAAGAAGATAAATAATAGTGATTAGGATAATACCACAATAAGGTTGTATAATGTTTATCACTTTGTTTATGACTTAATGAGGTAATTATATCTAATGTTTGTTTTTATAATTTTGTTAATTATTTGTTAAGAGTTTTTGTGGAATTAAATTATGATTTAATGAGGATAATTTGTTTTTATAATTGTGTTAATTATTTGTTAAGAGTTTTTGTGGGATTAAATTATGATTTAATGAGGACAATTATATATAATGTTTGCTTTTATGATTATATTAATTATTTGTTAGCTTTTTATGTAATTGAATTATGGATAACATAAAACTTTATTAATTATATAATGAATAAATAAATCATTAGGGTTTATTATTAAAAAATTCTAAATTTTATTCAATTTTATAATTATAGCTTGAACTTTAAAAATAGTAATTAAATACTAAAATTTTCAAATTTTTCATTTCCTTAACGTTGATCATGTGGGAAGCCACATAAGACATAAATCTAAACATGTACTATTACATTTGTATTAAATTGTACATGTTAGAGTTAATTAAATTAATTAAGTAAAATTAAGCAAATTAAAAAATATAGTTAAAACCCTAAATTAATTTGGGATTTCACATTCTCTTACCATTTTTCCCACATACCATTCCCTATCACATATGGTGTTTTCCATGTGGACAACTTGTCTTTCATATCGCACACTTTGTCTTCCCTGTTACACATCTTCACTACAAGAAAAATATCGTTTAGCGATAGAAATTATCGACGGAAATCATAAATATTCCGTCTGTAAGTCAGGTTAGCGACAAACTTTATCGACGAACAAGACGTCGTAGAAACGGCTATAGGTAATAATTGCTAACGAAAATAGAATTCCGTCGGTAAATTTACTGACGGATATTTAATTTTTCGTTAGTAAATATACCGACAATTTTTTGTGATGTTGACCGTCGGTAAATATGCCAACGATCAATATGATTTCGTCAGCATACCATCGGCATATTTATCGATAGTTTTTTACTTTCCGTTGATAAGTTTGTTAAAACATTACCAACAGTTACATTTATTCCATCGGTGAATTTATCGACGGTTATTCTGCTATCGGTAAAGTTTGCGACGTAATTAGTTATTTTGTTGGTGATTATCGATGGTCATTAGTTTTTTGTCAGTAAATGGCATTGACAGAAATTTTTTTAAAAGTATATACTGTCAATAAATTTTATTTGAAGATGTTATGGTTGATGCATAATTTAAACAGTTATGAATTTAATAACATACATTTAATTTGTTTAAGCAAAAATTTGATTGATGATATAAAGTTAAAAATATCTTAATTGATAATAAAAACATTAAATTGTACATAATAAGTATCTGTAGTTAAAACGAAATGACCAAAAGTACACTATTAATCTGATGACGGTGAATGCTCTAATGGGTGCGATGAGGTGCCACCCCTACCCTTCAACTCATCCACCTTAGTACGGAGCTGAGTTATGTATTCCATCAATGTCCGCACTGTGCTCTGAAGTTCTTGGACTTGATTGGTTGTGGATCACCTATAAGAAGCTGCTGTACTGGACATGGAGGATTACAAATAACATGTATTTGCAAATGAACCTAAGACGAATATCCTTCCACGATGGTCCCTACCACTCACTGCATGAAGATAAGTTTCAGTCTCATCAACATCTTCAGACTACTGAGACCATCGTTGAATGCTTTCTTGTATTTGGTCCTATCAGAAGGCAATGTTTATGTTAGTAAGTGATAATTATTAAGTATTAATATTAAACTATAAATTTCACATACATTTAATTCTCTACAACGGCTGATGATGAATGTCACACCATCATGCTTCTTAGTTTGAGTGTGCAAAAAGAGCTGATGGGGTGTAAGCCTCACGCTCATAGACTTTTCTTGCATAAGAATAAAATATTATAAGTGAACTAAAATTTATAAAAATTTCGACAAAGTTTCCTCTATTTTTATGATATCTACCCTTATTGAACAAAGAAAATAAGTCAATAACATAGCCATATATAGCACCAGACATCTATAACATTATCATTCTCTATAATACACATATTTTCATTCCAAAGTTCACACATCAAATTCAATTGAAACAAAGTAAAGAAATCAGAATATAAATGTAAAGTGTAGATACTTACAAGTCTCTCTGCATGCTCGTGGTGGGTACGAGATCATCCCGTATGTACAGGAAGACTCTTTCCTCCCTGTCCTCTACGTCTATTGGTCAAATTATGCTCTGAAATAGATATTGCCTCAGGTGATGTCTAATACTACTGCCAACGACTCCATATTTGTTCAGAAATGTAAGGCGGTTGTACACCAATCCTGTGTATTGCAACAATAAAGTCTCGATAATGTGTATGAGCTCGTCTTTCCCATACTCTATAAATGATCGCGTTAAATTAAGAATCTCAAAAAAATTCTTTCTAAAATAAAAGGAAAACATTCGATAAATACTTATGATGTAATAATATATATCTAATTAATGTATAAAATTGTTAATTAAAATAGATAATAATAATTTTTTTTTTACTCAAACTCTTGATAATAAAATTCTTTTATCGCCTAAGAGATATTCTTCCATACATAAACCTCAAGATCAATCTTCTCCTTGAATTTAAATGTTATATTTCTTGAGCACGGTCTAGATGGAATCAATCTAATATAAAAGCAAATAAATTTATACCATTTTCAAATTTTAAACCTATAACTTAATTATAAACATATAGTGTTTCATGTATTTTCACTTACATATTATTAACAATTATGATGTAAGTTCTTCCATCAAGTCCCTCAGCTCCAAGTTGGCGGCCGTCTCTTTCATCCTCATTGTTTATCCCTAATATCTCTGTCTATATGGGGTAGTCACTACAAAAAAATAATACAATTCACGACGTTTTATTAATAAAATGTCGCGGATTGTAAATACTTTTCGCGACGTTTAAAAAACGTCACAAAAAATTTAAAATTTTCACGATGTTTTATAAAAAAGTCGCAGATTTGTAACATTTTTTGAATTTATATCTGCGATGTTTTGTTGAATAAAACGTCGCCTATACCAACCCTAAATAATAACCACCACCACCACCACCGCTCTGTACGGTGGTCATCTCTACTTCGACGAAAGAGGAATGGTGGTTGAAGCCGTTGTGTTCGAGGAAGGTTGAGTCGGGATTTGGATTGGGTGATGAGTTCTAAGATATAACAGTTGTTGAAGGTTCCATGAAAGTTTTCTTTGGCCCGGCAAGTTACTGGCATGAGGATGGTGTTGATTTGGAAAGGAGATGGAAGATATACACACCTCACATTTCCATTGTCTTTTGGGTAGGTCTTTTTCAAATATTTTGTTAAATGTCTGGGAATTGTAATTTAGATGGCTCTAAAAAGAAGCTTGGGTTGAGAAAGCCATTTCTTATTCTCTCTGCCTTCCCATATTGGCTCTCTCTGTTTTGCAAAGGTAACATTTTTTCTTGTAATACTCTCCTGGTTATGCATAAGGCTCGCTTCTTT
>JANZXR010000172.1:18051684-18070790 GCA_027575705.1 Erythroxylum echinodendron | reverse complement strand
GCTGAATATTCCATCTTTCATCACCCCCTAGAAGTGTTCCATATGAATTCTTGGTTGATTAAACTAAATCTTCTTTTTCCATACTCCAGTAATCTGAGGAGAAGTTTTATATTGTTGGAATTGGAAGCCCCAGGTTGACTCGTTGTATTACCACACATTTCCTTTTGAGTTACCTCCCGAGATAATGCAGGGAATTCATCTTATGAGAGGCAAATAGGGTCACCATCTTTTAAATTAACAATGTTGTCCTTGAAGAGGCCATCCATAGAGGAAGAAAATGTTGACCATACGAACCAGCAGTTGGGGCCAACTAGAGTAGGCGAGAAAGAAAATTCAGAAAAAAGAAAGGCTCAAGGGTGTAATCAAATTGATAGCCTACCCAGCTTGAACTTCTATTTACCTTTTCTAAGTTCATAGACCTTATATAATACCACTTTTTGATGGTCTTAGTTCATAGAAGTTTAATTTACAACAAACCCGGTCTATTAAAAACTAAACCTACTTCATGCTTTGTTGACAAGATAATTAATTTTCTATTCGATATGCTACAATAAGTTGATTTATTCTAAAATTTTCATTTCGATTCGAAATTAGTTATTCAGTATGTGCTAGAATATCCACTAAATATTTAGAGTTGATGCTTAAAGCGATCAATTTGTAATTAGCAAATTTGTGAGTTCAATTCCTATTGAAGGCACATCAATAAATATTCCATCTTAAAGAGTTCATTCAACATTATAGTTGTCCCAAATTTAAGGAAATTAGGATCTGTTTGTTTCTATTTCTATTTCTATTTTTTAATTTAATGAAAAATCTATTTGTTTAAGCTTTTAATTTTGGTTTTTTTAGTTTTTAAAACTTATTAAAACTATAAAAAAGTAAAATTTGTTTTTGCATTATCTAATTTCTTATCAATTTAATATATTATTTAATTATTTAATATATTAATTATTAATAAAATTATATATAATATACTTTAATATTATATATAATTATTTCAAATAATTATTAAAAAGAAATTATGAATAATTTAATTTAATTTAATATTTTAATTAAATTAAATGCTATTAATAAATATAAGTAAATTCAAAATATCTTCAAAATATATATAATTCAAATAAAATTTGAATTAGTAATTTAAATATATTTAAAATAAATATTAATAAATAAATAAAATTTTCATTTTAAAATTATTTATTTCAATAAAATAGGATAACTTTTATTGATAATTTCTTCATAAATTTTATATAAGAGATTAAAATAAATTTAATTAATTAAAAATAGTTTATCTTTAAATTTTTTAATACATAATTACTATCAGTAATAAAAATATAATTATATTGACATTAACAACCAAACATATTTTTTTATTTGAAAGAAAATAGAAATGAAAACTAAAAACCACAGCGTAAAAACAAAAATAGAACTAGAGAACTCTGTTTGTGATCACAAAATCAAACACAATCGTCTACATCCTAAAATAGAATAATTTTAAATGATGAAGAAAGTTATTGTTCAACATAAAATGTTAAATATGATTAAAATTTAAATTTCAAAGATAATTTAGCAATTTATATGGATTATTGTTACAAATGAATATTTTAAACGCAAACATTTATATACTTATTTATTGTAAGTTTATATAACTAATAACTCACGTACTAAAACTCAATAATAAAGGAACACCTATAATTGTTATCTGTTACTTAATTTAAAATAGAAAAATGACTTTCTAAAAAAATGAAAGGCATAATATCCTAAACAAAAAAACAAAAATGTAAATTAAAGGAATTCTTATGTCTTTTAGCACGTTAATTATATTTTTGTTTTTACTTCACTAATGTATCTATTAAATGTTTTAAAAATATTATTGTGAACCGTTGGTCCTAAGATAGCACAGAGAGGGGAATAGATTGTTCGTATATTTTTTAGCTTATTTAATAATTGATGAATGAATTACTTATTGTAATAAATGATTATGACAATTTCATATTGACAATTAGAAAGGAATCACAATAATAATAAATAAGAGTAAGGAAAAGAGACATAAAACTAATTTATAATAATTCGACCAAACAATTCTTAACCTATGTTACTCCGTAAGTTCTATTTGAGAATTCACTATCTTTTTTTTTTCTTAATAAGTGAAAACGAACCTTCCATTTACAATGTTTTTACAGAGCTTATATTCATCTTGTTTTGTCACGAGTAAAGAGCAAGCCTTTATATAACTCTTATTAAACGTCAAGAAAGCTCTCAATAATGTATATCCTAGGCAATTTCACCATTTCTCAAGAATTTCACCAATTTCTCAAGCATGTACAATTGAAACCCTCTTTTTCTTACTCACATTAATGAATTATGGCTCAATATGTGCTATATACTGCAAAAATAAACTCTCTTATCTTTCAATGCTCTCAGTAACTCTCTGATATGCTAAAGATTCTTTTCACAACTCAATTGTTATCTATTTATATCCAAAATCAACTCTAATGTGTTACGTAAGTAAATCTAACATTGATAATTGATCAAAGATGGGGAATTAAAAAGTTGCTTAACGCTTCATCTATATTAACATCTTGTGTACATTGTGCTTCTATTGTGATTTATTGTGTTATTCAACTTTCATTTTCTAGATTATTCGATTTTAGAAGCATTGATCTTCTTGTAATTATATACATTTCTCCTTGTACATTTTGTAAGAATTTACCTTGATTTTAGTAAATATATTACTTTTAATTCCCAAAAAAGCAACTCTAATGCCTGTTAGACATATAAAATGCATAATAACTAGTTTTTGAGCATATTCAATTAACTGACCATATATCTTTAGTTAGCCTATGTATATTTGACTGGCCTATCCCCTAAGCTAGCAAACTACATTTTTATATAACTTTTTGTTCTTGCACTAGTCTAGTTGTACTAAACCCTAACCTTTACAAAAATCAACTTCTAAAAAAATTTTAGGTCCTTAATTTTTAACACTTTAAGTTTGTCAAAAGCATATAAACACCTTCATTTGATAAGCACTTAATTCAAAACCATTTCAATAGTTTTCAAATTTTTATTTAAAGATCAAGAAATTTAGTTAAAGTTTAAAACCAACTTTCGCTTAATTATTAAAGGATTTATATAATAGCCTTACATGTAAATGTTCATGCAATGATTGAGACTACAATCATTTAAATAACCAATAAGGCTAAAAGAAAATTTACAACAATTACTACATATGGAATAACTTCATTCTTTCTTGCATTTGATCCACTTAACTGAAATTGCTTTAAAGCTCTCTTAAATAATATTTAGTACTCCAATCTTCCCATTGAGATTTTGATCACTTTATCCTTTCACTAAACTTGATCTTTGACCTTTTTACTTGAATTTCTATTATATTAACTAATTGATATTACTAAGATAAAAAAATTAGTGGTAACATGTTTTGTTATTGAAAAACAATAGGTTAGACCTTCACTTAATCTAATACTCTCTCCTTTTTCTGATGAAAATATTTGGTGATATTGAAAAAATATACGACATTAAATATATTCTCCATATGTCATAGTAATATATAATTCATAATCTCCCTTAAATCACATATCACTGGTTTATAAAGATCAAGTTTCAATATCATCATTCGCTCCCCCTTTCATCATTAAAAGAAAATATAATGTCTATAAAGTTATAAGAATCAATGGTGAAAAAAATAAATAACTTAGTCTCTTACTTTTTAAAATTTCTATCATATAGGCAAAGTATGCGTATAAAGTGCTTGTTAATGATTCAAAAATATCATGTACCAATTAAAAAATTAATATGTTTTTCTTTTCTAGGTACACAAAGCAATGCTTTCTATCCTTAAAAAGATCATGTACCAAGATCTATATGTATTACCAATGATGACCTCCTTTTCTCCTTACTTTATTCAAAAATTGTTCTTTTGATGTTAATTCTTGATGATTTTTCTTTTAAAATAAATTTGATAGATAATAATGTTGTTCATAGTTTGATATAAATAAAAGTAATACAATTTGTTAGTATTCAATTAATACTACCTGATATTAACCTAAAGGAAAAGATATTAATAGGGTTCTAGGTGTCTACACTAAATTATGTCTTAGGAGGTTAGTACTTAATTTCTTCTTAACCCATCTCCTTATGGTCTTACTTAATATCCATTGTATAAAAAATGCTCTATTGGCATTACTAGAATAACATCTCATATAATGGAAATTGATAGTGTTAGTATGACATAAAAGAATATAACACATATAAACTTCTAGGTCGTGATAGACGATGCAAGTCATATAATATTCTCTTTCGAAAATGTTGGTGATTAGGAGCTCTTCTTGTGTGACTTTGATTCTTAGCATATAAATTGACAGATGGTATGCTTCTTTACCCTTATGATAAATGGGGCATATGTAATGGCTTTTATAAAATTTGATACTATAATGATAGTGAGATTGGTGATACTCTTTCGTGTTCATTTAGGATAACCTTATATGAAAATTTCATCAATTTTTGCTTTAATGTCAAGTACTCTAAGTCTAGAATTCTCACAACGCATAAAATTTTTCTTTTGATGAGACCTTAATGATGATGTATGAGCATTCAAGTTTTAATGCATATAATTGGATGGTATATGCTCATTTGGTAATTTAGGCAATGACTCATCTTGTAAATGCTTACCCCTTATGAAACCTGTCTTGTAATTAGAGGTTCACTTATAAGTAAAACCAATTTGTATTTATCATTATAACTCTTTTAGGCTTCAAGTATGTTATTCAAAATTTCACTACCTATAATAAATTTAGATAATGAATATTTGAGTTTATTGATTTCCTTATTCAAAGCCTTATTTACTTACATCAAAATACTTTAATTATTGTTGACAAGAATCACACTTTTAAATTCTATCATGTAATTCATATCACATTTTAATTTCTCAGTCTTAATGATATATGTATTTGAGAGTTTTTAAATCTCTTATATATGTAAGATTCTTTCTTTTAATACTTTTGACATTTAAATAATCTTCAAGCTCAACATATGAAACATCAAGAACATAATCATCATTATTATATCAAGAATTTGAGCAAGAGAGTACCTCATCATTGTTGGTAATGCTAACATTTTTCAGACGCTATTGTATAAAAATGGGACCAAAATTAAAAAGTATATCTGATTGAGTCACCACTTTATCTTATTAAGAAAAGACAGGAAAAAACTTTAGTAAAAGATACTAAAAACGTCCTATATAGAGATATTTTTTTGGGAAAGTAATAAAATATCTTGAATAGTTCAATGTACACCTTGACAGGTTACAATCCAAAATTTAAGAAAAGACATCTAATAAGGTTTTCCTATCTACTTTGTATTATATCCAAAAGTACAGGTGTTCAGTTATGTCATTTATAGCAGTCTCATTCCAGATTCCATGCCACTTTGATGTTAGAGTGATAATTTATCTGCAACTCCTTTAGCTAACATCGATAGTCTGCAGTGTAACACTATTTTTTGGTAAATTTGTTTCATTTCTCTTTCTACTTTCCTAAACAACCTTCTATTTATAGTCTGCACTCTTGGCCATCTTTATCTTCGTAACTTCATCTATCATCTCTTCCCACGTCAGAGTTGAGATTCAGACCCCCAAACCATCTTGTATGTTTTTCCAGTTTAGTTTTGTACACCTGCAGTTTAGCAAAAGATGGTCCATTATTTCCCTTTGAGTTTTGCAAAATTCACAACGTGGATTTTCAACGTTAAACTTCACATTGCCCTTTGTATCCAATCTCCCTGTTATAGCTAGCTAGAGGATTATTGTATGTGCAGGTTGAATGTCTGCCTCCCAGACTATATTTACCCACTTAATACAGATATATGATTTTGAAGTCTAATAGTAACCTATTAGTAATACAGATATATGGAAGGTGTTAGGTAACCTATTTTATTCGCTTAAGCGATTACCAAATCAATAGGTATTTTAAAGGCAAAATAAATTTAAGTGTAAGATAAATAAAAGCATGTTGAAGAAAGAGAATAAAACTTATGATATAATGCCTAAGATTTTGCAATTTTACCTAAGAATTAAAAAAAGAAATACCAAGAGTGGTATATAAGGATTAAAGTCAAATTTAAAACACATGGATGAATGGTTTCATTTAAGGCTTTAAAATAAAATATATGAAGTTACCTAAACCGTGTCGTAAGTATTTGAAGGTAAACCAATTTCATAATTTGATTTTAAAAGGGTAAATTTGATCCATAAAATAATTCCTAATATGAAGACTTTTTATTTGAAATGGTAAAAGAACACTAAAGTAAATGACTAACTTTTAGAAATTAGGCCAAAAAAAGAGTTGACATGGGTTATTAAAGACATTTGTCAAACTAAACTATTAAAAAATATTGAACTAAAAATAAAATATTGGAGTTGTTTTTTGCTAACTTGGAAACCTTTTTAGATTTTGAATTATTTTGGAAAAAGAAAATGAAACTAAATATTTACTTTTTTAAAAAATAGACCTGAATTCTAGAAAGTGATGAAAATTAAAAAAGCAATCAAATGGAAATAAAAGCCTAAACTCCAACTAAAAATTAGAAATAGGTCTAAAGACTCCAAAATTTGACTAATAATGGAAATTGCTCTTAATAGACCTGTAGGTCAAATTAATATTTTAAATCTTATTCCAAATGAAAATATATAAATTAAAATCTAATAGTCTAAAATTTTTAACTAAATTTATAAACTTTATTTAATAAATGAAAATGGGTTTTTAAAATAGTTAATAAATTTTATTTAATAAATGGAAATAGTTTTTTATTTAAGACTTCTCTGCCTTCCCACTCATATAAAAAAGAAAAAAGGAAAGAGATTTATACTTTTCTTTTCTATATTGATTTTAGGAAATTGGTCCATGCATTGGGTATATTTATATAGAAAGCCAAGCTTAATTTATTTTAAAATTCATGATTAGGATTGAGCTTACTTAAACTAAAGCCTAAGTGAGATTTTCCTATGCATGCATTAGAAGAAAATGTCACTAAATTCAGGGATAACATATTTTAAAGTGTCAAATCTTTTGAAAAATTTTCAATTTAGTGTCAAATCATTTAAAATTTTCAATAAGGGATAACCTTTTAGAACCCTATCAATTCAATTCAAAATATAAGTTCTATATGTGACTAATGGAACGACCATTGGCCATGACATGTAGGCGTTCATGTGAAAAATTGATGAACATGTTGGCATCCAAGTGGACTAATATTTATAGGGTATGGATTATGGGTTCAGTCATGGATTACCTATTAGTCCACGTGGATGCCTAATTGTCCATCAAATTTTCACGTGATACCTACATGTTATGGCTAAATGTGGTTTTGTTAGTCACATTAGCAAAATAATAACAAAGCTAACGTTTTGAACTAAGTCGTTAAAGTTTCTAAAAGATAGTAACTTAACTAAAAATTAAAAAGTTTTATCACTAAATTTAAAAAATCTCAAAATATTTGGCTTAGCCTATTAGAATCTCCTAGGCTTGAATAAATTATATCTTTTCTTTACATTTCCTTCCTAACCCACCTATAGATAGAAAGGTTAATAGAAAACATATTTAGGGATAAATTTAAACTACATTAACATTTTAAGTTATTCAAAGCTCAATGTTAGTCCCTATAAAAGAATTTCAAAGGAACTCGAACTTACAATCATTGATTAAGGCATTTAAATAACATTTAGACCTCACAGTTATGGATACTTGCATATGAAACCATAATCTATAACAAATTGCCACAAATCTCCAAATCACATAGGTAAGACCAAAATGTTTAAAAGGTTTTTTATGAACTTTTAAATTTTTAGAGCAAAAAAATAAAATATAAAAGAATAAGAAAATAAAAAAACCGAATCAAAATTATGAATCAACATTAAAGCATCATTTTAAACAAAAATAAATGCAGTTTTAGTCTTTTAATTGGCCAGGAAGAACCCGTTGAACTAACATATATTGAAGCTTAATTCCAAATTCTAGCCTAATTGAAGAAAATAACATCAAAGCAAGTAGGAAATTAAGATAATGATAAGACCTAAAACTTTTGGATGAGACTAAGCTATAACTTCTTCTGGTTCATTCTTAAAAGAATGAGACTATGTTATATTTGGATGCAACTAAATATGAATACTATACATTAAGGTCAATATAATACCAAGAAAAACTATACCTACATATATGATAGGATAAGAGAGTATAAAATGGTGAAAACCAAAACTCTACTTAGAATGGAAGCCTCAAACTTACTGAGATTAGCCAAATCACAATCATTTAAGCATTAATTGATTATAAGATAATTCAATAACAGTAAGCTAAATAAATGGAAATAAGTAGGAAAGAGAATTATAAATAGTAAAGTAAAAAAGTTGAAAGACTATATTACTCATTGGCAGCAACTAGGGCAAAATAAATGTACAAAAAAGGAAACTAAATATAAACTCCAAAAAGGGATAGATGAACTAAACCAAACTTGACTGGCTACACAAAATCTACAAAACTATATGACTCAAATGCAATAATAGAAGCAACACAAACTAGGGAAGGGGAAGCAATATAACAAAACCTATAAGTAGTTAAAGCATCCAAAGTGAAAAACATTGAATGTTTAAAAATTGATAAAGAAGATAAACAAATAAATCATGTTCCATATGCAATAATTTATATTAATGTATAAATGTATCAATTTTCTCTTTTTTACTTAAATGGTGTCATTATGAGTGAATTAAAATGTATGTCATGTCTTTTATGTCGTCTTACACATGCATACTTTATTGAATTCACTCTTTCTCAATTCATAAACTAAATAATGTAATGATTCCCATCTCCTTATTGACCCACTAACCATTATTATTTAATACCTTAGTATTTACTTTTCACAGTCTCCTATCCTACAATGACTAGGTGACCTGTTCGGCACTCGACGATGGCCCCCTAGTCGATATCTGATTCAGCTGGAAAGTTCCCATGAAGCTAAGCCTATTGCCCTTGTTATGGAAAAGCTTCAACTCAACAATAAGAAATGTAAACAATAGAGTTTTGCATTTCATTTTGTTAAAAATTTTGGCAGCACAACTACTGTATTTTGACATCTAAAAAATTTCAAAATGCCTGTAACAATTCAAAACACTTCTATTATCACATCAATTTCTAAACAACAAATTGCCTACTTCAAATCCACTCTCCCACAACCTCAAACAGTTGCATCAATAAACTTTGAAAAGTGAAAAAAAAATCATGTGTTTCATTTGAAAACCTTTATACACATCCATTCTTTACACAAATGTACATTCCAAAATATGTTCAAAGACATGCAATAGTTCTAAAAAATATCTATAAGGCAAAAATGCCTACACAGGAGCATATGACTAAGTTGACTACTTATTAGGTGGAGTCCTTGATACTGAAGCCCCTAAGCGTGCACCTAGGATTTTTTATTTAAAAATAGAAAATAGAGTGTGAGCTAAACGAGCTCAGTGAGTGTAAATAAATTTCTTTGCAAATCATTTGTAATTATTGAAACCTCCCTAAAAGAAATTCATTTCATCAAGTATAAGACAATGCCAATAAAACATATAAGCCTTTGAAATCCAAATTTCTCAAATTTACTTCTAAAGCAAATAGTGGCGGCATTATTTATTGTCATAAACTTCTTATACAATATAGCTCACCACAAAGTTATTTGCATTATGGTACCCTTAGGCATAAGGTCACGGAGCTAGTTTTGCATCGCTTACCCGTGACTAGTTAATAATTAGTTACAGAACTGATTTTACATCGCTTACCCATAATAGGTTAAACACTATAGACCGATAGTTATGGAACTAGTTCTGCGTCGCTTACCCATAATAATTTTGGCTAGCACTTGATATACTTTGCACGTGTAAAGCGCAACTCATTGGACTGGACTACTGATAGACACAATACCACCCACTGTTAGTAACTGACCCCCCCAGAAACTGCCATGCATGTTTGAAATATTATGACCAGTATAATATCATGTAATGAGCCTAAAATGTACCATAGGATAAAATGAAATAATTTTTCTTATTACTTTAGCTTGTGGCATTAAGCTTCAACCATTTTGTAAAGTAATTTATACAGTTTAGAAATAAAAAACAAATGGGTGATGTCTGGAGCTTGTCAAGATCGTGACACAGCCTTTGGCCCATGTACACTCAAAATTTTCAACTTCTTCCAATCTTATAATCAAATAATTGAATGCATAATTTTAAATCACATGCCATTGATTCTTTTGCAAAGAAGTTATTCAAATGAAACAATTAACATACACTCACTATTTTGTAAATTTATTGCCAAGCATACTCACACATTCTATGCCTTTCTATTACCTACACAAAGCACATTTTGCTTAGGCATTTATTTCTAATTCAGAAATAAGGCATTAACACTATGTATTTTTTTTAATCAATCATGACTCTTATGCCACGTTCATGACCCCTACCCAAAATTCATACCTCACTTTGTTCCATAGTTTTCACATAGTAAACATTCATCGTAGGTTTTAAGGTCTTTTAGAAATTTATTCCCCTATGTCTCTAGTTTAATAGCATCAAAAGTCATGCCATTTAAACTTCTAAATCATGAAACAATACCAAATATCACAAACTACTTTAACACAGGGACATTATCAGGTTACCATTTTCAATATCAAATTTCAATATCATTCCACTAGAATTAGGTTAGGATCTCTTATATATATATTTAATATTATGTCTTAGGTTTGATTTAAAGTTAGAAGCATCTAATTTGGAGGTATGTAGTCTGTGTTATGGCTAAAACACTAGGATTGTTCAAGTAAATCGAGAATCCTAAGGTAGAATTTCACTAAACATAGTTAGGAAAACTTACCACATTCTTTCAACCTTTTGGAAAATTGAAAGCTTTCTTCAAGTCATGCTCCAAACCATGAAAAATCAGTTGCACCCTTCTTCCTCTCAAGCTTGGCTGAAACCCACCTTTGGTTCTCTCCTTTTCTCCTTTTGTTTTTCCTCACGGGTAACTCACTTTCACTCTCACGGTTATGACAAAAAAGAATGAAGCAATATTCTTAACTTTACTCCTTTAACACATGGAACATGTCATGTCCCATCATGAGTCATGAATCCACTATTTAGCATGTAAAAACACCAATTTGCCCCTAATCACTATGCTAAAAGACCAAATTGACCCTGAATGAATTTAATTCACCGATTAACCGAATTACATTCAAAAAATATTCCGCAATAGGCTTATCATCAAATTGGCCATGAAATGCCCTAATTAAGGTTGATACGTATTGACTGGATGCTTTTTTAAAAAACTTCGAATGGGGTTAAAATTATCAGTATCTATTATTTTCCAAAAAGGGCATTTTAAGCCCTAAACTTCCGAAATTCCTGAAATCCATCCAATTGGAATTATTTTAGATTCGTTTCATTACCATTATACTATAATACTTGTTCTAGATATTTTCAATTCTTTTCAGGGCCCCATAAATTACTATTTATATGAAAAATACTATTTACCGAACATAAAAATTTAGCTTCATTGAAAGGAAAGGTTTGGGGTTTTACAATAACCCCTCCTTGTACAAATTTCGTTCTCGAAATTTAACTAGGCATATATGTTTAAAAACAGTTGGGGATACAATGTATGCATCTGTTGTTCAGGCACCCATGTAGCTTCTTCTACCACATGATTCCTTCATAGAACTTTAACCAAAGAAATGATCTTATTACGTAGGACCTGTTCTCTGTGGTCGAGAATCTATACTGGTTCCTCTTCGATAGTCAAATCGTCCTTTAAGTTCACCAGTTTTTCTGTGATTACATGCGAAGGGTCTGCCAGATACTTACAAAGCATAGATACATGAAAGACATTGTGAATCCTCACAAGCTCATCCGGTAGTTTCAATCAATATACCACTGACCTAACTCTTTCTATGATCCTATACGATCCCATCTAATGTGGACTTAATTTATCACATTTCCCAAACCTAAGTACAACTTTCCAAGGGGAAATTTTGAGAAATACTCTAGCTACAATTTCAAACTTAAGATCCCTACAACGATTGTCTGCTTTTCTACCTATCCTAGGCTATCCTTAATCTGTCTTAAATGACTTGAATTTTTTTTGTTGTCACTTATACAAGCTATGGACCTATCGGTTTCCTTTCACCTACCTCATCCCAACATGCTGGAGTTCTACATTTTCCTCCATAAAGTGCCTCATAAGGGGTTATACCAATGCTAGCTTGATAACTGTTATTGTACGCAAACTCTATTAATGGTAAGTGCATATCCTAACTCCCCCTAAACTCGATAACACAGGACCTAAGCATATCCTTAAGTTTCTGGATAGCCCTCTCTGATTGCCCATCCATCTGGGGATGAAAGTTAGTGCTAAACTTCAAGCATGTACCTAAGGCTTTCTGTAAATTGGGACAAAATCTTGATCTAAACCTAGGCTAACGATTTGAGACAATGGAAACTGGCATACCATAGAGTCTTACTATCTCATCCATATAAAACTGGGCAAACTTGTTTAAGGGATAATCATTCTTTATTGGAAGAAAATGTACAGACTTTGTTAACCTATCCACTATCAGCCATATAGCATCATGCCCCTTCTGACTCCATGGAATTCTTATTATGAAATCCATAGTAATCTTCTCCCACTTCCATTCTGGGATAGGGAGGGGTTACATTAATCTCGCAGGCTTTTGATGTTCTGCTTTTAACTATTGACATATTAGACACCTAGAAATGAACTCAGTTATTTCCTTCTTCTTTCCCCTCCACTAATAATGTTCTTCAAGAGTGACCTTCCTCTAACATCTCTTTCTCTAAGTCTCCAATATTCAATACACATAATCGTTGTTCGCTCATCACTATACCATCTTCCTTACTATAAGATCTGTTCTTTGCCCAATCTCAACTTCAATCTTCAATTTTATCAATTATGGATCTTGTTTTTGTCCCTCTCTAACTTGATCCACCAAAATGGAACAAACATTAAAGGTAGAAATTAGTGCCCCTTATTCTGTCACATCAAATTTCACTCCTAGAGACCTCATTTCCAATAAAAGTGGATTATATATTGTTTTCAGTTGCGCTGTCGAATCGGGAGGTCTCCTACTTAAGGCATTAGCCACTGCATTAGCTTTTATAGAGTGGTACTCTATCGTACAATCATAGTCTTTCATTAACTCAAACCATGTCCTCAGTCTTATGTTTAATTCCTTCTAAATGAACAAATATTTCAAACTCTTGTGATCCGTGAAAATCCTACAAGGAACATCATACAATTAATGCCTCCAAATTCTTAACGTAAAAACTATTGCTACTAACTCTAGATCATAAGTGGGGTAGTTCTACTCACGTTTCTTCAATTGCCTTATCATTCTACACAAGAACATACTCTAAACCCTGTCTCGAGGCATCGCTATATACTATAAATCCATCAATCCCCATTGGTAATGTGAGTACAAGAGTTATCATCAGTCTTTCTTTCAATTCCTCAAAAATTCATTGATAAGCATCTGACCACTCAAACTTCTCTTCTTTTCTCATCAAATTGGTCAGCGGGCTTGCTATTCTGGAAAATCCTACATCAAATTTCCTATAATAGCCTACCAATCCAAGAAAGCTCCTGACTTTTGTCATAGTGGTGGTAGGTCTAGCATTTACTGAACTTAGTGTACAATTAGTGCTTTCGTAGGGTTTGCAGTACAATCTGAAGGTGTTCTGCATGTTCCTCGTGACTTCCTGAGTATACCAATTTGTCATCAATAAACACATTCGCAAACTTATCTAGGTACTCTCAAAACAACCTATTCATCAATTCCATCAAACCAGCAAGAGCATTCGCTAATCTAAAGGGCATAACTAAGAATTCATAATGCCCGTACCTAGTCTTGAAGGTAGTTTTCGAAATATCTCAGCTACGGACTCTCAAGTGATGATAACCTGTTCTTAGATCAATCTTCAAATACACCTTGGATCTTTGTAACTGATCGAATAAATCATCAATCCTTAGGATCAGATATTGGTTATGAACTGTAACTCTATTCAGCTATCTGTAGCCGATACAGAACCTTAAACTCCTATCCTTTTTAACAAATAGGATTGGAGGCCCCCCATAGAGAGTTGCTGGGTCTCACGGAACCCTTATCTAATAACTCCTCCATTTTCACTTTCAATTCCTTTAACTCCACTAGAGCCATTATGTATGGAGAAATTGAAATCGGTTGAGTTTTTGGAGTTTCTCAAATTCTATTTCCCTATCTGCAGGTAATCCGGGAAGATCTTATAGAAACACGTCAGGGAACTCTTTGACCACTAGAATATCTCCTAATTGAACCTCATCATTACTTGGTGCAATCATGTAAGCTAGATATCCTTGACATCCCTTACAGAGCGTCTTACTAGCTCCTATGGCGATCACTAAACTGGTAGGAAGAACTTTTCGTATCTCATAAAATTTTACCTCCTATTTCCCTAATCGACTTATCCTAACCTCCTTTTTAAAACAATCCACTATTGCACGATGTGTGGATAACCATTCCATTTCAAAAATAACATCAAAATCTCGGATATCTAATATATAATCAGGCTTGCTGAAAACTCGTTACCCTTGATCAATATTTATTATCTACAAACACTCTTTCAGTAAAGAGTAAGTCTCCAGTTGGGATGGAAACTACTATCCCAGTATCTAAAAACTAAGGCTCAACATTCAATCTTGCCTAAAAATCTATTGAAATGAAAGAATGCGTAGCACCAGGATCTATTAAAGCATAAACATCTTGCTCAAAAACAGAAATCATACTGGTGACTACATTTGGTATGGCATCGACTTCTTGTTGAGTGGTTGCAAAAACTTAGACCTATATGTGGGGTCTACCTAGTTGTCATGTAGGGGCTACTCTCTTACTCCCTGAACCTCTGTTGGCTGCAGCAACACTCGACTCTCAGCGTTGAGACCCACTGCCCTATCTATAACGCCCTTCAACTTGTGGAGGTGTTAAAGATCTACCTACTAACCTCTTTATGGCAACTAACTACGAGCAATCTTTGATAAAGTGGCCCTCTTGTCTATAGTGAAAGCAACCCACCATATTCATCCGACACTTACCCAAATGCCTTTTGCTGCAAGTAGCACACCCTGGTCTTAGTGTCATGGGAGTCCCTGGGCCTAGTGAGTGACCCAAAAGGATCCCTAGCTGGATGATCCTCTTTTGATAAACCTCCTACCAACAAACCATCTTAATTTATTTTTCTTTGTTGGACCCTAGGGTCAGCTAGTTGATGCACTACCCTTTTGTTCTGATCTTACACTCTTGAATCATTGTTGTTGCATTTCTCTCCACTTTTATCGTAGCTTCAACTAATTCCTTATAGTGTGTCTATAAAGCCAAGGAAAGATGGATACATAGTTTGAGACTGAAGCTTGTAATAGACCTCTTACATTTTTGTTCCTCACCTTTAGCAATAAAAAGAACAATTTTTATAATTTCTGAAAATTTCTTCTCATAGTCTGTCACTAACATCCAACCCTGCTCTAAATGGAAGAATTCCTTTGCCCTTACATCCTTATAACTTTGTGGATAGAATCTTTCTGTGAACTCTTTCTGAAATTCTACCCATGATAACCCCATCCCGATGTCATCTCTCGATGGCCTCCCATTAATCCTTCACCTTGTCCTCGAGAAGAAAGGAGGAAAAATAGAACTCTCTACTCATCTGTGCATCCTATAACTCTGTATATCTTCGTAACTCAGACTAACCATATGAGTGCACTCTTGAGATCTCCACTTCCATCAAAAGTATTTATGCCCAATTTACAGAGGCACTTAATTGAACATCTAAGGGCTTCCACATTCTTGTGTGGCTGCCACATCACCACGACAAGTACCTACAACTATTTGTTCCGTATTAAAATGTACCTTAACCGATTCTGTCGACCTTGATGATTTAGAATGTGGCTAGTTCATAAAAGCACTCACTGAATTTGGCATGTGTTCAACCTCTCATGTTAAAGGTGTCTCAGATGTGGGAGTCATTGGAATGGCTCTTTTGGGATGTCCATGGCCTCATCTGTGCATCATGCTATGTATTAGACAAAAATGCAATTGTGTAAAACTTTCAGTTAATGAAACCATATATATGTAAACCACAACATTCTATTGATCACCTCACTTTTAAAACAACGTAAAAAATTAAACCAAAAAGGTGGAAACTCAATTAAAAAAATTGGACTCTGATAAACACACTAATAGGCCACAGTCATGTAGTGACTAGGCTACCTGTCTAGTACTCTACGTTAGCCCTCTATTTGATATCTGAATTAGCTGGAAAGTTCCCGTGAAGCTAAGCCTATTGCCTTTGTTATGGAAAAACTCCCACTCAACAATAAGAAATGTAAACATTGAAGTTTTGTTTTGTTAAAAATTTTGGCAGCACAATGATTGTATTTTGACATCTCAAAAATTTCAAAGTCCCTGTAAAAGTTCAAAACATTTCTACTATCACATTAATTTCTCAACTAAAAATTGTAGACTTGAAATCCACTCACATGTAACCTCAAATAATCACATCAATAAACTTTGAAAAGTTAAAACAAAATCATGCATTTCATTAAAAAAACCTTTATACACATCCATTCTTTACACAAATGTATATTCCAAAACATGTTTAAGGATATACAATAGATTTAAGAAATATGTACAAGGTAAAAATGCCTACACAGCAGCACGTGACGAAGTTGATTACTCGCAAGGTGGAGTCCTTGCTGCTGAAGCCCTTGAGTGCACTTGGGAGTTTTTTTTTTAAAATAAAAAATAGAGTGTGTGCAAAACAAACTCAGTGAGTGTAAATAAAATTCTTTGTAAATCATTTGTATTCATTGACATCTCCCAAAAAGAACTTCATTTCATCAAGTATCAGACCATACCAATATAAAACATGTAAGCCTTTTGTAACCAAATTTCTCAATTTTACTTTAAAGAAAATAATGACGACATTATTTATTATCATGAACTTCTTATACAATATAGCCCACTATAAAGTTCTTTGCATTATGGTACTCTTAGGTATAAGGTCACAGAGATAATTCTGCATCACTTACCCACGACTGGTTAACTATTAGTTACAGAGCTGGATCTACAATGCTTACCTATAATAGGTTAACCACTATAGACTAGTAGTTATGGAACTGGTTCTGCATCGCTTACCCATAACGACTTTGGCTAGCACTTTATATACTTCGTACGTGTAGAGGGTGACTCACTGGACTGGACTATTGACAGATATAATGCCACCCATTGTTAGTAATTGATGCCCCCCAGACAATACCATTCATTTTTGGAATACACTGACTGGTATAATATCATGTAATGAGCCTAATGGTGTATCATAGGTTAAAAACGAAATAATTTTTCTTAGTACTTTAACTTGTGGCATAAAGCTGAAACCATTTTGTAAAGTAATTTTTACAGTTTCAGTCAAAAACAAATGGGAGATGTCTAGTGCCTGTCATGATCATGACACTGCCTTTAGCCCATGTACGTTCAAAATTTTCAATTTCTTTCAGTCTCATAATCAAACAATTTAATGCATAATTTGAAGTCACATGCCATCAATTCTTTTGCAAAAAATTTATTCAAATGAGACAATTAACATACACTCATTGTTTTGTAAATTTATTGCCAAGGAAACTCACGCGTTCTGTACCTTTCCTTTACCTACACAAAGCACATTTTGCTTAGGCATTGATTTCCAATTCAGAAACAAGGCATTAACATTATATTATGTTTAATCAATCGTGACTCTAGTGTCACGTTCGTGACCCCTGCCTAGAATTCATAGCTCACTTTGTTCCATAGTTTTGGAAAACGTTCACATTAGATTTTTAGGTCTTCCAGAAATTTGTTTTCCTATGTCAGTTTCTATTTCATTAAAAATCATGCCATTTCAACGTCTAAATCATGAATAACATATCAAATATCCCAAACTGCTTCAACAGAGGGGTAGTATCAGGTTACCATTTTCAATATCAAATTTCAATATCATTAAGCTAGAATTATGTCATGATCTTTTATATAGATTTTATTACTATGTCTTAGGTTTGATTTAAAGTTAGAATCACCTAATTTAGAGGTCTGTACGCTGAGTTATGGCTAAAACATTAAGACTGTTCAAGTAAACCGAGAATCCTAAAGCAGAATTTCTCTAAACATAGTTAGGAAAACTTACCACTTTCTTTCAATCTTTTCAAAAATTGCAAGCTTTCTTCAAATCATGCTCCAAACCATGAAAAATAAACTACACCCTTCTTCCTCTTAAGCTTGGTCGAAACCTACCTTTGGTTCTCTCCTTTTCTCCTTTTGTTTTTCACCTACGTGTAACTCACTTTCACTCTCACGATTATGACAAAAAGAATGAAG
The DNA here is from genome assembly GCA_027575705.1 of Erythroxylum echinodendron. Taxonomy (NCBI): domain Eukaryota; kingdom Viridiplantae; phylum Streptophyta; class Magnoliopsida; order Malpighiales; family Erythroxylaceae; genus Erythroxylum; species Erythroxylum echinodendron. The sequence goes on along the minus strand of JANZXR010000172.1, from coordinate 18,052,295 downwards.
AAATTTTCTTAACTTTACTTCTTTAACACATGACACATTCCATCTTCCATCATGAGTCATGAATCCACTATTTAGTATGTAAAAAGACCAATTTGCCCCTAATAACTATGCGAAAAGACCAAATTGTCCCATAATGAATTTAATTCACCAATTAACCAATTACATTCAAAAAATATTATGCAATTGGCTTATAATCAAATTGACCATAAAATAATCTAATCAATGTCAATACATATTGATAGGATGCTTTTAAAATATTTGAATGGGGTTAAAATTATCAATATCCATTATTTTCCAAAAAGAGCATTTTAAGTCTTAAACTTCCTGAATTCTTAAAATGCATCCAATCGAAATTATTTTCAATCTATTTTAGCACCATTAGACTCTAATACTTATTCTAAATATTTTCAATTCTTTTCATGGTCAGGGCCCCAAAAATCATTATTCACACAGAAAAATCATCGAACATAAAAATTTACCTTCATTGAAAGGAACAGTTTGGGGTTTTACAACTTTATCTCTTACTAAGGATTTTTGTAACATCCCGTTACCTATGGGAGGTTAGAATAGTAAATATGAGTGATAAATGAGAGCTTAGAAATGCATTTTTC
>JANZXR010000172.1:18030384-18051584 GCA_027575705.1 Erythroxylum echinodendron | reverse complement strand
TTTTTATACGAGAGTTGATGAAGATGAAGAGATGTTCAAGAAAAAGGTTTTTGAGTTGAGGAGTATAGATAGTATCTGCTTAGTCTATATTTCTGCGTCTATGTTTCTGCTTCTATATTTCTGCATCTATGTTTCTGCGTTTATGTTTCTGCGTCTATATTTCTGCGTCTATCTTTCTGCCTCTATGTTTCTGCATCTATATTTCTGCGGCTATATTTCTGCGTCTATATTTTTGTGTCTATGTTTCTGCGTTTATATTTCTGCGTCTATGTTTCTACATTTTGCGTCTATATTTCTGCTTCTATGTTTCTGCGTCTATATTTCTGCATCTATCTTTCTGCATCTATGTTTTTGCATCTATATTTCTACATCTATATTTCTGCGTCTATATTTCTGCTTCTATATTTCTGCGTTACTATATTGCATCTAGTATTGGAGATTTTGAAATAAATCTGATGAGTTACTATCATTTGCATGAGAATGTCATTTGCATATCATTATATTTTTAACTACTATGATAAGGGGATGAAAAATTGGGGATATGATGTTATTTGAATTTTGATGGATTATTAGTGCTCAGGTGTTATGAAATAGTTCTTGGAGTTGAAATAGAAATAAAATGACGTATAAGATTAGTGTAGAGAGTTAGATATGAAAAGGTGATATTCTCTGTTTCTTTGCTGAGCATGTATGAATATATATGTTTTTATACGAGAGTTGATGAAGATGAAGAGATGTTCAAGAAAAAGGTTTTTGAGTTGAGGAGTATAGATAGTATCTGCTTAGTCTATATTTCTGTGTCTATATTTCTACATCTATGTTTCTGCGTTTATGTTTCTGCATCTATATTTCTGCGTCTATGTTTCTGCCTCTATGTTTCTGCATCTATATTTTTGCGGCTATATTTCTGCGTCTATGTTTTTGCGTTTATGTTTCTGCGTCTATATTTCTGCGTCTATCTTTCTGCCTCTATGTTTTTGCATCTATATTTCTGTGGCTATACTTCTGCATCTATATTTCTGTGTCTATGTTTCTGCGTTTATATTTCTGCGTCTATTTTCTGCATCTATGTTTTTGCGTCTATATTTCTGCGTCTATCTTTCTGCATCTATGTTTTTGCATCTATATTTCTACATCTATGTTTCTGCGTCTATGTTTCTGCGTCTATATTTCTGCATCTATATTTCTACGTTTATCTTTCTGTGTCTATATTTTTGCGTCTATGTTTCTGCATTTATGTTTCTGCGTCTATATTTCTGCGTCTATTTTCTGGGTCTATCTTTTACTTAGTCCACTTTCTACTTCGTCTACTTTTCACTTATATGACCATAACTTCTTCTCTAGATCTCCAAATGATCTTATTTTTAAACCAATAGATTCCTGACACAGCTTTCTATCCCTCCATAAACTTTTGTGGCATTCCGAATTGAATTAAGAAATATTGACTACATCAAAGTGTGGAATATGTTGGAACAGTAAAATAGGATTTTCTTCCTGAACACCCTTTGGTATTTTGATTATATCTGGATCTATAAGATTACAAATGAGACGCTTTTTAATTTGGAGTACCCTATATATATAGGCTTACAAATTGTATTGAGAAGTCTAATTTTGATTCTTTCTCTAAGATATTAAATTTCTGGATGGAAGTTGTACATAGTATATTGTTTTTGATTGTGAGCAACCCGATAATGTTGGAGGTATATCTACCAAATTTCTGAACCAAATTGAGTGATTTTGGTGTCAATGGAAAGATAAGACATAGAGGAACACTTTTATAGAAGATAGTATGGCCAAATTACATGAGTTTCACTTTCTAATTGAATTTGAACAATAGACCCGAAAGTGTAACTTGGAAAAATCTGAAGTGAGTCAATAAGAAATGAATTAAGATTCTAATGGTCCTAGTGAGGCATAAACCTAATTATAAATTGTATTTAGTTGAGTTTTGATATGAAAATGATTTTGTGAATGAAATTGATGGGAAGATACCCAGGGTTGTCATGAACATGTATTGTATATAATTCATTTCATACATGTGCATTATTAAACACTCATAATTTTGCAAATTGTGATATATATGTATGGTGTTTGATATAGAGAAGCAATTGGAACGTCAACCTCCAGATGTTGCCAGAACTTCCAAACATTAGCTTCGGGAGCAACTTGTGAGTAACCTAGATGGTCTCACTTAATTTCTGGTTGTTTAAAATATGTTAAAAAATAATTGAATGAATGTGGCTTGAATGTTGATTCCAGATATGGAGGTCTAATGACTGTGATATTGGATTGAGATATTGAAGTGCTACTTGTATGTGAATGAGATGAAATAAACGTGCATTTGATATGAATTTGTCTTCTGATTTTCAATGAAAGTTGGATACCGGACTTAGGTCTGATGACTCTAAAATTTTGTTTGGACTTTCATATAAGATTATGATATATAAAGTATTCATAATGTATTGCATTTCATAAAATGCATGCTTAGATAAAGGCGTTGTGACTTGAGATGCCATTATAAAGCGTTTCCACGTAGAGATTTGCTCCGTGATTCTGTCTGATTGAGCCCTGTGGGCCAAGATTTGTATAAGTCTGTGATAGGCACTCAGTCACAATAATAAGAAAGAAAGTGAGTCTCATATGGATTGCTAATGTAAGATCTGAATGATTATAAAGTGTTAAATGTACAATATAGCATGATTGATTAAGTGTATGTGATCCAATGTGATTGTATGTTATGTGAAATAATGTGATGCATGAATTGAGTGAACCATCGATGATGGTTATCTCATTGAGTTCGCAAAATTCACCAAAATTACAACGTGGTCGTTTCAGGACCGAGAGACGAAGCTATCAAGTGAGAGGCTCTACGCGATTTTGGTAAAAGAAGTCATGGCTTAAAGGTCGGTCAGCTGAGATTTTTGGACAAATCGGATAGACTATGTGTATTTTCCTCTTTCATGTAGTACTTTTGTACTAGGTTTAATGATGTACATGTAGTAATTGTTGAAAAAAAAATACAATGTAGACTTTCGAGGTTGAGAAATGAAATGAGAAAAAAGTTGGGTTTTAAATATTGCGATTTTCCATACGATGTTGATTAATGAGTAATGATATGATGCCATGTGAAGTTAGTGTAGTGTCTGAACGTAGCTTACCCTTATCGTCGGATATATACCGGAATGACCTTCAGGCGTCTCAGTGTATGCCCATGCGGTGAGGGGGTGCTACAATTTTAGTGGGACATAGCTAGTAATAGCCCAAAGATAAACCCCTCCAATTGAAAAAAACTGTTTCATTCTAGTAGTCAAATATAGCTAATTGTATCCATTAATGAATGGAGTCCACATATGCTTTTACTAGGCTAAAAAGTGAATCAAATTATGCTATAGTAATCTTTGAATAAAATTTGTTGGAAATTTATATGCAATGCTTAAAACTTACTTTAATACCAAGTTTTGGTTACACATGAAACATAAGGGTTGAATTAATTAATTAATTAATTATATTTAGCTTATTTGAAAATTAATGAACAAATTTTATATTATAATTATAATTATATGAATTTCATAATGAAAATCTTGAAACAATCATAATAATAATAAAATAGAGTATAGAAAAAAGACATAAACCTAATCTATAGTGTTTTCACTAAACAACATTTGGCCTCTATTCATTTTCTAAGCACCAATTAGGAATTAACTATCTTTTTCCTTCAATTGGTGAAGAGGAACACTTATAATCATCTTATTTTTTCATAGAAGAAGAGAAACCTTTGAAAAATCTTGTTTAAGGTTAGAGAAACTCTCACAATGTGTACATCAAACAATTGTAACGGTTGCATAACTTAAGACCTATTTTTTTATTCACACCATTTAATTAGGGCTCAATTTATGCTATACAATCTTATGCACTCTCTAGCCCCTCTCAAGACTCGAAGCAACTTTCTAGTATTTCAAATGTTCTTTCCATAATTTTATTCTTTTTATACCCTAAATTAACTTAAGGTTTGTTCAGTATACTAGCTGACCACTTTCTGCTAGTCTATTTATGTTCGACTAGCCTATCTCATAGCCTAACGTATTGTACCTATTTTGTAATCTTTTGGCCTTAAGTTAGGCTAGCTAAACCATACCCTTTGGGTAGTTGAATCCTTATAAAAATCAACTTTTGAAAAATTTAAGTCACTAATTTTCAATACTTTAAAATTTTCAAAAGCATTTAAACACCCTATTTGATAAAAACTTGATTCAATAATTTATTTTAATATCAATATGATTTCATAAAATTTTAAACAAATTTTCCCTTAATTATGAAATTTATCCATTATGCCATATGGAAATTCCTATCTTATATTAATGCCTTTCTCAAGACTATTAATAAGTAATCCTCGATTGATTGACTAAAACCAACTCTTTCTAGTCAAAACACCTAAGATTTCTTTATTCAATTTGTAAATTCCACTATTAGATTTGACCCTAATATAAAAGATTTATATCAACCTATCTCTAGATTTGCATGCAACTCCTTTTAATTATGGTAGATCTATTCATAAGGATTTCTCAATCTCATCATGTAAAATCAAACATTATGCAATTTAATTTATTGTTTCATTAAAATTCAATAACGCGTTTATGTTCTTGAATTAATATATTCAAGGGTTCATCATACCTAGTAACTAAACAAACTTATTTCCTAAACATAGAAAATGAAAAAATCAAAATTTTAAAAGAAATATCAGAAAGAAAAGAATCCATGATATGTATCCCCTTTTCGATAATGAAATCTTCTTGAAACTTTGATGAAAGGTTGCTCTCTATTGAATCTCTTGAATAATTATTATGTTTTCCTAATCGCCTTTGTTCAGAACTGCATCCCAACTTTAAATCTGACTCTAATTGTCTCCCTTTCATGTCCTCTTTATAATTGCCTTTTATATTTTAATATTAGGATTTTTGGGTTATACACGTTCATGCGAGTGATCGTGTATCTCAAAAACACCTTAAAATCATGACTTTACATGTTTATAGGAGCTTACACAGGCATGGGATATGACGATGTATCTTACTTACATGGTTTTGTATCTTCATACGAGAAAAAACAACATCTTTGAAGTTTCGCACGTTTATAATCCCATATATGGTCATGTATGATACTCACACAGATGTGCATTTTTAAAATAGTTCCAATTCTTCTATTTTATGCCCTAATTTCACCTTAATTCTTCTCCTTTTGATCCATGAAGGAAATTCATACCTGAAAGCATACTTAAAAGAAATGGTACAAAAAATATGGTAAAAATCTCAAATAACAAGCAAAACATGCTAAATATAGGCATAAAATTTTGGCTATTAATCGTTCATCAAGTATGATCTCTAAAAATAATTCTCTACCTCTTTTGATTCTCATGACTTTTAAAAACTTGGGCTTCTTTAATTACCCATCATAATTTTCTTTTATACTTTGAAAATTATGATTTCTTCATTAGATAAGGTCACCTACATGGTCGTTTATATGTGACAAAGACCATGTCCATTTTAGCAACTTATAGGATCTATAGACATGGTCATATCCACCATTAAAATAATGTCGTTTAACTAGTACACAATTGTAGGGATTTATACAGCCCTCTATACAGTCATTTCCAATACAAACACGGGCCTTCACTAACACAAGGTATATCCTTCAAAAATAACTTCAAATCTTCAGTTTTATGCCTGATTTCCACCCCTTTTGACCCACAGAAGCAATTAAGATCTATTCTTTTAATGCTAGAATCAACTCAAATAAAACAACTAAGGCCACCAATAATTAAAATCTTTTGTAGAGGCATTTCTTGATTTTTAAACATAACTAAAAGCATATAATAAAAATTAATTATTCCATATAATTTACGATGGATTAAAATTGAATGCCTTACTAGTATTATAGTTTGGTAAGGATATTGGGGTCTTAAAGTTAAATATAAGGTTCAATTCAAAGAAAAAAAATCGTATAGCATAAAGGATTTGACACAACATTAAGAATAGGTGGCTTTTCAAAGTTGATGGGTGAAAACAAAGAAGACATTAATCATATTCATATCTCATGAATCTAAATGAATTTTTATTGATTTAAGAGCAACCTTTAAAGATAATCCATTAGAGGATCATCACACATAAGAAAGAAATAGAATGGCATATAATTTGTTGTTATTATGGATTAAATTCTCACACAAGATCATAATGAAACCTACCTCAATTCACAATTTGCCTTATTCTTTAGTTGTCAAAATTTATCTATGTTCCTAAAATCAATTAGTTCAATCAATATATATGGTTACGTAGGCATTTAGGATGTCCAAATTTAAATTTATGTATGTCATTCAATCTATTTCAGAATACTATGACTAATTTTATGGTTGAAAGACAAACACTCACACAAACATAACTAAAGCATACAAATCATTCATACAATAAATAAATCTCCATAACCACATTCACTCCCCCAAATTTTATCACAATCTTATCCTTAAGATTTTAACACAAATAACCACAACTAGATAAACAAGCCACAAGATGAACATATATTAAAAATAAAAGAGAAAGGCTAAAGAAAGGTTCTCTAAGGTTGAAATGAAATGGGACATGGAGTGTGTGGATATAGTGGCTAGAAGTTATGTTATTTCCAAATAGCAAGTTAGTTCTTCTTCATTCTATTCATCTTTTGATCCAAATGCTCATCTTATTTTTTATTTGAAATTAAAACAAAAGTAGAAGCTAACATAAAATCCAAACATGAATTAAATTAAAACGAAAGGAAGATAAAGTTAGGGTGCCTCCTAAGAGTGCTACTTTAGCATCTTATTAATTGGATAGAACTAAAATTGGAGGTCACTCAGTATAAACTAGACTAGCTAGCTCAATTTTCTTTACAGTTTCCACTTACAAGTTCTCATAATACCGTTTTAACCAATGGCTATTAACTTTGGACACTTTAAAAGTGTTTAAACTTTTGACTTTCCATTGCCCTCTGAGAGAACAAATTAGTAACAATAAATGGACCAAGCCATCTAGATCACAATTTTCCTAGAAATAATTTATGCTTCAAATCGTAAAGGAGAACCTTTTACCCTACTAAAAATTGCTTCATTAGAATCATTATGTAAGGCTTTAGTTTTCTCCTATAAAGATTATCACTTTCATAAAAATCATTATAAATATCTTTTAGCTCTTGAATTTGCAATTTTGAAGTATAACCAGCCTCAATTGGATCTATGTGTTACATTGCTTAATAGCCCAATAGGATTTATGTTCGAATTCTATAGGTAAATGGCACGGTTTACTAAAAATCAACGTATATGGAGACATACTAATTGGAGTCTTATAAGCTTTTCAATATGCTTATAATGCATCTTCCAAGCGTAAACTTCAATCCTTCTCATTCAGATTTACCACCTTCTCTAAAATTGGTTTAATTTTCTATTGGAAACCTCATCTTTTCTGCTTGTTTGTGGATGGTAAACAGTTGAAATGTGATGTGTTACTCTGTATTTCTTCATCAATACCCAATTACTCGATTGTAGAATAGGTTCCACTATCACTAATAATAGCTTGAGGTACCCTAAACTAGACAAAAATGTTAGTCTTGATGAAATGCACTGCTACTTTGGAGCTATTAGTATGAGTATCCTTAACTTCTACCACTTTGATGAAAAATCTAACAACAATAATAATGCAAGTCTTACCAAAGAAGAGGGAAAGGACACAATCTATTCCCTATATATCTAAAATCTAACATACCAAAATGTTTATGAGTGGAATTTGATATCTTGGTTCTAAGCGGATTATTCTTTAGCAACAATCACAAGACTTACAAAACATATATACATTAGAGAACAACTTACAAGAACTTTCCAGGCTGTCCTCTTTGGACCAAACTAGAATCGTTGGCAACAGAAAGTTGAGAAATGCAAGTCAAATGCTAAAATTGTTATGCCTAATGACCTCATACTTCATGTAATAAGTGGCGTTTGCATCAAAAGGCAAATAAGCTATTGACATTTCCTTGTAATCCCAAAAAAAATGAAAAATATAACACAATTGAAGCTTTTTAACCAACTTTAAAACACAAAGTGTCATAAATATTACATTGCTTCTTTGGGGTACATTATGCTATAACTGGCCTATTCATCTTAAGCAAATATTTTTATCAACCCATTGAGAATAATACTTGCTTTAATGTTAACGCCCACATTATATACTATACGCACAAAACCTATTAGGGACCGAATATGCAGCCGAATACCAAGTCATAATTTCTTATTTCAAAGCATCGCTAACATCATTGGCCTCTTTAGAGCAGGGTTGGCCTTATCATGAAAATTTGCAATATCATTATACCATTGACATACTGATCAAGCATCAATATCCTTTATTTTTCCTCAACAACAAGTCACATAAATGTACATGAACAATAAAATCCTCAAGCACACAAGTACTCACATGCCCTCTCTGATCAGTATTTGGGACAAAGGCATGAATGGGAGTTCCAGTAGTTACTCCTGCAAACGATGCAACAAAAATAAGTCACTGATAGGAAAATACATTAAGAATTTGCCTTCAGCACAACCTACAACAAACGTAACGACATTTGATGGTCAAGTAAACAAAGCACTGATCTTCAACGACACCCAAATATATTTTAGAGCTGTCAGTCTCTTTTCTTAGGGTGGCAATTCGGCTCTCAACTGGCCTCCCACAAAATTTAACTATTATTTCTTTTGAAGAATGTATGCATCAGAAGGTGAAAGACCAACTTTTATCAATCACGTCAAAAAAGAGAACATCTCGTTATAAAAACCAGTAGTAGTAAATAGTAATAGTTCACTAATGATATCCACATTAAAATATATACTGTTAAAATAATTTAGTATCAGTTAATATTATTTTACAATTATATAATTAAAAAATTTCAATTATTAATTACCAAAATGTACTTGAATAACTAATAACTAGATGACTTCTTTAAGCATTTGGGGAAATGAGTATAAAAGTGGCCACCTCCAATGTCCTCAACCTAGATTGTACAGTGGATTGGTGTTTTAGATATTATTTTTAACAAAAACAAATAATGTTTAAAAAGTTAAAAACTTTACGTTTTGATTCTTTTCTAAAGAAACATTAAATTCCGTCTAACTTTTGGTTACATGGAACGAAAGCATGACATGTTTCAAACGATGTCACGTATTAGTTCCGTCAAAAGATTTTGAGAAATTAACATTACATATAGACATAAGGTTTTTCTGAAATCAAACAAACCAAAAATTCGCATGTTTTAATACTTCCGACTGCAAGTACAGTAAAAACAAATTGGAAAGTAATAATTTTGTGACCGACAGTTCAGTTCCTTTGCTAATATTTAACTTTACTAACAACTACAGTAGGGATCAAACTCTGCTGGTTGTTGATCCCTGTGAGAAAGCGTATAATGTCTATACTACAGTAGTTCCAAGAAAAGTATATAATGTCTATACTACAGTAGTTCCAAGAAAAACGTGGTGGTGTCTTTGTATCATGACCACAAATTCTCAGGAAACATGTGATGATATGAGCAACTTTGTATGCTTGATGCCAGTTCCGATCCTATTGAAATTCGATCACAGCTTTTGCTGGTGCTCGTGCTTTAAGTAACATTTCATTGTACTCATCCTCAGGATTTGAAAGGGCAACAATAGCCCCTCCGGCCCCTATTGAAGCTTCACCTTCATGTATTATAACCGTTCTAATAACAATATTCAGATCAAATGTTTGATTATATGAGAAATAGCCAATGGAACCTGAGTAGATACCACGGGAACAACTTTCAAGAGAATCGAGAAGTTCCATGGATCTCAACTTAGGTGCACCTGTCATCGAACCACCTGGAAATGCTGCCCTGACACATTCAACTGCACTTATATTTGATTGCTTCTTTCCCTGTACCGTACTCACCATTGTATGCACTGTTGCATAAGACTCTACATCCATAAGACGTGGCACATGAACAGAACCGGGTTCACAGACAGAACCAAGATCATTCCGTAAAAGGTCAACAATCATCAGATTTTCAGCTTGATCCTTCTCACTGAAGAGAGAGAGAGAGTGTAAGTTAGTTGATAGCAAGGACCAAAGAGGCAAACAAACTACATCCTCGTAGTGAATTTTTTCATAAAGAACCTATCACCCTATCAACAGCATTAACTAAGCAAACTTAATGAGAAGGTAAAATGTAGTTCAATATAAGATCCACATTACCTATATTGCAGCTGCAATTTTAGTTGTTCGTCTTCTTCCTGTGTTGTGCCACGAGCTATAGTCCCCTTGATTGGTTTAGCTTCCAGTAAATTATTCCTGTCCAAACGTAAGAATCTCTCGGGGGAAGAACAACATACGCACAGATTTTCATTTGAAAAATTAAGCCATGCAGCATATGGTGCTGGATTTTTGTTTCTGAGGTGAAGGTAAAGTCCCAGGGAATCGATTTCTCCTACAATTTTCCTTAACTGAGTAGTGAGACATAATTCATAACTTTCTCCATCTTTGATGTACTTGAGGCACTTTTGAACATCTTTAATATACTGCTCCTTGGACTTGTCTGCATAGAAGCCCTCCTTGCCTGGAGCAAATGTCATAGATTGCGACACATGTTCATCCAATTTCTGTAAAGCAGAACATTCTAACCTGAGGAGCTTCTTTGCTGTCTCATCCAACCAAGGTGTAATAGCTGCACTTCCTTCATTTATGGTCATTATGTACACATCATCGTAACAGTGATCAATTACAAGAAAATTGTCCACAAAGAAGAAGCAAGCATCTGGGGGCCTTGACTTGTGACGATTATATGACTTGCCACATTCAACTTTAAGTCCATAGCTGCATATGAGAGAATCAATTAGATAACAAAATTTTCGATTTAGTATTACTTTCAAGAAAAAAAAGTAAAACAAATTTAAGAGGAGAAGAAACCATTAAGAGATGAAAATCAGTTGACATATGAATATTTTTTCTACCTCATATTAAATGCATATCTGTTATATTGACATGTACAAGAGTAGTCAGCACAAATGCAATGATTAACTTACTTACCCAAGGAAACCAATATATCCACCATAAAATTCAAAAGGCAGCTCTTCAAAATCTTCTTCATTATATCGGAATGAAGCAAGCTCCTAGTGATCATGTCAAGGGATAAAGGTTAGTTCTATTTGAATGGACCTGAGGTAAATATTTAAGGAATGAGATGCAAACTTTGCCCTACCAAACCAACCATTTTCAATAGAAAATAAAAGAAAAATAATAAACAAAAGCATCAAAGAAGCTACAAATTATGAGAATTCGGATCAAAAAGACAAGCAGCCAAGCTTGCAAAGAGTACTAGAGTATGGGGAGTGGATAGCTAGAAATATCCGTAATTATTCATTCAGAGAAAGAAGAAACAACCATAGTCACTCTTGTAGAACACTATTTCTTTGATTAATATGGAAACTTTAAAAATTTTTTTGAATGGTAACAAGCTGATACACAAATACGGAAGATGCATAATTATTGTTGTAAATGGGAGAAAGCACACATTTCATTTTTAACACACAACATGCTCAGCTAAATATTGTGAAATGAAAAACCATAACGGTGTTCAAAAGGGAAACATCACACGAGTACCTGGTTCAAAAAATGGAAAAAACCATTTTCCAAGATCATGCTTCTTTTAGAACCTCGAGCATCTACAACTGATAGATGGCCTCTGCCTCTAGATGCCACATTACTGAAACATAAATAGAGGTACGACATTCATATAAATCATGCTCACAAAAGGAAAGCTTCTCTTAACTAAAATCCAAGTAACTGAACCATTCCACATTCATTCAAAAGAAAAAGGAAAGGAAAAATAAATCATCTTTTTCCAAAACAACTGTGCAGATTATTGTTAACCAACCTTTCCTCTGATAATCTAAATGTCATTTGCTTCCAAAGTGGTCCACCTTTACCACCCATAAAAGAAAAGCGGGCCCTTCCCTAAACAATCAAAAGCAGAAAAGGGTTAATCATGTCAGTTTCCAAACAAATCAAATTGGAGAAAATATTTCCAGAGAAAAGCTAAGAAAATAGAAGATCAACCTTCTCTACGGAAGAACTGTCCAACCAAAATGTATTTTCAGCTGCTCCAGTCCCGAAAAGTTCACAAAATATATTCCTGGCTCCACCAACTTTTGCAGCCAATCTATCCAATTTCCTCCATTTCAACTTTAAATTTGTAACACCCGTACTAGATTCTGAACAAGACATGATAGTACACGTTTTATGAGAATTTCTCTGATCTAGACTGCCGAGTAACTTGCCAGGTCTAGTAGCAAGTCTAAGTGGTTTAGCATCATCAATACCAAATGGTCCATTTCCTGGAATTCCAACCAGATGACTAGCGCCAGGCACCTGCATGCATGCTAGAAGAAATTTATAGCTCATACGAAAATGGTAACTCTACTAGTGAAATGTAAATAAGCTAACAGGATAAGGGAAGATTGTACCAAGTTCATCAATTCAAATACAGAATACAAGGCAGTGGGTAAGCACACCTTCTGTCAATCAAGAGTTGCTTTTTAACAGTTACCCTTGAAGAGAAGTCCAACTCTATATATTGTTCTAATACGTGGGCAATTAACAAAGTATGTCATAGCTGAGGTGGAGAAGCATATATTGGTTTACGTCTGGAGGGCCACAGTGAAGAATAAATGTAATCCAGGTTACTGACAAGAATTTCTTAAAAGAGATAATTTACCAGGATATTGAGCAATTGTCTCATGAATAAACGTCGAGCCAAACTTCTGCCAATAATCCTCCGTCAAATCTTTAAAGTTTTTAAATATTTGCCTCCCATAACAGGTCGCAATGCTTTCTGGATGAAACTGAATATGAAAAAAAAAATCAAGAATACATTGCATACAAAGTGAAAATGCAATAACCACAGCACAAGATAACATGCTACACCTGTAAACCATAGTGAGGTCTGGTGGTATGCATGACACCCATAAGAACGTTATTCCTTTGTGTCAGTTCCGAAAAGTTAGAAGGCCAAGATGAAATTCCATTATACGTGTCTGTCAAACTATGACTGAAAGAAAGGCTAGAACCAGTCTGACTCTCATAAGCATGAGAGATAAGCCCAGATTTCAGGTTCTCAATGTAAGAATGAGTGCCAGAATAAGAAGTCCATGCAATTGGTATAAGCTCCTTAGGGAGTGATCCTGGCTCAAGGATAAGAGAATGATAGCGTACTACCTGCAACATAGCTGGCGTAAATCAGTGTAAAAATCTAAAACTACAAACAAAACAGAACCCTAATTGCTTAACAAATCTGGCAAGTTAGCACATCGAAAATCTCAACTCCAATAACATCATCGGGAAAGAAAACCAGAGGAGAAAGAAAAGAAAACTTTAGGTTCATTTCTTTCCAAGTTAAGTCGAGAAAACTGACCTTAAATTCAGAATTTATGCCACAAGGGATATTTTGGAACAATCTAGACCCATTGTGCTCAATAACACTGTAAGAGGCATACACATACCATAAACTTAACAAAGGAGGAATCAAATGTATACATATAATAAAGGAAATAGAAAGAACTAAGTTTTTTAAATGAACCACCACAGTAATGCATCATTTACATGCTTGTACCTAGACAAGGCAATGCTCTTCCAAAGAATGCATTAGCATAAAATATTTTCATTGTCCGCTTAAACAAAAGAATACACTCAAGAAATTAAATCTCAAGTACCTTAAGCGTCCATGTACTGCTTCAGCTGCATGGACAACTCGGGCTCCGTGAACATATCCCAAAGCCTGCGATAGAAAGATTACTAAGCTCAGTAGCAAAAAGAAGAAGAATGCAGTAATAGCCAGTCCATTAACAAGGAAGTGAAAAAAATGAACTGCTCCAATTGAAGGAGATTCAAAGGACAAATCTAAATTTAGCTTGAGTAACAGCAAGTCATCTGACAGAAGAATGAATTGAAATGGCAATTGGTCAATCAAAAGCAAAACATCAGCATGGACATACCTGGTGTCCAAGGCAGACACCCAAAATAGGAATATCCCAGCACTCGAGTAGCAATTGAAGACATATTCCTGTAAGTTTCAAATAGATCTGAAATGTAGTCATGCAAATTTCATTCATTAAAAATTACACGCCAACAGGAAGTTAAAAAAAAAAACACCTCCATTTATATAAACATTTGAGTAATAGTAAATTACAGAGTTATAAGGTCAAAGTCAACCATTTAGACTATGTAGATAGTACAAGAGCATATTTCTGCTTCCAGAATCATAATTTAACAATTGCAGGTCGAAAGTACAAAAGGTATAGTAACCTGATTAGCTGAGGAACTTGATTAGGTTTCTTACCAATATCTGCTGGACATGCCGGAGAACCAGGCCCTGGTGATATAACAACATTGTCAAATGCTTTTTCTTCATACAAGTAATGACGCACATCCTCCCATGTCCATTCATCATTTCGCACAACCACAGGAGGAACTGGCAGTGTCGAAACCAGAAAAACATTTTAAAACAACTTTTCTACCTCTTTTTGTGTGCTTGATTTCAACCAAAACATTCAGGATTTCACAAATTCAGTTAGGATGAAATACTGAAGTATAAGAAAAATGAGCCCTAAAATTGCATACAGAAAAAGTCACTGACCCCCATTAACGACTGCTAATTCTTGATAGATGTTGTACGTGTAACTATCATAGTTGTCAATCAACAATGTCCTCACATATTCTTGTTTCCGTCTAGGATCGTCCAGCTGTTTTCTCCATATTAAGGATCCTTCCAACTGTCCAGGCATTAACTGACTAGAAACCATCAGCTTTTTACGAGTAGCATAAGATTCATGAACATTCTGATTGCTGTTGGTGTAACCAACACTCGGAACGCGATTAAAGAAAGGTAATTTCAGATTAGTACAGACAAGGCCTCCGAGAAAAGGATGTGATAGATCCAATAATGATGAGTGCAAAGTATAATTCATTTCGAACTTGGGTGTGGATTAACAAATTAGTCTCAGAACATCCTTATCTGCAGTCCCTTCAGATAAAAAAATGCTCCAATATTAGAGTTGAACTGAAACTTGGAAACACACTCTTTTCTGGTACATGATTCGGAAGTCTTGACAATGTAGACCATTAAGATCGTTAAATAAAAATTTGCAAGTAAAATTTCCATTGCAGAACTATACCAACTTGCTACTCTACTAGTTAGAAACACTGTTTTCCAATATAAATTTCAGATTGCTGCATATCTACACCAAAGAAAATGAAAACACACAACGAGAATTCGTTAAACAAGGACCAAAAGAAAAAGAAAAAAAGATGTGCCAAATATGTTATTCTTTCGTCACTGAATCATGTTATCATCCTGTAACACAACATAGGCATCAGATAAACTAATGTTATTTTTCTACTACATCACGAATGCGTTACAACCAACAGGTCTGATCAATCTATTACTAAAAAGATACGCAATGATCAAGATTAAACGGCATCTTGAACACAAACATAAAAGAAACGTATCCAAACCGTAATCGTGTCCAACAAAAAAAAAAAAAAGCAAAAGCAAAAATTAAATAACAGGAGCATGCAATCAGTAAAGCAACTAAGGCGCACAAATCTTGCAAACAAAGTATAGACGAATAACATTAAGTAGATGTGTATGAGGATATAAATCTGGAATAAATACGTATGGAGGGAGAAGTAAATCAAACCTTAGAAAGATAGAGATGGAAAAGTGAATAAAACCTCAGAAAGATAAGGGACAGAGACGGACAGTGAGCGAGAGACAGAGGGACTGCATATATGTATATACATAAATCATAACGCAAGTGAAGGCGGAGAGCGGAAGAGAAATAGTGGAGGCGTCTACCGCGCACTATGGATGCAATCTGGGCCGTACAAATTTTTTTATGACGCCTAAGTGCACTATCAACTGCTCGTGCCTTATCGAACAGCCGACTATTTTACTAATTTGACAAAACTACTTGCAATCCCGACAATGGTTTCCCGGTGAATGGGACCCATATTCGCCAGTCGTATGCCCTGACTCTGAGGGGGGATGCCGTGGCCTCCTGAATCGTAGTTTTGTATTTTTATTATCTTTAATTTTTTAATTAGCACTAAAACCTCGTATCTGATTTGGAAAATTAATAATAATTTTTACGATGTTTTAGGTTCTGTATAGTAATTGCAATACTGTTGTACTCCTCTCCTTCGTTTTTTCCTTTCTTTTAGCCTTGATTTGGATGGAAGGAAAGCAAGAGAAAAGAAAAGAAGAGAATTGAATTTCTCTTGGTTTCTACCATTTGGACAAAAATAAGCAAAGAAAAATGAGAGAATGGAGAGGAAATTGAGAGAAATTTGGGCCAAATATATTTCCCTTTAAATTGGTGAGAAAGGAGGAGAAATCTAAGATAAGAGAATCCCAATATATGTAAATTATAAGAGAATTTCTCCAATTCCCTCCTTTGATAAATTAGAAAAACAAACAGAAAAAAGGAAATTCTATTTCTCTTCTATTCTTTTCTCCTCTTTTCTACTCAATATTTCCTTTCCTTTTTCTTGTGCAAGTAAGAATCCAAACAAAGGGTTAAGAATTTTGTTCCAATTGCCGTAACACCTTTCGTCCCTTATTTATATGTTCTTCAGTCAAAAGGACTTATAAACTGATGGGTTGGTAAGATCTGCGCTAATTTGACTTCTTTTGTTTGGACCTAGTTATAGTCAGAGGAGGCTAAGCCACCGAGAACTTGGCTGCTCCCAACCAACAGCTCCACCAACCCATTTGAAGTAGGGTCTCAATATGTGACTCCGGAAAAATGTCACAAAACATTGCATTGGAGTTAGTATTGACTTTAATTTTAATGCATTATAGTATTAGTAGTATTTAATATTAGAAATATTTTGAATAGTTTTTTAAAATTATAAAATAATTTGAAATTCTTTTAACTTTGCTTGATTTCCTATTTTAAAAATCATAATAACGTAACTTTGATATAATAATTATCTTTTGTTCTTATCAATCAAAGTAATAATGGTTGAAAAAAATGAGTCATTCCTTTCAAATAATGCCTGTATAAATAAATATCATCCATATTAGTATAAATAATGACCACAATTAATACCATAAAATTCATTTAATTCTTAAGCAAATGCAAAATTAAAAATAATACAAATTACTTAAAATATTACTATTGATTATAACCAAATATCATATAGTAAGACCATAATAAGTCCATAACAATAAGAGTAAATGGCTACAAACGCAATAAAATGAAAGTGAAACATGAAACATGAAACAAAAGCATTTATAGTTGTAAATTTCAATTTTATATTGCATGTTTAAAATTTATCATATACATCATACAAATGAAACCAAAAGTCAAGAGGAAAAAAATGAGAAATTTGAAGTTTTACTTTGTGACATATCTACTTAAATCTAATGTTTTGAAAATTAGATTGGAAGTTAACAGATAATACAAGAGGTTTAAGATTTAAAAGGTTCAACCGATATTAGACCGTTATAAAACTAGATAAAGATTGAATAAAATTAAAGAATTAAAAATATGATTAAAAGAAATTATCCCTACGCATCGAAGAATTTAAAGTTTAATTAAAAAAGACAATTGTTAAATAAAAATTAATTGATTTATTTTAGTTTATAAATATTTATTAATTAATAAAAATAACCAATTAATAAATTAATTGATCAATTGTTAATAACGATAGTTATTGTAGTAAATTGAATCGAAAAGTTAAAAATCGAACAAAAAAATTGAACGATTCAAGATTTTTATGATTAAATTGGCCAATCAGTTGGATTTTTTAATCATTGCTTAAATTATATTGATCATAACTTTTATTTGGTACAAAGTACTCATTAGTCATTATTAATAAAATCTCATCATGATATTCGTTCTATTTTATTTGGTACAAAGTACTCATTATTAATAAAATCTCATCATCATTTTCATTCTAAGTTAAATACATTAAAAGACATCTCAATACTTTTTCATCCACTATCATCTCCTAACTTACTCTCATTATAAAATTTGATTCCTTTAAAATTCGATTTGTTAAGAGATTAATATGATCAATATAACTGCATGTTCTAAAGTATAAAAATTATTTTAAAATTAATAACGATAACAACACAGTTTTCTGGAGGCTTCAAATTATATAGAACAAATATAATATGTTCTAAATTTCTTGTGTTCTAACCTATTTCGTATTTTAAATAGATGCACTTCAATATATTTTAATTCCTTTCATACCAAGTTGTATATATATATTGGCTAATAATTTAAATGACAAGTCTTTGCAATTTTGGAACACTACTTTCAAATTAATCTCATCAAGTAATTATAAGATAGCAAAAGTAATCTCATAAATAAAATAAAATAAAATAATGATTAATTTTAAACAACATAAGGAAAAAAATGTATATATGGATTAAGTTTGTCTCTTTGGAGTATTAAGGAGTTTAAAAATCACTACATACATTCTTATATATCTCCAATTGTGACATAAGAAGGTTTTGCATCATGTCAAATGACATAATTATTAAGGTTAGCTATAAAAAAATTTCTAAAATTTTCTCAATTTTGTAATCATAACTCAAACTTAAAAAACTGGTAATTAAATAAAATTTTCAATTTTTTTCAATTCTAGCCCAATGTTAGTATCTCCATTAACATTATTGACGTGATTTGCCACATAAAATAGAAACCTTAAACAGTTATACACATCAGCTTTAATTAAACTAACTAGTTAGGTTTAAATAAACTACTCATTTTGGGATTGAAATCCCTAAATTAAACTCACTGCGCTTCATTTGCACACAAAACAATGTTGCTTAAATTGATGTTGCACTAAACTCTTAATCAGTAGAATTTTTATTATTTTCCCTCTCTTTTTCATTTAGTGATAGGCGGCTACAAACATGCTGAATGCTTCCCTGAAGAGTCACCATTCCCACCCACACTTACCTCTCTTAAAATCAGGGATTTTCCAAATTTGAAATCTCTTGAGTACAAAGGGTATCAGCACCTCACTTGTCTTCAAAGTTTGTCTAGTGGTAAATGTCCAAAGCTCCAACTGTTGCTAAAAGAAGGGCTCCCCTCCTCTCTCACTTCCATTTGTATAACGGACTTACAACACTTAGAATCTATTGTCAATAGAAAGATTCAACAACTTACTAAGCTAAAGGAATCGTTAATCGAAAATTGTCCTAAATTGAAATCTGTGCCGAAAGAGGGGTTACCTTCCACGATTACCTGTCTCAAAATCTAGTATTTTGTTGATTTGGAATCTCTCAACTCCAAAGGACTTCAAAATCTCACTTCTCTTAAAAAAATGAGCATCTATAACTGCCTGAAGCTCTAATCCTTACCAAAAAAGGGCCTACCCTCCTCCATTTCTTCTCTGTTTATCAAGAGATGTCCTCTACTAGATAAAAGATGCTAGTAGGAGAATAGTGAAGATTGGGCCAAGATTTCTCATATCTCCCATATACATCTAGCTGAATATTAAATTGCAGTTTTTGTGTTGTTCAATTATTTTCATTTTCTTGCTCAATCAGACATAAAATTCTCTTGCCTTTTGTTTTCCTTATCCTAACTCTTGGTAATCAAAAATGGACAAGTTGATTAATATACTAGGAATTAGGTCTTCATGATTATCCAATGCTCATATAGTAATTATGATAAGAAGGTAGAAAAAATTTGGGAATTTCTCAAGTGACTTAAACAAAGGCTCTGAGGAAGAAAGACGAAGAAGAACCTTGAATATCGAACCCAATGAATAACCAAGAGCATGAGTTACTAGAACAGCAACCGCATTTCCAACTTGAATATACCTATAATAAACATTTCCAAGCATCAACCAACAATTTAAACAAGCAACATGTTCTGTGTGAGAACGAAGAGCAGCGACTTTAATTTAGGTATTTCAATCCTAAAACGACGTAGTTTAGTTAAACTTAATTAGTTAGTTTAATTAAGTCTGATGTTTATAAGTATTTAGAATTTCTATCTTATGTGGCAAGTCACATCAACAACGTTAACGAAGATACTAACGTTGAGCTAGAATTGAAAAAAATTGAAAGTTTGAGTATTTAATTTCTACTTTTTAAAGTTCAGGCTATAATTGCAAAGTTGAGTAAAGTTTGAATTTTTTTTTTTGTAATTAACCCTAGTTATTCTAATGATTAAGAGTATTCCCTTATTAACTATCGATTTCTTCTTGAACTTGCTATAAAATAAATACTCAAATTAATAAATAAACCCAATAGTAAACAAACAAGAGTAAATTATTTTTCCACCTCTCATTAATTACTATAAGATAAGGTGTGTATAAAGAACGCTTATTGTTGCCTTAATTGTTTCCATCACCCTTTACATAGCATAACAAGAGTAACTCATTGTTGACTTTTTATTACTATCAATTAGAAGAAGTACTCTCACTAGAGGATCACAAACTCAAATAATAAATTGACATTGATACCAAAATTCATGATCTTTAAGTATAATTTTAGAAACCTTCATTCGAGTATTAGACTTGACATGTTGAGATGTGGCTTATTTATCACTTGTAAATGTTTTTTCTAAACTCATTTTCTTTTGAATGAAACACTTAAGTGATAAGAAATTAATTGCAAAACTTTTAAAAGCAAGCCAATAAAAATTCCTACTATTTGTGAAACCTTTTCTCATTAAATTCAAAATCCATGCATGATTATAAATGAACTTAGTGAGTTTTCTCGCTTTCTACATTATTTCATCAATGATTGAAAAATATCTAACATTAGGTCAATATATTATATAACACAATAAGTTCAATAAAAAGAATTAGACTTGCTTTTAAAACCTTTTCCCAACTACCTTATAAGCAATATCAGTATTAGTGATAAGTTGTATAATATTTTTCATGCCCAATTTTATTCACAAATTTATCAAACATGTCTATAAAATCATTCGTATTTCTTATAAGGCCTAATGTATCAATTTACTTTAAAAACATTGTTCCCTTAACAAAATAAACTGAAAAAATTCATAATGTGTTTATATCTTCTATTTGTCTAACCATCACATATAATTGAAAACTTATAAGTTAGTCAAGTCATTTTTTCACTTAAATTTT
>JANZXR010000172.1:18006350-18018977 GCA_027575705.1 Erythroxylum echinodendron | reverse complement strand
TTGTATCTTCCGCAAAAATGTTGTTTTTCGTATTGTTTAATTTGAAATGGGCCCAAGAGGCAAATAACAGGAACTTTTCGTTTTATTGTATTTGTATTAATTAATGGCAAATTAAAGTGATGTGGGTTATTAATTTTCTGTTCCTTATATGTTGTCTTCTGTTTAATGGACAAAAGTTTTCAAAAAGAAAAAAAAAATTTATGCCGATTTTTGTTTAGTGAAGTGATGTGACACGCCACCCTCGCGGGGCACGGGTTCGGATATCACCGTCGATGTCAGGTCCGGGTCCATTCAGGAGTTGGGGTGTTACATTAGATGTTAAAAACCTAAAATAATAGCTAAAACAGAAGGTTTCTACCACATACCTTCCAAAATTCTCCCTGAGTTAATCCCAGTAAGAGTATTTATAGCTAAGGTTACATAATAGAGTTATAAGGTCATTGAAATTATGATTTGGTGTCTCCTAAAATTACACATCATGAGACTACCATTGGAACAACTTTCATATAGAAACCAGGTAGGTTTTGAAAATTTTTATATAAAAACTCTATTGAGTCTAGTATTGATTACAAATACCAATCTAGCACTAGTTACATTGTACTTTCAGTTTTTGAACCTTCTAAAAGACATGCCCTTGTTTCTACCAAATTATTGTCCATCATGTTAGATTCTCATTCACTCCAATATCTCTTTGATTAGACAACTATGGAAAAAAGTTGCAATTAAATCTAAGAATTTTCCTCAAATTATCACTTACAAGAGAATGAACTAAATATAGGAAAAATCTTATAATTTCATATAAAATATTTTATAAAGTGCTAAATTAGTTTTTAATTTAGACCTTATAAACATGTAAAATATAGACTTATAACTGACTGTAAGACAAGACAAGATAGGGGAGACCTCACTATGATAAGGACATGTTATTTAACCTTACTTAAAGCTAAGAAAAGAGCATTCCCCCTCATGATTACTGATGTTATGGATAATCAAAATCTTGAGAAGGAATTAAAAGGAACCAACTAAGTAGGTAGTAAGGATTGCACTTAAAAGCTACATAGGTAAAAGGATGTTATGTGCTCATAGACATATCAACCCTAAAGAAAGGGAGAAGACAAAAGTACTATGACTAAGTATGAAGATGTATTTACGTGGGAAATCTTTATATATACCTAATATTGATCCTTTGATGATCACATATAAACTAAATATCAACTTTAAATGTAAGTAAGTAAAATAAAATAAAAGGATTTTTCTTAAAATATAGTGGGCTACTGATGCTTAGGTGCAAAAGCTATAGACAATTCATTTCATTGAGAAAGTATAATATCTAGATTGCCTAGCAAATATATTGTTGTTAAAAAATTCAAGTAGAATTTGAATGATGTTAATTAACTTCGTATACCTAAAGGACAAGTATTAAGGCCAACTACTTTCCCCATAAAGGTGATTATTTATAGACATTACTTCAAGTCATTGATGACTTGGGCATATATTTAGTTTATAAATATATCTACATGTATGAAAATGATCAATAAAGCAATTCCTTTATGATCTATAAGAGGACATACTGCTAGAAGTTAATATTATTTGGTCTAAAGGATGTAAAAGCTACTTAGAAGTGGTTGATTAACAAAATATTAAGTCTTGTATAGGAATAAATATGAAGGCTGGGGGAGGAGGTAGGAGAAGCACCTGGCATATATAAATTAATGTTTCAAGACACTAAGGATGTATAGTATAAGGTTGAATCCCAAAAGTGCATTTTCAATTATCAGTAAGGCAGTTTGTAAAGTTTATACTAACTAGTAGAGCATTAAAATCAACAAAAAAATATATATATGATCATTAGCACCATCAATCAAACTTAAGAAGAAAGTATAAAGATTAATATAAAGGGTTTCTAGCCTATACTATTTTCATTTATGTTTGTGGACGATCAAGAAATGCAAAGAATTTTTTTATGAGTAATAAGTGCAAGCAGGCCTTTGAGCAGTTAAAGGTATATCTACAAAATCTACCGTTTCTGTCCAAGTCTATCAATAATTGAAAAATTTTACCTATTAAATGACGTGATATACTACAGTCACGTACAGAACCCTTAGGCTCAGTAATATGGAATCTCTCAATAGCTCTCGTTCTTTTGTGAGGACCTATTGGGATAGATAAGCCTAAGTCCTTCCCTTTCCCCCGATCAAGCCTAACCAATAGTAGTTTAGGTCATAAAAGAGAGCCATAGTGTCATCCAAAGCTCTAAGTTTTGCCTTGGTATGGGGGCATGATGACATATAAATGGCAATATACTATCTAAATAAAATGTTACAAAGGTTGGAGACACACTACAAACAATCTTGAGACAAAGACCTTCTCCATAGTCATCTAAGCTCAAAAGCTTTAACCTTATTATCAAGCCCATATAATAAATGTAATGAAAAAATTACCATCATGAGAAACATGTTATAAGCCTGACTTGTCAAAAAGATTGGTCAGATGGTTGATAGAACTAAGTGAGTTTGATATATGGTACATCCACAGGGCTACATTTAAATCATTGGTCACTATTGATTATTGATTAAATACAACTCATAATCTCCATAGGAAGAGAAAAGTAAGGAGTGGATGTGGGTAATATATATCGTTGGATCATTAGGAGAAGAGGGAAAAGGTGCATATATGTTCATTTAAAGATTTTTTTACTATAAAATTCAAGTTTGTTAAGGTATATGAATTCAAGGCATTTAACATTCAAATAGAGTATGAAGCACCACTATATAATGTAAGGTTGGCATTACATCTCTAAATTTAAGCCCTCTTACTATGATTTTATTTTTAATTGGTGGTAAACTAAATCAAAGGGATATACAAGATCAAAGAGGCAATTCTAAATAAATACCATCCTAAATACGTGTAATAAATAGAAACAATTATTGCAGATATTGAAATCATACTTAAGGAGCATAATGTAATCATATATTTGCTATCAAAAATGGGTGCTCAAAGGAGATCAATGTCCAATATATATTAGGAAAAGACATATGTGCAAAATTACAAAGAAACATTGCAACAAAGTCTAGAAAAGCCTATGGAAGAATGGATGACAATGCTACAACAATATACCCAAAATGGGAAAGATCTAAGGGAAGTAAAGCACCTACTTTACTAATCAGTGAAGTACACAAAAATTGATAAGTAATTGTATTTGCAAGTCTTATATTTTGCTATACATGTGTTTTATAGGAAGATTGGAAATTCTTAAAATTTTAGAAGAATGCAACAATGTCATAAAAATTGCATCATTAGTTGTCCACTTTGACCTATAGAATACTCAGGCAAGGCTACTATTAGTTAATTTTGAAGAAAGAATCACCAAACTGTATAAAGGTATATGAAAAGTGTTAAAGGCATATAGATCTATAAACCAACCATATGTTGGCTACATGCCTATTTCATGCCACATCCCTTTTTTCGAATAAGAATTCTTAGGCCCTTTCCTCTAGTTATGAGATAGATCTTGTTCATCCTTGTGGTAAATTGCTTCACTAAGTGGGTTGAAGTTGAAATTTATGCCTCAAAACTTGAAAGGAGAATTAACATATTTAAAGCAAGGGGAAAGCTTACACCATATTTTGCTATACTGCTCAAAATATGAATATTTAAAGTTGACACCTATAATTTTTTTTAGAAATTAAGTAATTTCGTTAAGAAAAACTTACAACTGGAACACCAAGACAATATACATGTAATTACTCTGAGTTTGACATCTCTACTAATAATTATAACCACACCTATAAGTTAGCATACTTAAACAGAAGAAAGATAACTAGAACTTGGAAAGGGGTATATTTGCACCCCTATTACAAATAAATTCTCCACAATTTTATCATAATGCCGTCTTTATTTAATTTAACCTTATGATTGCATATCTAACTATGATCACGAAAAATCACTAAAGACAAACTCTTAGAATTTTTTAAGACATTGACATATCAATGATGGCTGCATAACTAAAATTAAACATAGGTTTGCAATATAATATACAAGCCTGTTTATGGTAGTTAAAACTATATATGAACTAAAAGTTTATAAAAATAAAAGATTCACAGGTATTTAATAGAGCAATCAGGCACATAAAGAGGCATACCAAATTCACATAGTTCTCACTTAAAAGAGAAAATTTGTAAGTCTACCTTGAAAGATAATTGCAAATACAAGCATTTAAACTAAGTAAAGATTATAAAATGGAAGACATAGATTTTCATTAAGATGTCCACATATAGTTACTACAAGTTAAAAACATATATATAATTAACACACACACACACACACATATATATCAAAAAGGCAGTCACCTAAGATAAGTGATCAACTAACAATTAAATGATAATTAAGTTGCCTAAATCAATTAAGAGAAATATTTTTAAAAATATGAAAAATATTTGAAAATCCAAAATTGAAAATCACAAAATCAATTATATTAATATAATTTTTTATGGCATTTACAAGCTAGTTAAAAAGACAATATATGTACACCTTTATAGATGAGGGGGAAAGGTGAGACCTTGTAAAAAGCTTTATGGTTAAGAATTGCGGACCACAAAAATTCTATATATTAGTCTTAAAGTAGGCCTACAAACTTGTCACCTATCACTCATCTTTATTAGCAACCTTAGCAGAATTGCCCTCAATTGGAACATCTTGAGGAAGAAGTCATTAAATTTGAGGTTTAGGAAATGGAGCTTCAATAACTTATAAAAGCCATTGAAACCTTTAACGAAAGAGTTAATTAACTTTTAGTAGTTCAACAACTTGATGGTTTTACTCTTTAAAAATTTACAGCAGACCTCCAACTTGTAGTTAGTAACTGCTTGAGCTCCCATTGGTTCCTTCATTAACATTTTTTTATATATTATTGAGCTTATGATAGTCATTTTAAATCACTTTAAGATTTTGATTCAGCACTGTAACCTCTCTATCTTTTTTTTCCCCATAAAACTTGCATACCTTTTATTAAAATTTCATTGTCTTTGGTCAGTTGACTCTACATCTATATAGACCTCTTTAGCTTCATCATTGCGCTCTTCGTGCAAATAACCAACAAACTCAAGGCTTGCAAGATTCGTAATAGACCTAAAGATGTACTACTTAAAATTAAGTCAAATAGCTTGAACTTACCCTTCTAATATTATGCTCAAAGAGCATTTGAACAGTTTCTTAGTCACCCTTATTGACGTATTTATAATCCTTTAGAAGAACCATATCTCTGCAGATTTATAGATTATCCCTCTTTGTTACAAAGATGGATTCGGTTGTCCTGATGTTCTACTAAAGTTAGAATACATTGTTCTCTCTCCATTGTATGCAAAAAAAAAAAAAAAAAGTTAGAATACATCATCATTCACCCTCGATCTTTCTACGTGTTTCTTAGCAAACTTAGGTCTAGTGGCAATCAAAGTTGTTTTGTCAACTATTTTAACGGGGAACATGTTGTTACCCAAATCTATAGGGATTACCTTTTGATCCACTAAGGCATTCCTCTTCCTCTTTTTTGGGTCCTAGGACTATTGCCTTCCTTTTTGTTCACCTTGTTTAGCAACTTTAATTATTCATATCTAAAATCACAAGAAGATAAGCAGTTCAAAACTTAAAGAAATATAAGCAAAAGAGAAAAAAAAAAGAATATGCATTTTTTTGTCCAAAATGTTAATTTTAGACAAAACTTCCTTATCCAACATCACGTACGTCTTTGGAGAAAAGAGGAATATTTTTGTAAAAAAAGGATCCTTTGGCTTTTTAACACACATGTTTTTTTTTTTTTAATAAGGGATTTGCATCAATCTAGACAAATTTGAAACTTCACTTGTTTATGTTCTCTAAACCAAGGAAGACAAACTTTTTCTTCCAGCTATGAATTCCTCTAAGGGATGTTGAAAGCCACATCCTTGGAACAAAGTTAGAGCTAAACCAACCAAAATATTATTTACTTACAAACTTCTTTGATATGATGCATGTAGTGAAAAAGGACCGGCAAGGGATTTACGTCCCTAATATAGCATGCCACTATGAAGCAAGCTATGATTCCCTATGAGTGAGGGTGCAAATGACTATAGTACATGCTTGTATCTTCAATTATATTGTGTACTATGTCGTGAATTGTGAAGCTTATCCCATTCTTTAAATTGTCAAAGTAAGCGGTGATTTCCCATAACATGGTAAAACATACCCTTTTTAACCCTAATGGACGTCTAACCCAAATGTAACATGAGATATTGTACTTGATCAACAAATCTTAAAAATTGACAGGCCTCAACCTACTAACGTAATACTTATTAATACACCTCAACAGTGGCTCAATGGTTAAAGGCCACTCCTTTATGTCGTTTGAATATAATATGTCTATGGAGGATTCTCTAGACATGATCCCAAAGAGGATCTTGAACTATTTGTGGGAATGCTTCATTACCACAAAAACGAGACATGAGTATATATCTCTTACAAGAAATGAACATCATCTTGTAATTCAAGAAAGCTTCCACTTTATCGTTCATAAGTTGCAAATTGATTATCGCTTGTCGCTCACAAGTTCCTGATTGATTATCATAGGCTATATGTTTGTCTCGATTGAGTTTCAGGTGCGAAATAAGTTGTGTCAAATGGTTTATATAGTGTTGACCATCAAAGCAAAATGGAGGGCTGAAATCGAGAGATCTTCCCACTTTCCAATAACTTTCTCCAAAATTTAAGACAATTTGAGTTTCCTGTATTTAGTTTAGCGTGTGACAAATCGACAAGCAGGTCGTGACACTTATACTTGAAAAAAAAAAATGAAGGCTAATATGCCATACGTATAATAGAACTTCTGGTCTCAAGGAAGTTCCTTGGTCATCATTAAAACTTACAGTAGAAAATAATAGTCCACTCCTCGCTACATGGCCCAAATCATTTCTTATAGGGACTAAAGAGGCGTATGATTTACATCAGCTATTCCAAACATCACCTGTATGCTGCCCATTTTGTATGCTGCCTATACCTTGCCTCGTCTATATCCTACCTTATTTTGAGACATAGGATTCGTCAACACATCAAGTCTTAATCACCCCCAGTCCATCGATACCAAGGAAGGCTCGCACTAGAAAAAAAAAGTTTTAAGTTACTAATCATTACTTTACATTTGTCCTTTGTAACTAACTTTATCATCAAAATGCTCTTATAGGGAGTGTACATTAGTGTAGATCTCAAGTCTAAACGATTTTATATCTTAGCTCATCTAGTCTTAAGAGAATTCCAGCATAAAAAAGAAGAATAACAACAAATAAAAAATCTGTGAACCCCAACAATTATAGAAGCATCACCAATCAACATTATTTTCTAACTAAAATTTATTTTTAATTTTAATATTTGTAAATAAATTTTAACACTCATACATCATAATGAAATGAACACGTGTGCAACAAGTATCCAATACAAATACATATTAAATATCTGCATTGAGTTTATTAAACCCTTCTTATTTAATTTATATCTTTTCATTATAAAAAGATGATGTGTTTGGGAAAGGAAACAAAAACAAATCATTTCTTCTTGGAGATAAAAGGGTATTTTATAATTTAAAATAATAAAAAAAATTATGTGTAACAAATAAACCATAAATCATATCATACATTTGCTATTTTTAAATAGTCACTTGTATATTAATTTAAAAAACTAAAATTTCGATAAATTTAGTTTGAAATTTTAGTTTGCCAGAACATAATCTGTAAATAATAGAAAAAACGCTGAGAAAGTTGTGGACCCCACTAAAGCCCCGTGCAATCATCTTCTTTTTTCGCTGCTTATCCTTCTGATGCATCCAGTGGGAATGTTCTGTGTATTAGTCTCTGGGGTTAAAAGCTTTTGCTCTAAACGAAAGAAATAAAAGGAGAGAAAAAAATAAAGAAATTGAGAAAAATGGAAAAAGAAAAGAGTGTGCCCAAAATCCCCACAATTGATTTCAGGAGATCTTCAATGTGGTCCCCTGTTTAGCCTAACCAAGATGTCCTTTTGACCTGCTTTGACCGTATATCATATTCCCTATTGACCAATCAGAAAGAAAGAGGGGGTGGTCGGATGGGGTCCACTAACTCTTCTTTCTTTGATGAGATTCCCTTGTAGCATATAATCATAATAACAATCCCTGCTCCTCCTGCAACACACCTCTTACTTTCCCCAGAATCCACAGCTTCTTTTCCTCTCTTCAATCCCCGCCCCGACGTGTGTGTGACCTTCTGTCTTTGAGACCAAGTAATAGATAAACGTAAAATTTTCTTTTAAAATTTAAATTCTGTTGAATAAACTAGAGAGATTGTTATGATAGGCCTATAGTTTTTATTGCGGGTACCCTAAGCGTCTAACTACCACCTACATGGAAGCCATCAAGAAAGATGATTCTACATATTCTAGGGTCTAGGAACAGCTTCTTCTTGATAAGATAAAACACTTGATATCTTTAATTCAATTATTAATAAGCTTTTTTGTTATATGTTCTAAAAGTAAGCACCTAAAGTGAAGTGGGGTTTCTGTGTTCCTTTTCTCAGACACTACATCTGAAGCAGGGCCAACAGAAGTAGGGCACTGCTCTTCTGATAGCTAGAACATTGTCAAACTGGTTAACTAGAGCTGCCCTTCTTGTTCAACTGAACCCCATTTTCACATTCAGAAAGCAGAACGTGAAACACCTTTTTGGCCTCTCCAATTCAGCACCGCAGGGCTGGTTTCTTATGAACTATCTGAACTCGGAAATAGCTATCTTACAAGCCTGTAGCTCAGAGATATACTTCTTTGGCCCTGCGTTAAAATAAAATAAGTTACTTTCAGTTCTACTGTAGTCTTCGAAAATTATTAACGAGAAACGCTGGCATTGTAGTAGTAATAGTACTAATCAACTATGTGTTTTCTCACAGCGGTTGTAAGTTTGAGCCACATAAATTTGCTACAAGAAATGGCGATATATGAATGCCCCCTCAATTGAACTGGTTTCCACTGAAACCAGTCAATAGTTTTTGTCACTTTGAACTAATTCATGCAACTTATTGCATTATATATAGACAGCGACCAAGCTACTGACACAATACTTGTTTCTCATGATCAGATATTGGATTGTGAGCTACTAAGCTTTGGTTGTGCCTGAGCTTCGGTTCTTTTTTCCCCTTTTTCCGGGCAAAGCTCTCGTGGACACTGAATTTTGTGACCACAGGTCTTATGAACTGTCCATTAGACAAGCATGCTGCAAGATGGATAGGCAACGTGTAACTCCTAGGTTGTCAGATAAAGCTTCTGATATTACCACAATTTGGGCTGAAGATTTATGGATTAGTTTCTCAGACAACCACCGTTAGTGCGTCTAATTAACTTTACATCCAACTAAAATGAATCTTAGTGAAATAATAGACTGAGAGACCATCAATGCTAGGAATTATACCACAAAAGCAACTATGGTTATATTCTCTGCAAAATGTTGTGGATAAACGTCACATCATCGTAACCTTAACCAAGGATCATGGCAAGCGGTAAGAAATCAAGTACTGATTAAGTACCTTGGTTCATACCAAAACCTTAACTCCTTTTGAATTAAGATGCCGCCCTTGTGAACTTCAGGCTTTCGTTAGGCTATTAAGAAGCGCAAGTTAGAACCTGCAAATGTATTTGTACCATGGGCTAATACACATGGGAATATGCTTGGCTCCTCATACGCCATCCACAGAGGCCGTCGATACTCCGATGGGCTCTGCAAATGGCATACAGGGAGCCAGGCACATAAGATATGTACGCATGATATCATATGACATTCTTACACATGAGCATTTTTACTTATGGATACGGCCATGTTCATATGTAAGGCACACGTAAGCAAATGAATAAATGAGAGTTAGATAGATCTTATGCAAGCAAGCTGCCTGTATGCAATAGATGATTCTCTACTACTGCTACTACTTGTCATCTCTTCTCCCTGGATGATAATTATCTGAGACAGTTCAGATAGAGAGCAAGCCATTTGAGGGGGAAGAGTAAGCATCAGAAGTAGGGTAAAGAGACGGAGAGAGAAATAGATAAAAACGTAATGAAGGAGACGAAGAAAAGGAGAAACTTGGTATTTATGGAGGAGAAGAGCGAGATCTATGGCAAACGGAAACCAGGTCATAATCAAATGGGAATTTCAAACCCCACAAAACCCTTACGGTTTGGCAAAAAACAAGAAAAGCAGTGGCTAAACTCATGGAGGCTTGGCAAAAATTTTCGACGGGTGTTTTTGAGAGGAAAAGTAGGAAAAAGATGTGGGGTTGTGGATGGTTGCACCCAAGCTTGCAACTAAATATAGAGGCTCCCCATGAGAGATAGAGAGAGAGGAAATGAGCATGGGGTTGTGTTACGAACCACCCAATTTTCTAAGGCTAACCCTGTGGTGTTTTGAAATCGCTTTTTCTGGGTCGTAAAGCAAAGGTTGCTTTTCATCTCTGGAGCTCTATTTGTCTGGGAGTGCTTGGAAACACATGGATTCTCTCTACCTCCCTACTTTCTTTCCCTTTATTTAAATAAAGTGAAAAAGGAAAGGAGGAAAAAAAAGGAAAGAAATACTCCATCATTTATATCATGTATCTTTTTTTCTTTATCTTCTTCATCATCACTTCCTTCTTTAATCTTTCTTTCGGCTTCATACCGTGTCTTTACGTGAATCTACAAATAGATAACTTTACTACATAGTTTAGCAACTAAGATTCTTCCCACTCAACCCTTTCCTCTTTCTGTCTAATGAACCATTAACTCGAAGCTTTTGCGACCTATCTATCCTGCAATTTCTCCATTTTTTTGTTTCCCTCTGATGGTTTATACAATTCAGACAAATTCTTGCTATTTATCGAGTGCCAAAATATATGGTAAAAACAGAATCAAGCTAAAGAAGTTAATTAGTTGGCTTTGGATTAGGACCAGAACATAATATAAATGATCATGCCTGTCAATGAAGTTGAACCTATAGCAAATAAGGTTTATTTTCTCGTCAACATGTACATTTGGGGAACCTGAAGCCCCATCTCTGTCTCGATCAGTTTTGTTTTCTCTTTTGGTTGGATTATCCATCTGGTTCTTATTTCACAGTAACTTTTAGTCTCCATTATGAATGATCGTAGCCAGCACAGTCAATAGCCCCATTTGCACACGACCATGTAACCAAAAATTTTCATTGATGCCTGTAAACTTATTTGAATGTTCTATGAATAGTCAATGTCTTTGTAAGAATCTTTTTTTTTTTCTGCCAAGAAGGGCCACCAATGGCATTTTAGGGTTGACATCAAAAACAAAAGTTGTCAGGTTCGTCTTGGATGTCTCCCTGTCTTTCTTTTGCCTGAAAATGTATATTCTTTTGATGGATTGTGCAAGAAATTCAAAAATCAAGTTGTTTTAGATTCTTATATGGTTTTTTGTTTTAAATTTGTTAATAATGTCTTGTATTTGTTGCGCAGTAATGAGATCTTGCTAAATTACTAATTAACATATTACCCGCCGGTTGATTTTATGGATCCATACCTAGATTACTCCTCTTAATTATTCTAAAAACTAACAAATGTGTGGAAGGAAGTATTATCAAAATGAGTAAGTTCCAAAAAGAGGGAAAAAGAAAAAACAAATTCGTTTGGGTCTATACAAAACGCTAAAGTAATTAATAATATTTCTACAACGTCGTTATCCTAAAGGAAGGATACTACAATTTTCACTTTATATAAGAGCAACTCGTTTGGTCCACACGAACAACAATTACTAATTATATCTGGCCACAACAAATTACAGCATGTCATATGGTACACCTAATTATAATTAATTTAGGAAAATCATTTTGATTAGAAAACGTTCAGTTAGATTGGTGAAAATATGTGCAATTAGATTTGATCTCGTTTAAAGAATTATATCTTTTCATTATAACGTCCGTTAGTTGTGGCCACTGGCACAGTTAAATCGTGATCTGAATAATTTTATCTTTATATATCTTATCAGTTTGATACTTGATTCATTCGATGCCAAATCTATGTTCTCTTTGTTTCCATACAGAACAATTTGATGAACTAAGCTTAGCTTTTTTCTTTTTCTTTCTTTTGTCTTCCATTCTTTTCATAGAGTCAAACTCTTCTTTTTATCAATAAATCAACAAGTTGACCGCAAAATTATTGAAGGAAGCCAAACGAGGAAGAGGAAGATTTGTGTTACTTTACAAGAGTTGGGGCCCAGTTAAAGTAAATCTTTGCTAAAGAAGCTTTTGATTTAGACTATTATATGATTACAAGAAAACGTACCCAAGTACAGAACAGAAGACGCTTAGAACGTGACATAAGTTAAAACACAAGGTACCAAGTTGCCGACCAAATACTAAAGAATGAAATAGGAAGCTGATATGCACTTAGCACAAGTTTTGATCCCTAGCCATCAAACTCCAACACCCTCAAGTGTATGTCTATATTAGTATAAGAGACAAAGATACACGCACAAGTCAGATATTAAAGGCCATGAAAGGCATGTCTCCTCATTTAATTAATTTTTTTGACTTTCTTTACGGTTCATATATATATATATATATGAACCGTAAAGAAAGTCAAAAAAATTAAT
>JANZXR010000172.1:17985308-18006250 GCA_027575705.1 Erythroxylum echinodendron | reverse complement strand
TAAATTTATTTTATTTATATTTTCTTATTTTAATTTAATATTTTATTATTTATAATTTTAATTTTATATAACTAATAATATATTTTTAATTATTTATATAACAATTAATGGTTTATTAAATCAATGGACATTTTAGTCATTTTATCTCTTTTCAGCAACCGTAACCGCACTTGTCAAACACCTATTTTTACGTTTCAGCAGTTACTAAAACAGCAATCATAAATACATAAGTACTTATTGAAAATAAGTACTTATCATTTCATCAGGTTGAGTTTAGCAGGTTATCAGCCGCCACCGTTCTCCCAAACTAAGTCTTATATAGACTTTTAGCTTCTTCTAGCATGAGTTTTTTATTACTTATTGGAACTAAATTAAAATAAGTACGTAGAGTTAATGGCTACTTTTCAGAAGCAAAGCTACCTGATTTAGAAAATTTTAGTTGAGACTTGAGCCACTGACGAAGGGCACTGGAAGAGTTGTAAATCGTCTAAATCAAGGTATGTTATGGCCGCTTCGGAAACAAAAAAGGCCAAAGTCGATTACATCCTCAACTCACTTGTTGATAAAACTGATCTAATAAACAAAATAACAGCTTTGTGCATAATAGCTAGAGCGTGAAATGCTGCAAATTGCACAACATAGAATGCTTGTAATTAATGAAAGTCTGGAAACTGCGAGAAATAGTGATTGGTAAATTATTAGGTTGGAAGTCAA
Source organism: Erythroxylum echinodendron (assembly GCA_027575705.1). Taxonomy (NCBI): domain Eukaryota; kingdom Viridiplantae; phylum Streptophyta; class Magnoliopsida; order Malpighiales; family Erythroxylaceae; genus Erythroxylum; species Erythroxylum echinodendron. Next base: position 18,005,536 of record JANZXR010000172.1, on the reverse strand, counting down.
TGGTAAATCTGTAAATTATGAGAAATACTAACGACTTCCAATACTTTTAGGACCTAAAAATCGCAAAAAAATAATCTTGCATTAGTAACTTAAGTCAAGTTTACTTTTTTTTTATATATTTTAACAGTTTATTTAATATTATTTTCCAATTATAATAATCCTGAAATTTTTTGTTGCATATGGGATTCCTTTACGCACAGAAAGAAAAAGCTATGTATTGTATAAAGAATTCAGCACACAGTAGGTGTGCGTAGTTTAATCATTTATAGCAGAGTTTATTACATGAGAAAGAAGGAGCAGAATTATTAGTCATACACGTGTTTTGTACAGAATAAAGAATAACAACATAATATATGGGTTTTTGTCCTATGCATTAACATTCCCCCTCAAATGAGAGGGTGCTGTTGTCAATCCGAGTTTGCTTCGATGTTGAAGAAAGGAAGGAGGTGTTAATTCCTTAGTGAAACAATCTGCTATTTGATAGGAAGACGGTATATAATGAACGTTGATGAATCCTGAAAGTATGAGGTCATGAATGAAATGAATGCCAATTTCTATGTGTTTACTTCGTGCATGCTGAACTGGGTTGGCAACAAGAGCTTGAGCACTCAGATTATCACACCAAATCATAGAAGGTTTTTGCAAAAGCAAGCCAAGCTCAGTCAGTAATGAGCATATCCATTTAACCTTTGCTGCACAATCTGCAAGAGCTCGATATTCAGATTCCGAGCTTGAACGAGAGACAATTCTTTGTTTGTGTGTGCTCCAAGAAATTAACGTGCTTCAAAGATATACACAAATGCCAGCTACATATTTTCGATCGTCGATGTCTGTAGCCCAATCCGCATCCATAAATGCAGTCACTTGAAGAGTTTTGAAAGGCTTTTTACATAGACCAAGTTGGTAAGTGCCTTTGTGATATCTAAAAATACTTTTCACTCCTTGAAAGTGGATGTCCATAGGTTGAGATAGAAACTGACTAAGTTTATTCACTGAGAACGTTATATCAGGTCTGGTGGTAGTAAGATACTGGAGAGATCCAATGGATTGTCAGAAAAGGGATGGATCTTTTATTGGTGTTCCATCGTATTTTGAGAATTGTCATCCAGTGACCATTGGAGTCGGTACTGACGCACAATCCATCATGTTGAACTTTTTCAAAATATCCAATGTATACTTGGTTTGGTTCAGATGAATACCCAACTTATCTATGCAAATTTCTATTCCCAGAAAGTAGTAGACAGGACCAAGATCTTTCAAAGAAAATAAATTATTTAGCTTTAAAACTAGAGAGTTGAGGTAGCAAGGATCATTAACGGTGATGAGTATGCCATCGACGTATATAAGAATAAATACTGTGAACTTCTTTTTCCGTAAGAAGAACAACAATACATCATTTTTGGCATTCTGAAATTCCCAACTGAGTAAGGTCAGACGTAATTGGTCGAACCACGCACGAGGTGCTTGCTTTAGTCCGTAAATTGCTTTTATCAATTTGCACAGGTGATTTGGACGTCGAGGATCAAGGAAACCTTCGGGTTGGTGCATGTAGACATTTTTTTGAAGGAAACCATTGAGGAATGCATTATTAACATCTAGTTGTCTAATTTCCCAGCCATAAGTGACGGCTATGGTGAAGACAATTCGGATTGTTGTTGGTTTAACTACGGGACTGAATGTTTCTCCATAATCAATGCCTGCTGGAACCCTTTTGCTACTAGTCGAGCTTTTTACTTGAGGATAGAACCATCGGGTTTCAACTTTGTCTTGAAAGCCCATTTACAGTCGACTATCTTTTGTGTACTAGTGTAGGGGACAAGTATCATATGTTGTTACACTGGAGAGCTTTAAATTCGTCTGTCATTGCTTGCTTCCAATGTGGTGAGGCTAAAGCTTCTGTGACGCTTTGAGGTTTTGTGATCTGTGCTGAACATAATTTTTCTGAATGAAGGAGTCTAATAAATGGATGTTTCAGCTTGTATATGTCGTCCTTTGCTCTTGTAGTCATTGGATGTGTATTTACTTGTTCCTGCCTTTCAGATAAGTTTCTGGACAGATCTGCTTCTTGTTCACCGATGTTTGGTTCCCCAGATCTTATTGTATTTGTTGAAGAAAATTTATGGCCTTGTGAATAAGACTGTGATAAGAGTATAGTTTTTGGAGATTTGTCTGACGAACTAACATGTTCATCACCAGAGGTTGAGGATTCTGGAACATTAGGACTTTCTTTGTTCGGAGTAATCAGCAAGGGTATAATGCATTCATTTTCAGTGGAGCTCACTCGTCGGTTCAGAAAACCTATAGTACAAGGGAAGAATGAGGGATCAAATGTAACATGCCGTGAGATGAAGATTTGTCCCGAAGAGCTGAGACAATTGGATCCTTTATGTTGAGACTCAGGTTCGAGATATACACACCTCTGGCTGTGGAATTGAAACTTGTGTTCATTGTATGGTTTTAAACAAGGATAACATGCACAGCCGAAGGGTTGTAAGTTTTTATAATCAAGTTTTGTTTTATAAAGCTGAAACAAAGGAGTAAAATCTTTAAGTATGGGTGTTGGTAGTCGGTTGATGAGATATACTGCCATTTGGAAGGCATCTATCCAGTATGTGAGAGGCAGCTGAGCTTGAGCGAGTATTGTTAATCCCATCTCAACATCATGCCGATGCTTACGTTCAACTCTCCCATTTTGTGCAGAAGTATACGGGCATGTGAACCTTATGGCAATTCCTACTTCTTGCGTCACATTTACAAAGGGTTTGTATTCAGTTCCATTATCACATTGTATGGATTTGATTTTTGTGTTAAAATAATTCTCAACTTGTGCCTGAAACACATTAAACGCATTTACAACTTCACTTTTGTGTTTCAGTGGATATATCCAAGTATATTTACTGCAATCATCGACAAAATGTATATAGAACCGATGGCCACTTACTGATTGAACTGGTGAAGGACTCGGAAGGTCTGTATGAACCAATTCCAAAGGAGAAGAAGCATGAGACACAGATTTTGAAAATGATAACTATTTTTATTTGCCATACTGACAAGCTTCACAAACAAAATCTAAATATTGAACATCCTTGTTACATTTATTTAGTATTTGCTTTAAAACTCTATCACTGGGATGTCCTAATTTGTAGTGCCATTTTAGAAACTCCTTCTCTTTCTGTGTAAGTGACTTCATTTGAGCTTAAGCAGCTATTGGAGCATGTTTATACATCTGATACATTCTTTGGCTTGATCTCTCACGCAATAGAGGACGACCTGTCTTCCTGTCCTTCACAATATAGCCATCATTAATGAAATGAACATCTACTGGATTGTCCTTAGTGAGTTTATTGACACTCATAAGATTTTTAGTTGTAGATGGTACTAACAACAAGTCTTTGAGATGAATTCTGGAATTTGATGCAGGTAAAAAAGTAGAGCCTATTCCAACTGAACAAGTTGGTTGTCCAGTGCAAGTATAAAGATGAGTCTTACCTACATGATTGATGTTTTCCAGTTGATCAGCATATGGAGTCACGTGATAGTTTTCCCCACTATCCATATACCATGATTTGTCAGATACTGTCTGTGGATGAGCATAGTGTCCTGCAGATGAGTTAGCATAGAAAGCTTGTGGAGCTGAATAATGCCCATAGCCACATCCAAAGCTTGATGGAGGTTGAAAGTTTCTGTCGAAATGATGATAGCAGTTTGCTACTACATGTCCTGGTTTCTTACTAAATGACAATAGGGTCAATTTCCATTATTAAATCCACCACGATTTCCACGACCTCATCGTCCTCGCGAGCCTCCACGTGACCTCTACCAGAAATTATGCTTGGTGATATTTTGATTTGTATTAGTGAACTGATTTTCAGCATCATCTTGGTGAGCAAGATTTATAGTAGGTTGGACTGATAGAGTCGAAAAATGGTTAAGTTGTTCCAGTCGACTTTCAAATGCAAGGATAGAAAATTGTATTTCAATCCAGGTGAGATTAGGTTGATCGACTAGCTTTACCACAACTGCGTTGTATTCTGAATCTATACCATTTAGTGTATGAAGAATGAGGTCCTCCATGGCAATAGGAGCTCCAGCCAATATTAGCTGATCTGCAATGTTTTTCATTTTACTAATATATTCATCCATCTTTATTAAGTTTTTGCGTGTTTGATGGAGCTCCGACTTGAGCACCATAACACGTGATTTCATTGACGTGCAGGTAAGATTGCGAGCACCAACCCAGAGATCAAGAGCTGTGCGACAGTAAGTAGTTGAGCGTTAATTTCTTGGGTCATTGTGTTACATAACTAGCCAACCAGAAGTCTGTCAACAACATACCATTCGTCAAAGACTAGATTTGGAATCATTTCTACTCCTTCAGAGACGAACCTAGGAGGTACTGAACCAGTGCCGTTAATGTGCGACTCAAGAAAGTTGCCTTCGATCAGTTGTAAGACTACAGATTCCCACACGAGATAGTTTCCTCTATCCAACTTGATAGAGGTCGTTTGGCTGGAGGAATTGAAAAGGGAGTATGTTTTGGAGGTGTGGGTAGTAGAGAGAGACGTAGCAGAGGACGCCATTGAAGGGGAAGCCATTGAAGAAAAATTTCGCTTTGATACCAAGAAAGAAAAGGCTATGTATTGTATAAAGAATTCAGCACACAGGAGGTGTACGTCAGTTGGAAATATTGGATCTATTTCCAACTGTTGCAAAATATAAATGAATGGTATTAAATAAATATGAGCTAAAACTGAGCGGCATATACTGGATGTAATGTGGCTTCTTTATCTTGTTCTTAAATTCATATTTGTCTCATCCAAGCACTTACCTTTTCGTAATTAAGATATTCAAGGATAAATATTATAAAATTTTTGCTTTGGTCCATTAAAGATAGCCATTATTATTTTTCATCATACTGTTGGGAAACTATAACACAATTTTCCAGAAGATCAACTAAATATCAATAACAAAACCACTCTAACTTCAACCGGTAAATCAATACAAGAATAAGAAATTTAAAATTGAAACAAACACTAAGAATTACATAGAAAACCTTCCAGTGTAGAGGGAAAAATCATGACAAAACCAACGAATAACTCCACTAAACTCAAATAAAGATTTACAAAGTTTGATCTTTCACCCCACAACAACAAATTTGTTTTACAAAGTTTTAGGATTGAAAATAAAATTGATGTAACAATCAAGAAACTCTCGAACCAATCTAAAAAATAATAGAAAAAGGATGAGAATATAACACTACTTGTCCTCTTTCTGTTTTTCCTATTTTTAAACGTTATGGCTGCATTCTTATGAAAAACCTACATATTTTTCTCTTTTATATCACGAAATAAGTTTTTATACATTGTATACAGTCACATACGCAGCCTTGTAAGCGACCCTGTCTCTTTAACATTACCTCACTTGTAGATGTACATGGTCATAGAGAGATACATGGTCATCACACATAACCTTGTATGTCATGAACATGGGTATGTACACGACCGTGTATGTCTTTAATCTTCATATCCTTCTTCATAAGGTTCTAAAGACTTACACAATTAATCCACAGGGTCATGTAAGTAAAGACACATATGTGTGTCACTCTACACGGGCTTGTATGCTTGAACGGTTGATTTACATAGTTATGTAAGTTAAGGACATCGACGTATAGCACCCTACATAGCCATGTCTCCTCCCAAAAGAACTTCATCCATTTTGTTTTCACTTTTTCGTTATCCCTAAGAACCATAAAGGAGTATATAATCATTGAAAGTTTCAAAATAAGGCTAGATACTTAGCAATCTTCCCCTTTAGCCCAATTATGGTGAAGACATGTTGTTCTCCGATATCTACTTAAGAGATATCTTAAGAGGCTTACAAGATAGCCCATGTTTGCTTTTGGGAATATATTTAGTCAATATATCTGTTATGATGTCTACAACCTAAAGGAATTATATCGACAAAGAAAGCAGATAGAAAACAATACCCGAATAACACCCAATGGAATCGAAAATTTAAATGCAAGCATAAAGTAAAAAGAACACAGGAACTTACGAGGAAAATCCCAACATGGGAAAAAAACTCAGACGACAAGTCAGAAAAATCTTAACTATGAAGGAGGAGTACAAAAGCTCTCTTACAAATAGGGTGGTTAAACATTTATATTACTGTCCTTCACCAAGTATAACTTATATCTAAAAGCCAACACTAGACTCCTTATATAGGAGTTCAAGACAAAAGACTTATGTTGTATAGCCAATATGGGATAAGAAGCATATATATAAGAGAACAAAGACTTAAGGGCCTATTTCCACAAACCATGTGGAATGAAAGCTAACTTACAAAATTAAGGAAAATATAACAATATCAACACCATTAATGTCTGTATGAATCTTCTTCAACAAAAATTGTTGCTCCCTAATCACAAACCTTAAACAATGATATTTCACATCAATATGTTTTGCGCGAGAATAATACATAATATTCTTGCTTAAGTTAATAGTACTTTGACTATCACAAAATACTACATAGTCTTTTTTCTTCACATTCAATTATCAAAGCAATCTTTTTAGCTAGAGCATCTCTTTACAAGCATCCACTATAGCTACGTACTCTGCTCCAGTCATAGATAAAGCCATACACTATCTTGGATTGTCATAAGATGGCTCCCTTAGTAAACTTGAACAGAAAAGAATTTTCTTCCATCAAGACCTCCAACCATAGCTGCATCTATTAAACCTTTTAGAATTGACTCACTATCATCAAAACACGAACTTCACTTTGACATGCCTCTCAAGTATTTCAGAATTTCAGCACTTCTTGGTAAACCTTCCCTAAATTTAACAACAATGTACTCACCATTCTAACAATTTGTGTAATAATTAGCCTTGTGCACATCATTACATACATCAAAGACTCTACTACAGATGAGTATGGAATAGAGAACTTTCTTTTTTTTGTTGAGGGACATGCACACTTACTCAACTTAAAGTGAGGGGTCAATGGCTTGTTAACTAGCTTGGCATGCTTCATATTGAACCTTTATAGTACCCTTCAATATATATCTCCTGAGACAACCACAATCTCCTACTCTTCTATCCCAAGTTATCTTCATGCCTAAAATCTGCTTTGCAGGTTCCAAATCTTTCATACCAAAAGATTTAGACAAATCTTACTTTACATTTTAGATTCTTCCAATATCTTCGCCCATAATTATCATATCATTAACATATAGAAGAAGAATGATGAAGTTCTCACTTGTGAACTTCTTAAAATAGACATAAGCGTCAACATAAGTTTATTTATAATTATGATCCGTCATAAAAGAATCAAACTTTTGATGCCACTGCCTTGGAGCTTGTTTTAACCCATATAAACTTTTCTTCAACTTATAGAATATAATTTCCTTATCTTTAGCTTTGAAACCTTGGCTGCTCCATTTGTATCTCCTTTTCCATATCTTCATACAAGAAGGTTGTTTTAATATCCAATTGTTTGAGTTCTAGATCCAAACAGGTATTTAGACCCAAAACTGCTTGAATTGAGGTCATCTTGCCTTGTGCTTTACTAGATTGTCACCATCTTTCTTTATCTTGAACACCCACTTATTCTTCAATGCCTTTTGCCTTTTGGAATCTTCACAAGCTCATATATATCATTCTTCTTTAGAGAATTCGTCTTTTTGTTCATATCTGTGAGCCAGAGATCTTTGTCTTTACAAGATGCAACCTCTTACTCATTATCAGGCTCCCCTTCAACTGTAATCAATAGGTATTCCGAACTTGGATACTTTTTAGAAGGCCTTTTTTCCCTTGTCGATCTTCGAAACTGTATGTCACTAGTTATTAAATCCAGTTGCTCCCCTTACTTATTATCCTCAACGAATTCATCTTTAACATTATTCGGATGTGGTTTGTGTATCTCATCATTACCTAGTTGTATATGATCATCATCAACATGTTTTTGGTCATAGACTTCATCTCCTTCACTTATATATTGCTTATAGTGAAAGAAATTGGTGAAGAATTAACAATGCTATATAATGAGCTATTTGTATGATGACTTATCTCTTATTAAAAGATCAACACTTCTTTTGTGCTCCTGGAATACCACATCTATGCTCCTGACCATCTTTTACTTCTCTAGGTCATAGAGTCTGATGCCAAATTGACGACCATCATATCCAACAAAAATGCTAGGTATCAACTTTAAGTCAAGCTTCTTTCTTTGATTTTTATTTATGTGTCTAAATACCTTGCCATTGAAAACTCTCAAATGATGATATATGGGATCTTTACTAGTCCACGCTATCTCGAGAATCTCAAAATCTAATGGAACTAAGGGGGATCGATTAATTGGGTAGACTATAGTTTGGACTACTTCACCCCAAAAACCCTCCAGTGTAGAGAGAAAAATCACAAGCCAAACTTACAAGCAAATTTACTAAACTTCAAAAAAGATTTACAAAGTTTAATCTCTCACCCTATAAGAACAAGTTGTCTCACAAAGTTTCAAGATTAAAATCAAAATTGAAGTAACAATCAACAAACTCTTAAACCAATCCCAAAAACAACAAAAAAGATGAAAATACAAAACTACTTGCCCTCTCTCTTTTTTGTCACTTTTGGACTTTGACAACACTCTTATGCAAAATCTACATATTTTTTTTCTCTTTTATATCATGAAATAGGTTTTTTTTTCTGTAGTGTACACAGTAATATATACAACCATGTAAGGGACCGTGTCTCTTTAGCATTGACTTACTCGCAGATGTATACAGTCACAAAGAGATACACTCTCTTCATACACGACTGTGTATGTTATGAACGCGGACAAGTACACAAACCTGTATTTTTTCTTTTCACGTCCTTCTTCACACGGTTATAAAAACTTATACGGTTGATCCATAGGGCCTACAAGTGAAGACATGGGCATGTGCCACTCTACACGGGCGTGTGTGCTTATATGGTTGATATACACGATCATGTAAATTAAGGACACGACTGTGTAACACTCTACATAGTTGTGTCTCTCCCCAAAAGAGTTTCATCCATCTTGTCTTCACTTGTTTGTCATCCTCACGAATCATAAGGCGTTTACTATCACTGAAATTCTCAAAATAAGACTAGACACTCAACACATACCACCAAATGACAATCTGACATGGTTAGTAGGGCAATACTTTTGATAAGATTCTGAGCCCCTTTTCTCTTTTATAGCATAAAACTTATATTACTAGAATATTTTTTAATAAAATAATTAAAAATATCAACTGTCAAGTATTTAAACAGTATCATAAAGATTAAGCTGTTAAGGTGAGCCTTGAAGTAACTAGTAAGGTTACTCCTTTGTAGCCAAAAGCTCACGAGTTCGAATAATAGAAACATTCTCTTTGTAAAATGTCAAGGAAAGATTGCATATAATTGATATCCCTCCCCGACTCTTATAAAATGAGGAGCCTTATGCACTGAGATTGTTATTGTTATTGTTGTATAAACATTAAACTGTCAGCTATTTAACTGATCTCATATCAAAATTATATATTACTTATATGGACCATAATCTCTATATTAAGCTGCAAGTTTGCAACAGTGGGTTACCTGGAACAATCAGCATTTCCTATATACTTTTGGCACATTAAAGCGTCAGAAAAATTAAAGCTTACGGACAAGAGCTAATGGCAAGAAATGTCAATTTGGAAACCTGGAAAGAAATGAATCTAGAGGGGACTAGGAAACCAATCTGATGATGATAAGAATAAAATAGACAGCTTGGATATCGAAAGAAAGCATTAAAGGGCAGGAGTGTGAGAATTCATCATCATCGTCCAGGTCATACTTTCAGAAATCAGGCATATAGATGGTACGTAACCTCTGTGGACAAAGCGTGAGGAATGTAATAAATGTAAACAAAAATATATAGTAGTCAAGAAAGGAGAGTCGAAGCTGCAGGTTACGGGAGGTGAGGAAAGGAAGAGAAAGATTCATCTTCCATATGTCTAAGAAAGGCCGCAAAATTAGTAGAGAAATTTTTTTCTCCAACTTCGCTTCGCTTGTATGTAGAAAATGGTAAAAGAACCAAACAGAGGAGGGTTGGAAGGTGCTATTAAAATTGGAAAAAGTACGTAGAGTTGCATCATCTTTATCGTGTATAGTGTTGGAAGCGACAAGTGTGGGAATCCTGGTGTCACTAACTTATGGTCTTCGCTCACATCCCTGTTTGTATCTAATTGTCTCTCATGGTTAGATATTCCAGCGACCATCATCATCCAACCCCGAACACACACTCTGATTATGTCTAATATAATAATCTTGGAAAATAAATACAAACAGAACTCAGTTGGTGTACTCGGTTTTTGACAGGCCAATGTTTGTTACCTTCTCTTCTTCTATGCGCCTCGAACCGCACACTGAAACAACAAATTCGCTCACACACACACACGCACCACCGACATATTATGACGGTGACTGGTGAGGTTTGTCTCAGACCTCGCATGTGCTAGCTTCTGCACCACCTCTCTCTCTCGCTCTCCTTCTCTCTCTTTTTATGTTCTCTTCTAATTTCTTTAAGAGGGGGAAAAAAAGGTAGAACTCAATAAAATTATGCAATTATCAAGAATTATTAGAATTTTTAATATGGATAGAAGGGAGAGTCCATTAATAAGAATTGAGTTTGAGTCAACCGTTGTTAAAATAATTAGAATTAGTCATTTAGATAGACATCTAGTTGTCGCTTGAAATAAATACAGTGGTAATCGGATGGAATCGTTACGATTGGACATCTAGACAGACAATTAGGAAATTAATAGTCAGGACCAAGTCTACTTTGATACCATCTTATAATTTTTAATATGGGTAAAATGTAGAGTTCATCAACAAGAATTAAGCTTGAGTCAATAATTGCTAAAATGATTAGAACTAATCATTTGGATAGTTAATCCTTGTCACTTATAAACCTTTTAAAAATTTCATGTTTGATCAATATGAGATACTTTAATAAGAATCTCCCTTAATGTAAACAAGGCAACATGATCCTACTTAATTTATTAGGCCTTAGGATGATAGTCCAATGAGTTCATTGCATGCCTTCAAGATATAAGGAAATGGAAGTATTTTTTTCTAAACAACATCTCTAGTTAAAGGGAAGACTGCGGATCTTCTTAAACTCTGCGCATTAGCAAGATTTTTATTGAGTATTTTGTTGTTGTTGTTGTTGTTGTTAAGGGTATTTCTTGAATTCAATTGTCTAAGTTATTAGATATCATATACGAATTTGAAGAAATATATTAATCAGCAACAGTCTGTTCACAAGCACCTAACTAAGTATTATCTAATGATTCTAATCTTGAAAAAGAAGTAGTATTTATTAAGTTAATATCGACTACATCAGTATATAACTAGTGAAAATATGGAAGCAAATGAAAATGCTATGTGGTATATATGTGTCCAGCTTATTTATATGGTGTCTCCTTGAGAGATGCTCATTACTCCTCGAATCTAACCAAAAACAAAAGTGATTGCTAGTAATATTTGTACCCTTCCCAGCATTGCGGATACCATTCTGTACTGGTCGGTACTAGCCAGACGATACCATATCGACCAAAAAACGGAACGGTATCATCGTTATTGGTATCGACCTCAGGTACTGGCCAGTACTAGGTGTTTTCTCCTGGTACCGACCAATACTCACAATACTGAAATATACCGACCTAGTATTGTAAATCTCCACATTTTGAGGACTAATTTGCAAAAAAAAATTTAACCCTAATAATAACTACCCCCCTACGACGCCTCTGCGTCTTTCTTCTTCTCTTTTTTCAATTTTTGCTCTGTCTCTCTCTCAACGACTTAATCATCCTTTCTATATCGCTCTCTTCGTCCTCTCCACTCCCCGATAGTGGTCGGTGCTCCAGTGGTGGTCACGCAATGTCATCTTCCAAACTTCGGACATCTTCCTCCACCCGCGATGTCACTAAGCCTTTAGCCATCCTCCTAAACCAACCACCATTAACTCTGCTTTGTGCTCTCCAGTCTTTGATGTTTGCCAACCAACTAGCTATCAGATCTAGGAACAATACCCAGATCTTGACCCGACTCGAGTCACCCATCACCGATTATGAATTTCTGTGTGGTTGGGTGTGTTTTTTTCAATTTATGTTAAAACTTTTTTGATTAATTGTTTGTGTTATGAATTGTGATTGTTTCTGGTGAATGGAATGAAATTGTGAAGGATTTGTGACTTTGTTTGTCGTTGGTTGGAGACTTGGAGTTGGATAATAGATATTATGGATTGAATTTGAAGTTGAATTGAATGAAAAGAGTATGGTCTTGGTAATGGCTCGGTTGGTTTTGGTAATGAAAATATGAAAGTTGTATGTTACTATGTGGTAAATGGTAATGGTTTGGTTGGTTTAGTTCATTTGTGGTTTAAAACAAACAAATTTTGTTTACTAAATTTGAAAATAAAAATAGAAAATTTAAAATAAACAATAGCCCTTAGTTTTGTTATTAACTAACTCGGATCCAAATTCCAAAGTTCCTATTATTTATTATCCATAAAAGAAAATTTCAAAGATCAGTTCTAGTTTTCTCTGTAAAATTCACATGCCTTCAGTGTTTTGATCTTTGTTAGCGGGATAATCAATTACTCGACGTTTGGGTAGTTGGTTGAGTTGGGTTGACAATAGGAGGTTATAGGAATGAATCAATGAAGTCTTCCAAAATCATAATTAAAAAACTAATCAAAATTATGGATCCTTCTGTAGTAAAATCATCTTGTGTATCTATCTCCTCTATTATGTAATTTTATTGCTTAAATTAGCACCTTATGTTGTGTCATAATTTTTCCATTTACTAAAATGAAAATTGTTAATATGTTGACGTATTTTTCATTCTTTTATCTTGTAGCTGCTTGCCTGCTTTACTATTTTTTAGTTAAGAGTTAAGGTTAACAAGGGATTAAAGTTAGGGTTATAATTAAAGTTAGATTGGAAGTTAATCATCTAATTAACACTTTTTTGATTGAAAATTCGAAGTTTAGATATTGTAATTTTTACCGTGTATAATAGTTTTTAAATTTCAATTTAATTCTAATAATCTTATCCAAATTTACAGTGGAATATTTTATTATCCTTAATCTTCTTGATTCATTTTGATTATTGTAAGAGGACAATTAGTAAAAACAAAACTATGCAGTAATGGTTTGGGAGGTTCTTTACATATCATTGCTTTATGAAGGACTTAACGTTATCACTGCTAATTTTGCTGATAAAACTACTAAATGATTAATTTCTTACAAAATTAACATCTTTATTTTTTGTTACAGATAAATGGAAGGAAGTTCAACTACTCCTGATCAAACTACTTCAAGAAGATATAATTATCTAGCTTGGGCTCATGCTATATTAGTCCCAGGTATGAAGAATAATACAATTTGCTTGTTTTGAAACAAGCATTTGAAATGTGGAGGAATTACCTTATTGAAGAACCATTTAGCTAGGGTTAAAGGGGATGTAGACCTGTAAAAAAGTAAGTCATGATGTGAAGTGACAAATGAAAACACTGATTGAAAAGATAGAATGGAAAGGTTGAATTTTGAAATTGGTAGAAGTTCATTTTCTGGTTTCCACAGTGATTGTGGAAATGTTGAAAGTGGTAGTGGTAGTGGTAGTGGTAGTAGTGGTATTGGCAATGTTCCATCTCAGGCCCAAGAAGAAGTACCTGAACTTGATGTGAGGAAGAGAAGAAGGCAGGTGACTAGTTTTTTTGTACCACGAACAACTGCTGGAGCCCAACCTTCAATTCATAGTGCAATGCAATCAAGAGATGTGGCTCACAATGTCGATATAGCAGTAGCTTGATGGTGGTATGATATAGGTTCATCATTCAATACTTCTTAATCTTATTATTATCAGCCAATGATGGATGAAATAGCCTCTTATGGTCCTGGATACAAAGGTCCTTCGATTGATGACTTAAAAGGCAAACTTTTGAGTTGTTCTATTTCTAAAATTAGAAGTTATTTGGCAGAAAGCAGAGTGAATTAAGGTACTTATGGATGTTCAATCATGTTTGATGGTTAGAAATTTTGGTTTATTCTACAAATGGCTCCATGTTTTTGAAATCTATTAATGCATCTGGCCTTATTAGAAATACTGAGACTTTATTTGTGATATTCGATGAAGTTGTGAATGAAGTAGGGCTAGAAAACATTATTCAATTTATTACTGACAATGATTTTGCTTATAAAGCGGTAGAAAAAAGGTTACAAAATACATATAATTCTTTTTTTGGACTCTTCGTGTTGCACATTGTATTGACCTAATGCTGGAGAATATAGGAGAACTTAGGTACTTTCCTATTATTGATGAGATTATGCAGAAAGCTAAAAGGGTGATAAAGTTCATTTATAATTGTGCATGAGTATTGAATTTGATGAGAAAGGAATTTACTAATGTAAGGAATTTGTGTCGTCCTGCTATGACAAGATTTGTAACAAATTTCTTATCACTTCAGTCTTTTGTTTCGATGAAGAAAGATTTAAGACAAATGTTTACAAATGATTCGTGGATTGCATATTAGCCATTAGGTCTAATGCTGGAGTGGAGTTTTGTAATATTATATTGAAAGATAGAGAATTTTGGGCTTAATGCCAATTTGTTATCCGAGTTTGTGAGCCTTTGGTGAGGGTGCTTTGCTTCACTAATAGTGAATAAAAGCGAACAATGGGTTATATTTTTGATGCCATGGAGAAAGTGACGGAAACAATCAAGGCCAATCTAAAACATAGGCCTTCTTTGTACAAACCATATCTTTCAATTATTAATAAAGGAAGGGAAAGACAACTTTCTTCTCCATTGTTTGGAGCTAGGGCATTTTTGAATCCTAGTATTTATTTTAGACTGAATCTTAGTAAGCAAGCTGAAGTTAATAGAGGAATGTTTTTAATTATTACAACAATTGTTAATATTGACGTGATGCAAGATCTCTTAAGCATATAAATGAAGCTTTATAATTTGTCTTATGGGAATTTTGGAATGCCGATTGCTATTCAACAAAGAGAGAAACTTTCTCCAGGTATTAGTTACTTCCTTTTTCTTATTTGTTTAAAATTAATTATCACTTTATTTTGTTTATAACAATACTTTTGTTATCTTATAACTTACATTTTCTAGGTGAGATCAACTCGGAAATGAAGTTTCAAAATTGAAAAGGTTCGTAATTCAGATTTTAAGTCAATATGTGAGTGCAACAAGTTATGAACAAAACTGGAGCACATTTGAATTTATTCACTCCAAAAAAAGAAATAGATTGGAGTATAAGAGGTTTAATGACTTAGTTTTTGTTTGTTACAATTTAAACCTTCGGGAAAGGTATAATATTGTCATTATTATCATTATTAATTTCGATATAATTTCTTATAATTTTCTAATAATTAAATTTTATTATTTACTAGGAGTCTTAATATACAAGTAGTTCGACTAATCCAATTTTCATTGATAATAATGATCTTTCGGTGGATTGAATTTCTGAAGAATTGAATTTGGTAGATGTTAATGACTTGGAAGATAATATTGGATGGGAAAGCATTGACATGTCATTTGGTGCATTAAATTTGAATGATAATGATGATAAAGCTCCTCCCAATGATGAAGATTTTGTATCAAATAATAACTGAGGTCAGTGTAGTTATAGTGGATATTCTCTCATTGACGATTGAATTTCGTTCCAGGTTATTTTTCTTCTTCTTTTAATTTTACTTATATTTGATGTTTATCAGTTTATGTTAAATTTTATATATGTACTGTAATTGTAAATGTTTTTGCTTCAGGTTTAACTTCTACTTGATTATTTCCTCATCATGAATTCTTTTCATAAATTATAATAGTTAAGGATATTTATTGTTCTTATTATTGGATATTTTGTTGTAATTATTATTTATTAAAATGATGAAATAGTATTATTGTAATATTTTAAACACTTTCTATTATTCTTATTTGTATATTTGTATTATGATGATTATCCTTTTTCATATTAATTGTGATTATTATTTATATGTGAAATATTTAAAAATTATTGTTATTTCATATTAATTGTGATTATTATTTATTATTATAATTTTTAGAAACAAGGTTGATGTAAACTTGTAAAGTATATAGTACAATTGTATAATATACCAATGGACTATTTTGCAAATTTTAAAAAATTTCAGAGACCATTTCATAAATTTAAAAATTATCTGAAACGGTACCGGGTATTGACCGGTACTGGTACAATACAGTATCAGAACCCAATCCGATACCAAGTTTGGCACATTATTCACAACTTTGAGCCTTCTCCATATGTGTGTGTGTGTGTGTGTGTGTGTGTGTATGTGTGTGTGTGTGTGTGTGTGTGTGATTTTTGGGTGCTTTCTTTTGAGAAAGACGCATGTATTGTTAATATAATCCCCGCCGTTTCTCTTGCTCAACTTTTTAGGGTCTGTTTAAAAGCCTACTTGGTTCTTTGCTACCCTCCTATCTAGACAAGAAGCATTGGGGGTTGATATTTGGTCATATCAATGCCCAAACCCTTGCTAGCTGACTAGCTTAGGGCCTGTTTGATATTAATTAATGGAACAAAACGGAACGGAATAGAACGAAATGAAACGATTTATAATAGAATGGAATGTAATATATTGGAAAGTTGTTTGGAAGAGATGGAAGTATTCATAATGTAACGTAGTGAAATATTGTTTGGAAGATAGATGGAATGAAATGTAATGTATAATAAATAACTATTATACCTCTGATATTAAAATGGTTGTTACAAGAGGTTTAACGTTATGATTTTAAAATAGAAATTATGTTCAATTAAAAAGTCAAGCACAACTATGACAAATTTTTTTATATATTTTCTATTTTAAAATAATAAAAATTTTAATAAAAGTTTTATTATTTTATTATTAATTATATATTAATTATTATTAATTATTTAATAAATTTTATTCTATTATATTTGATTTATATTTAAAAATTATTTATTTATATTTTTATTTATGTAGAAATATATACAAACAATTAAAGAATAATTTTAATATATTTTCTATTTTCATTAATAAAAATTTTATTAAAATTTTATTTTATTATTAATTATATACAATTTTTATTAATAATATATAATTATTATTAATTATATACAAGAGGGTAAGGGTTAGAAGAAATAATTGGTATTAAGAAAAATTATTGAGGGTATATTATGTAGTAAGTATTTATTGGTTTATGTTTCATCCTAAATTCTCAAATTGAAGGTTTCTTATTTTTACCGTTTAGGATAGAATGGAACGTAACATGAGACCCTCCACTTTTATCTCATTTTGTTCCATTCTATTATGAAACCCTCATTCAAATGATGGAAGTCTGTTCTGTTCCATTTCGTTTTATTACTAAACTTCTAAACAATCAGACTCTTAGTTTTTTGGATTATTACGGTTTTAAGACAAAATTGTTTGCAACTGAGAGATGATAACCAAATTGTACCCTTGATTGAAGTGCTCTACAGGTAACTGTCGTCGAGCTTGATGTTGTCGTATTTTCGGTTCTTACGAAGAAAGGGTAGTTGAGAAACAGTCCTAATTCGTAAATTGCTTGTGAATAATTAACTAAAACATTTTTCGTATTCGAGTTTTCGACCGTGTATAGTTTAGTTAAAATGACCAATGTTGCCTTCACTCATGCTTTAATTTATTAGTCTAGATGTTCCCATCGATGTGAAAACTTAATCATGTGAGGAAGAAATTTATCGCATGAAATTCTCTATGCCTCTGCTGTATCTAATTACAAGTGTCCTAGATTAATAAACTTTAGTTTGGTCTTGCTTTTCCTTAAAAACTGTTGAGGACAACTAATGTTAGTTCTCTAATTTTAGCTTTTAAAATAACGTAATTTTATTAACGTATAAATCATTTTCTAAACAGTATATATAATCATTTCTAGAATAAATAAAACTTAAACTATTAAAGATATCCATCTATTCTATTAATACACTATTAATTTCAATAAGTTAGTATATTATAATTTTACAATCATGGTAATGCATTAACTTTGTTAGTTAAAATTATATTATGTATCTATAATTAAGAAAATAAGTTTACTTGCATTCTCATCCTTAAAGAAATAAACGTAATTACATTTATGTCAATGGTATTTTCTTAATAAATATATTCTAATCTTTATATTTAAAGATGAACTAACTGTTTATTAATTTATTAAGGATGGCTGAATTTAGTCAAAGTAAAAACTTATATCTCCATTTATTGTTTGTAATTTATTAATTACATAATAATTGTTGTTAGTTTTCAATGAAAATTCCCTATTGTAGATAAAAAAGTAAAATTAAATTAAATAATGATATCTAAAGGTTATAGGAACATTAAATTAAGTATTTTAAACTTATTAGTATTTGGAATGAGATATAACAATCGTAAGTAAAGTTTTTGATTAACTAAATGGTAACGAGTTTTTAAAAGTATTTCTTTCTAAATTGAGGGGGTCAGCAAAGGGCTATTCAATTGGTTGACATCATAAACAAAATCCCAACTAAATATATCTATGTTATTATATTTTAAACCTAAAATAACCCAATAAATTTGCTCAATTTAAAATGTTTAAGGCAAGTTTACATAATCCTTCTAAAAATTCCTTAACAAGGGTTATTTAACTTCCGAAGTTATCAAGCTCTCACTTGTAAGAGAAAAATGTAATAAGCTTTCAGCCAAAATACTTAGTGGCAAGTTCACATTTATAAGTAAATAAATAAATAATTACTTCATTATAGGCTATTTATCAAAAATAGCTTCTTTATCTTATATGTATATGATAAAGTCCATGAGATAAATATAAATTGAAAATAAAATTCTGACGAGATTATAATTAGAGACTCATATTGCATTTATATATTATCCTCTAAATTGTTCGTAGTTATTATTCTATTGACACTAGATATTATAGAGTAAAAAGTAAGCATATGTTATATTTTTCATTATGAAAGACATCGTTGATCTCATAGGCTAAAGTAAAGAGATACTTAAACAAATATGTGGGTACTTTTTAGAGAATAAGTTCACTGAACTGACTACATATGAGAAATCCATTTGAAATATTACTTGTATGTCTGTAGAAATTTTCATTGTGATAATTGTATAAGTAATTCTCTGACTTGAGATCTCCATATTTATCTTATATAGGAATTGTTATATTTTGATATTACTTATGACTTATTCTAATCATGAGTAGTTCAGTTAAAAGTCATTTAATGTAACATGAACTATATGAAGGTAGTTCAGTGATTAATATAAGATTCATCACCCTACAGTAACTATCCGGAATATTTTGTTATTCTCGATTAGTATTGATTCGGGAAATCTTTGTTTAAAGTGAAATGACATTTTGTAAATAATTTATAAATATTATTAATTGAATCAATAACTAATAGTGGAAAACTAATATGTTTGGACTCAAAATAAAGTATACATTAATTCTATGTGCTATGTTGAATCGAAATATTATATGATGAAAAGATTGAATTATATAGAAAAATTATGCATGGAAAGATTAATCAAAATCACTTTGATATTCCTAAATGTTTGAATGGTTATGATGTGTTGCTAAACGTCAATATGATGTGTGGATATAAATTATTTAATTAGAGAAAATAAAGATAAATTAAATGTAGCGCCTCGTTACCATGGGGTACATAATGGAACACCCTGAGGACATTCTAGTATATAACCTATGATAATGGTGCGCTACGTTTAATCATAACATTCACATAATATGGCATCATCATTTTTTTCTTTATAAGGCATCATCAAGAAAGTCACAATATTTAAAACCAAAATTTTTCCCCTTTTTATTTCATAAATTTGAATGTAATACATTGTAGCTTTCGAATAATTGTACATGAACATCATCATAATCTATTACAAAATAAGCTACATAAAAGAGGAGATATACAAAAAGATCTATTTAATCTTCCAATCTCAACTGACCGACCTATAAGCCAATTTCTTCACAAAAGTACAAGAATTATACTTCTTATACGGTCTTTCAGTAGCAAAAGTCCTCCCTCGGTCCTGAAATGTCAACATGTAATTTTGGGTGAGTTTTGCGAATTCAGATGAGGTAACCATCATCGATGGTTCACTCAATTCATGCAACACATCAAACATGTAGACATATAATTCACATCTTT
>JANZXR010000172.1:17961038-17978925 GCA_027575705.1 Erythroxylum echinodendron | reverse complement strand
TCCTTAGTTCACTCATTGGTCTTCTCGTAGACCCGTTTCCCTGATCCGACCCGTTAGGTGGGACCGGGATGTTACACATAATGACCTACGCCATTATAAAAACTAGGTAATAGTTCCACCCTATTCTATCATCATCCAACAACTATTATAGAAGTTTCATGATTCAACTATAGGGGTTCATTCAGGTGTACTCAAAACCTATAAAAGATTGGCTCAACAATTTTATTAGTATTCCATATACAAGAAAATAAAAAACTATATTGCTTTTTACCAAGTTTGGCACTCCATCTAGACTCCTACAGCCACTATCGTCAAGTATGAGCTAATATAACGATGGAATTTATTAAGGATCTTCTACCTTCTAAGGGAAACCATACTATTTTGGTCATTATTGATAGATTAAGCCAGTTAGCACATTTTTTAGCTCTGTCCTATCCTTTTACTATGAAAGTAGTAGTTGAGTAGTTTGTTGAGGGAGTTGTTAAATTATATAGAATGCCTCAGTCCATCATTAGTGATCAAGACCCAGTTTTGATTAGCCATTTTTGGCGAGAGTTCTTTAAGCTATCTAGAACGAAATTAAAGATAAGTTTCATATATCACCCTTAAATGGATTGCCAGTCAGAAATGGTAAACTATTGTATAGATTAATATCTTCGGTGCTTTGTTCATTGTCAACCACGCAAATGACATTTTTTCTTGCCTTGGGCTAAATTTCTATACAACACCACCTATCATTTATCCATCAAGATGACTCCCTTTCAAGCTCTTTAAGGTCATCCAATATTAACAATTCTGCAATATCTTGAAGGAACCTCCTCAATCTATGAAGTTGATCAAAGCCTGGTTTCTAAAGATGCCTTACGACAATAACTCAAGAGTAATCTTAACACCACCAGTAATTGCATGAAGCAAAGGGCGAATTCAAAGAGGAGGGTTATAGAGTTTGAAGTAGGAGATATGGTGTTTCTCAAACTCCATCCTTATCACCAACAATCAGTGTTTAAACAGGCCTACTAAAAGCGTTCCAGTCTATTTTATGGGACATATCGCATGGAGGAAAGAATTGTTAAAGTCACATTTAGGCTCATGCTTCATCCTAGTTTTACCATACATTCAGTCTTTCACATATCACTGCTCAAGAAACGTATGGTTAAGGGCAAGGAACATATAGTCTCATGCTTTAAGAAACATTTAAGCTAATGCTTTATCCTGGTTTTACCCTACATCTGTCTTGTCATCAATTTTTTATGAAATTTCATCTTAAAGCTAGAACCGATTTTCAACTCAAGGTGGGTAAAAAGAGGGTTGAAGTTCATGGAGGAAAACTTAGTTAAATGGAAGAGGTTGTTGGCAGAAGATTAAACTTGGGAAATTTTCTTAGGATATGCAGGAGCAATTCATAAACCTTGAGGGCAATGATATGCCTAGAAACTTCTCAGGAGTGCCATAAAATAATCCAAAATATTTACATTGGTCTTTAGTTAATAAGGATAGACAAAGTCATACCTTGGATCCTTGCTGAAGATTATGTCTACGATTACTTATTAAAATTTAATAATATTGTTGTTGATAATGATTGGGTATTCTCACTATCTTTTGAGATCTTGAGTTTTAGGAAAAATAATTGTGTTTCCTCTATAGTTATTCTCATTTGATAGAGTATAAAAAGGCAAGCTTATTCAACAAAATTGTTGTGGTCATTTTCACTTTAAGCAAAAAACTTTTTTTATTTCTTAGATGTTCTGATTAGGACCTATCAGAATTGCAGATTTTCTTAATTTCTTCATTGGCTTAAGCAATAGCTCAAGTTGTAAATTATATGTAAATGACAATGCATCATATACTAATGGTTTAGATGATCTTCTTTTTCTGAACATTCGAACAAGTTGGGTAATTTTGATAAAAAGTGGTGAATTAGAAGTTGAGGAGGTAAAGTGAGTGTGGGGAGGTATTAGATTGAGAGGAACAAATATGGAAGTGAAGGAAGGTGATGAAGGGATTTAAGTCTTTTTATATATAATTTGTAATTTACTCAATTTTTATAAGTTAATTTGCTGATGTAGAAATTATAATTCATTTGTTACATTCGTAGTAAATATATTAGCTAGTGTAACTTGCCACAATAGTACTGTTAATAAGAACTCTAAAGACGTGTTAATTTTACAAAAAATTAATTTTACAAAAACTTTAAAAATTAAATATTTTATTATTACTTTTTAAAGGTAGAGTTAGAATTATAAAATAATTTTTAAACTCTTATGCTTGTAAAATATTTTACTGAAAAATTTTAAGAGAACTGTATCGTAAATTTCTAGCTTATAAAAATAAACAAATAACTTATATTTTAAATATGTTAGTACATACACAAGCCCGAATTGATTCTTTAAGAAATAACTGTTCCTTTCGTGCGGCTGTGAGTAGTTTGTAGAGTCTTATGTCTCAGTCGGCGGGTGTTAAGCCCAACCCACGATCACATCCAGCCATTGGTCGTCCAACTCGTGTGCCCATCCTACTATTCCCACCTACAAGGGAGTCAGCCATTCCGAGAAAAACGAGTGAGCCAAAAAGCACACACGTCACTCCCATTGCTGGTCCTCGTCGACTGCACTCTCATGCGAAACTTGATTGGCGTTGTTTTTTGGAGAGCAAATGGCTACGGTGGTGGTTGCTTCCCCGTCGTCTGTGTTGCCTTCGCGCGCAATACCCAAGAGGCGACAGGTGAAGGCGATGGGGAATTTTAGCCACTTTGGAGATGTGGTTCTCAAAGATTTCGACTTCTTGAAGAAAACAATCCGTAGAGGAGTCGATTGGGCGAATCAAGCCCTTCGCATTCCGCAAGTTCTCAAAACTCTAGATGATACCCTCTGGTTGCGCCATCTTGAGGACCCTACCGCTCCTCCTCTTCAGCCTCAGTCTTGGCCTCAGCCGCACTATCCAGGTCAGGTCATTAATTAATAGAAATTACATGTGTTTCTTCGAGTTGTCTGTTTACTCCTTCTTGCTTAGTAGCTGAGATTTTAAGGGAAGGCGTCTGATGTGCTTGCAGAACTTTCTTCTGTGGATTTAATAATGGCTGACCTCAAAGCCTTGCAAGCTTATGCCGCCTATTTCTACTATCTTTCTAAGCTTTGGTCCAAGCCGCTTCCCGAAGCTTACGACCCCCAAGCTTTTGCTGACTACTTCAATTGCAGGCCTCATGTAGTTGCGTTTCGGTTTATTGAGGTGCACTTGACAACGTGATCATTTCTATTTGCGAAACTTGCCTATATTAGTTACAAAAAGCCACATTCTACGAGCTTTTCTCTCCCTTAACTGCACTTATATACATAAAGAGGATGCTTGTATATTTTTTGGGATCAAATTCCTTTACATTGCGAACTGCGCTTGTCTTTGGCCCAACCTCGAAAGTGATCTCTTGTAATATATAAATATTCTGAACTTTGACATAATGGCATTTCGACTAATTTGAGGATTAGCACTGACGCAGGAATGCTTATTTAACATTCTTCTGACGTCAGGTCCTGCGGTGTTCTGATGATGCATGTTGTACTGTCTCGAGCATCTCTACTTATCTCACTCATTTTTCTTCCTTGACAGGCTGTTTTCTTAGTTTTTTCTCATCAAGTTTGAATTTTGTGTTCTGGAAGGTTTTTCTTGCCTTTACCTCGGCTGTAATTAAAATCCGAACTTCGAACATCAGAATGACTTTTGGTTCTAGTTCAGATAAAGATGCAGATGAAAATATCTCTCAGTACAATTTTGGGACTGTCTTAAAGGAAACGATGCTACATTTAGGTCCCACCTTTATTAAAGGTAAATATTCTAATCCGATGGATCAAAAGTTGGAATTATTCTTTCGCTAATTGTCTTTAACTAACTCTGCCACACAAATTGCCGCTCCATGGCCCACAGCATGTAAAAAAAAAAGAAGCTTTTTATATTGCTCTTACAGCATGTTGTGGGCTTCTATTAGGTCAAAAGATTAGTAATACATTTCTCTTTGATTTCTTATGCAGTTGGTCAGTCCCTTTCTACAAGGCCAGATATAATTGGTCCTGAAATTTCTAAGGTAAACTGCAAGCCCCAATTCAGTAGAAATTCACAGGCATACGTTGATCCTTAAATTGGATATTAGGTCTCAGGTCAGACCTAAGTTGCATATAGAATTTTAACCCATCATATCTAACTTGTTTCTTTAATTCCATGCTTTTTGGCCAATGTGGATGCTTGAAACTGACCCCGTTTGGTGATACTGATTATATAGAGTAGCATTGCTACGATGTACTGTAGAATTTTACAAAACTATCCTATATCATCCCAAAATTATGATCAAGTTAATCACTAGTCTGCTTAATAGTTATGCATTCACATAATTTCCTGATTTAAGTATTCAATATTTTTATTTTGTTTTTGACTCTTGTGCCAGGTACTTCCTTTCTGTTGATGCACAATTTCTGTGCTCTGTACATTCAGATCTGTTGTTGGATTCCTTTACCTTCTCTTTTTTTCTCTTTTTTTTCCAGAATGTGTGATTTTATTTCATGATTGCAGGCCCTTTCCGAGCTTCATGATCAAATCCCTCCCTTTTCTAGAGCTATGGCTATGAAAATCATCGAAGAGGAGTTGGGTTCACCAGTTGAGTCATTTTTTAGCTATATTTCTGAGGAGCCAGTTGCTGCAGCATCATTTGGTCAGGTTGCACACTTGATCTAATTGTTCTGTATTTTTGATTAAGCAACTCTAATCATCAAACATTCGGACATATCCCAATAAGCTTCATTCATCATGATTGTGTGGCTTGCTTCTTATCAACTTATTTTGCATGGGTTGTAGGTGTACCGTGGAAATACACTAGATGGTCGTATTGTTGCTGTCAAAGTTCAGCGTCCTAATCTCCGTCATGTGGTAGTTCGAGACATTTATATACTTCGTCTTGGGGTTTGTATTACCAAAATGCGTTTTGTTCTCCTCTTCTTCTAGTATCCAGTTGCTGAATAGCTTAGTTATCACTTCTCAGCTGGGACTGTTGCAAAAAGTTGCAAAGAGGAAAAGTGATCTTCGTCTCTATGCTGATGAGCTTGGCAAAGGTTTACTTGGAGAGCTGGATTACAACTTAGAGGCTGCCAATGCCTTAAAGTTTCTGGTATTTACTGCTTCTTGAAAGAGATATACGGCTATTAGTTCCATAACATTATTGAAAAAGACATGTTTATGAACACATGAATTTCTCATTACATTGTGGACTCATTATATGTTCAATATACATTTAGCATGGAAGTTGCTTATTTATTGGATATCTGTCCTACCTGCATCCTGCATGCACTCTGCTGCTAGGTGGAGCAGATTAAACAATTCAAAATAATTTGGATATCAGGGTGTGGGAGACACTTGTTTATGTGGAGAGGTAGAAAAGCTGTTTCTGTGTGAGGGATGATAAAAGGAAAGAAAGCACTACTACAAGGGTTTAAGCTTTGAACAATTTCAGATTCCTTAAAAAGTAGCTTAGTGCCAGCTTCTATTGGTGTTTTGACCCAAAAGCTTATCCTTGGCAGTGAAATAACAAGTTTATATTTGGAGGGAGAGACTCTTCCTTTCTCTTGACTAAACCTGCTTTATTTGCAGGAAGCTCATTCAGCATTTTCATTTATTCATGTACCGAAAGTACTTCAACATTTGACTCGAAGGAGGGTTCTGACTATGGACTGGGTTGTTGGCGACAGTCCAACTGCTTTATACTCTATATCTACTAGTAACACAGGTGATAGCGGGTTTATATATTCAGAGAGACAGAAAATTGAGGCAAGACGGCGTCTACTTGACCTGGTCTGTCATAAAGCATGGTCTTCACCTATTTGTATAGATTTTCTTGGGTCCCAGCTACTGTACATACTTTTTTGTTTTTGCACAATTGTTCCAGGTTAACAAAGGAGTGGAAGCATCCCTAGTTCAACTGCTTGAAACAGGACTATTGCATGCTGATCCTCATCCTGGAAATCTTCGTTATACATCATCAGGAAAGATTGGGTAACTTCTTGGGCTGCTATGTCTCTTATTTCAAAAAATTGTTTTTACTGAGCAAAGTTGCTTGGTTGGTTTCATTTTAGAGCATCTGCTCATTGTCATTGTCTTGATCCTCGAGCACACTCCTAAATGTCAATCTATATCAGAAGTACCTAGAACCCACTTACAGTCACAGCTCTTCAAACTGTGATGTAATTTTTTTTTTGCAGGTTCCTGGATTTTGGATTAGTGTGCCAAATGGAAAGGAAGCATCAGTTTGCTATGTTGGCATCTATAGTGCACATTGTTAATGGTGATTGGAAGTCCCTTGTTCACTCCCTTATTGAAATGGATGTTGTAAGGCCAGGAACCAATATCCGCCGTGTCACAATGGTATTGTCTGTACTTCCATACTGGATTTTTGTCTCAGTATATTTGCCATGTAGTGAAATTTTGGGTATGTAAATGAGATGCTATGAATACAGTATTTGTAATCAAAATATCCTACTGCGATTTACTTCTCAGCTGTTAATTCCTTATGATATCACTAACTTCTAGCCAATTCAGGAACTTGAAGATGCCATGGGAGAGGTGGAATTTAGCGATGGAGTTCCTGATGTGAAGTTCAGTAATGTAAGAAATCTTCTATTTTGAATGTTCTATAGGCAAAAATTAAACTATTCTTCAGAAGGAACTTTGTGATATGGTAACCTTTATCATTCTTGAGACAAAGTTTACCATGTTTAAGTGATTGATATTTGCATTTGATTATTGTGGTAAGCCATTGTGTATTCCTTATAATCTCTAAAATAAACTTTTAAAAACTAATAATTTGAGTTTCATTTCTCCTTTTCTTTGAATGATGAAATGACAATCCTACTCTGCCTATACTTTCCTATCTAGTAATGCTCTTTTGAATGTTGAAATGGATGGTACTCTGCACTGAAGGATGGATTCTCATTAGTTCCCTAGTTTCTCATTTCAGCTTGTCCTGAAACAAAATTTTAGTTAAATTCTGGAACACTTCTCAGTTTGTTAATCCTTTGTTCTTATCTTTATTACTGTCCTTATGCTGCTTTATTGTCAGTAGTGGCTAATCTTGCTACAAATTTTGAAGGTTCTGAGCAAAATATGGTCTTTGGCCCTCAAGTATCACTTACGCATGCCTCCATACTATACACTTGTTCTCCGTTCTCTAGCATCCCTGGAAGGTAAGTTATTGAGTACTATGTTCCAAATTTTCTTCTAAGGAAATATGCATGTTCTTAAAATGTAGATGTGGGAATGACACTCATGATACTGTTGAAATTTATACAGTTTAATTATTATGCGTTTTATTTTCATAATTGAGATTTTACAAAACCAGATCTACAGTTACTGCTATTGGCCTTGCTGCTGCATATCATTCCATTTCAAAATTTGATTCCAAAGTCTATGCTAATACAACAAGTGATCTAAGTACCAGATTCCTTTAGAAGTTCATCCGTGAAACTGTGGAGGTAAAAAGAAATACATATGGGCAGAGTGCTTATATTTTTGACACGGGAATGATTAAGAGCTGATTGTAATTAAAGTAAAAGCTGCACGGGTTCAGGTCTTGTTGAGAGAGAGAGAGAGATTCCAATGTCTCATACTCATACTTGTAAAAGTCTTATATTGTAATTTCTAGAGGCAGGAGCCTTTTTGTAGAGGCATAGTAAATTGAGCCAATTCTGTTTGCTTCCATTTTCTTTTTCAGGTTTGGCAATAGCTGCAGACCCTAACTTTAAGACCTTTGAAGCTGCGTACCCATATGTTGTGAAGAAACTACTCACTGAGAATTCAGCTGAAGCAAGGAAAATCCTATATTCGGTATAGAAAATGTGGATATTACATGTTGCAGTTAATATTAGAAAACTAAATATCTAAATGAATCATTAGTTAGGGGTTCACTTTTGATGAATAGAGATGATATCTTCAAGGTTATGATTTGATTGCATGGCTTTGATAGATAGTCAAACATTGACAATGTCACAGTTTATTTTCCTTACATAATGTAATGTTCTGGGCATGGACTGATTTTATTTTCAAATTCAGGTTGTCCTTAACAGAAGGAAAGAATTGCAGTGGAGTAGGCTTTCTCTTTTCCTAAGAGTAGGTTCAACTAGGTAAATGAAGATCAGCCTTTACTTGATATAGCATTATCTAGGTCTTTGTCTCTGTTTTCTGATGGACTATTAGTGGGAAACATAATTGCCTTAACTTGTATGACATAGAAGATACGTTGATGCAAAAAATGGTCCTTTCAGATTCCAAGTTGGCTTTTTCCATTCTGTTACCCATTTCAAAGTCTCAGTTCATTTGTGGTCCTCTGATGTTCATGCAATCACCAATTTTCTGCAGGAAAGCCTTGAGCCCAGTGACAATATCGAAAAGTGAAAGTTCTGTTGATTGTTTGCCAAATAAGTCCAGTGGTGTTGTCGACATTGCAAACTTGATCTTGCAGATTTTAACATCTAGAGATGGTATTGTGCTGAGGAAACTTCTGATGACTGCAGTGAGTGTCCTTTGAACTATAATCTTCTATTCTGATGTCCTTTTATTGTTACTTCAAATTTCTTTTGCCGGATTCTAGGTTAATTTGGGAGTGAAGAGATAGTGCATTCCTCTTGTTGGGCTTTTTCTGAACTAGATTATGGACCCGTAGATTATGTTTCTTCTGACCTCAAATGGACTTATTTTGCATCTCATTGAACAGGATGGAGCTTCATTGGTCCGAGCAATGGTTTCCAAGGATGGAACTATTTTCAGGAAGCAAATTTGCCAGGTCATTGCTGATATACTATCACAGTGGATAATTCAAACTCTTGGACTAGGCACTGCGAGGACCCATTGCAGTGTCCCAATAAAACACAATATTGAGCCTGGAAACGAAGAGCAGGGCCAATCTGTTGGACTCTCAACAAATTTATATGATTATCAATCTATTTTGAGAGATCGACGGCTGAAAGTGATATTTAGCAGGATACTAAATTCTGCAAGGAAAGATCCCATGCTAATGCTCAAATTTTATTGGACCTCTTTTGTTATTTTTGTCAGAGCTACGGCATTGGCTTGTTATCGGGTTATTCTCTCTTTTTCGGAAGCCTATATTGGCCCCTTAATTCTTTCTCCCAAGAGAGTGGCAATTAGTGGCTGAATTACTTCACTCATGAGCCTCATCAGTGGAAGATGTAGCTGAATTAGAATTGTTCCCATCAACTTGAAGATCTCAAAATCGAGATTATATCGAGGTCTTTGGAATTTGCTTATACTTAGTATTGGAATACATGGCAAGCTGTGGACGGGACAATTTACAGATTCAGGGATTCATGGCGGAGTGTGGAAAGTTATATAACCTAACTGTTCTGTACATAGCTGCTGCTGTTGCCATTGGTGATGTGAAATCCATGTTTGATTTACCGAACATGTAAGGGCTGACGGATTACACAAGCAGTTTGTTTTTGTATTATTGGGGATACTGTTGTATAGGAAGCTGATGTAGAGAATTGTAGATTAGTTAATAATTTAGTACACCTTTGTATTTACATGAACTGAAACAAAAAGAAAGCTGAAAATCCAGTTCATTCCTTTCTATGCGTTGAAAGTGTATTGCGTCTTGAGTGAACTACAAAAATCACAGGGTGGTCTTCTCTTCGTTAGTTTTAAGTATTTATGTTTTTGGAGTTAGCTGATTCTTGAAGTTTGTTGGGAGCATATAAGGTTTTAATTGTTCAGAAGTTGTGAGATGGATCTGTACATGCTTGACGTTTACCTAAGAAAGTTCACTTGCAGTTTTCCACTGATGATCAACCACCCACAGATGAGAGTGGAATTGCAAGAGATGAAAATGGAGATCTCCATAACTCGGATTATCCTGAAATATGGCTGGTCAGTGTTCTACTTATGGGTGCAAAATCAGAGGGTACTTTTATTTTTCTTACTTTGACAAAAAATACGTACACAAATAAATAGTTAATACTTCAACCTAGAATAGGAAACACAATCAATATTCCTATTTTACAACTTCCCATTTTATCACTTCCTAAAAACATTAAATGCACCCTACATAAAAATCAGCCTATATACATTCTTCCTAAGAGCTTATATATAAAACTCTCCTTAAGCTAAAGCATATAAATCATATGCATCAAGCTTGTTACATATAAAGTTAATATGAGAACCTATGAGAGATTTGGTCAAAGATATTTGCTAGTTAATTGGTTGAATTGACATGACTAATAGTGATGTTGTTGACCAGAGATTATTAGCATTGATATTGTTAGATATTGTTACAATTAAACCTATAATCTCTCCAGTAATTGAGACATTTCATAGTGTTAATAGCTAGATTACTTCCTAAATAGTCCTAGGAATTTTGTATATAAACCCTTAGTCTTATGTATATAAAGTATGAATGAAAATTATCTTCAACTTTCAACATGGTATTAGAGCCCTATCTGATTTAAGGGCTATTTTTTCTTTTTCCCAATTGTTTGTTCCAAATAGGAAAGAACAGTGGCTTAGTCTGTACTCGACTAAAAAGCAACCTATTTTTCTTCTCACCACCCACCTAGATTGTTTCAGTTGTAACTGATGAGTTTTACTGTGAAAGACCTGACATCAACTGCACCGCTACACACTACAACGCACTGCCACAGTCTCTGCGCCGTCGTCGCACGAATTTGGTTATTCACCATGTACGAGGATCCCCGCTAAGCATCCATGGTTGAATGGTTAAAGCACCCAACTCATAATATTCGTAGGTTCAATTCGTACTGGATGCACACCCTCCGACTAGTGTTTCACCTCTATTCTTACTCAACCAGGGTCGCCGACCTCTTGCCTCTCCTTCGGTGATGTCAGACGTATCCCTTACCTTCTGCTAGTACCCTTGCTTCCTTGCTTCTCATCAGTCTGCTTTTTTATTTCTAGGTCCACTTGGTATTTTCTTTCTTTCTGCCCATACACCAGAAGCATTTTTTGAACAACATCTATTTACTCTATTGGCATATTTTTGTTGATTGTCCTGAGTAATACTAAAGAAGATGGAGGGAAAGAAGGTAATTATGTCGAGTGTCGATAATCCTTCCCTTCAAATTAGTCCTATAAAACTTGATGGAACTAATTATCTTGCTTGGTCAAGATCTTGATTGTTGTTTGTCAAGGCTAGAGGATTATAGGGTTACATTAATGATGACAGTAAGAGACTCGACGTCAATAGTTCGGATTATAATCAGTGGGAGTCCGAGAATTCTCTTGTCATATCTTAGCTTATCAATTCAATGAAGCCAGAGATTGCTTGGACATACTTGCTACTTGACACAATGACAAAAACATAGAAAGCTACTTCTCTAGCCTATTCTTAAATAGGTAATAAAACTCAAATTTTTTATCTTTGTAATAAATTGCATAACACGAAGCAAGGAGATATGACTATATCACAGTATTTAACGGAGTTATGTGGGTTATGACAGGAATTAGATTATTATTAGGACTTTCGAGCATAATGCTTAAAAGATGCTGCTAGATTCCAGAAGATGATAGAAGGGTATTTGATTTTTTGACGGGCCTTAACCCAAAGTGTGATCATATATGAGGTACAATACTTGGAAAAGATCCTTTCCCCTCCGTTCAGCTCGCACGTTCTCCAGTTCAGCAAGAAGAAAGAAGGTATGCTACATACACCTATCCTTGAAAAAGCATGATTAGTAGCTACGGGAAAGCTGAAACCTGCAAATACCTCATATAATAAGGATCACTTACACTGTGGTTACTGTGAAAAATCAAAGCATACCTAAAAAACTTGTTGGAAATTAAATGGAAGGCCTAATCAGAGTCGTGAAAAAAGAGGCAGGTCAGTGGTAAGAGGCCAAGCCCACTTGGTTGATGGAAATGAAGTGTCTGAAATATCGTTAGCTGGGGGATTATCCAATGAGGAACTTCAGGCCTTAAGACAGCTTCTCTCGAAAACAGACTCTGCTTTCACAGTTGGTGCATCAAACCTTGCCAAATCAGGTATTTAGGTTCTATAAATCTAAAGATAATTCTTAGATTATAGACTCTGGAGCTAACAAACATATGACAGACTCTCAAAAGAAAATTTTAACATACTCTTATTGAAACAACAACGATAATGTTAGAATAGCAGATGGGTCTTTTACTTCCGTATCTGGTACATGTTCAGTTAACTATACTCCCAATATTACCCTATCCTCAGTACTTCGCGTGCCCTATTTTCCTATTAATCTTCTCTCTGTCAGTTCTATCACTAAGGACCTTAATTGCAAAGTTGAATTTTTTCTTGACTATTGTGTTCTTCAGAACCTTCACAAAGGGCAGAGGATTGGAACTGGTTGACTGCAGGACGGCTTATATGAAGAAGGGCACCTAAAAGTTGCACATCAGGAGTCTTTTGGAAATGATGTGATTAATAAGAAAATTCTACAGTGGCATAGGCAGTTAGGACATCCCTCGTCTTTTGTTCTAGTAAAACTTTATCCAAACTTGTTTAAAAGAACTTCTTTTAATTCTTTGTTTCGTGAAGCATATGAACTTGCTGAACACACTAGAAGTTCTTATCATTTTCAAATAATAAGAGCTATATTCCTTTTATGACCATTCAATATAATGTTTGGGGTCTTACTCAAACTCCCTCTCTTTTTGGCCGTAGAAGTTTTGTGACCTTTATTGATTGTTGCACCCAATTGACGTGGGTTTATCTAATGAAAACCAAGAATGAAGTTTTTTCATGCTTCCAATCTTTCCACAAAAATGTTTTGTACTCAATATGATACTAGAGTTAAGATCTTACGGTCAGATAATGGAATGGAGTATATGGATGGCAAATTTCGTGCTTATCTAGATTCTAATGGCATAGTACGTCAAACTAGTTGTTCCTATACTAGTGAGTAGAATGGAGTTGTAGAAAGGAAGAACAAACATATTCTGGAGTTTGCTCGATCCCTCATGTTCATAATGAATCTTCCAAAGGGATATTAGGGTGATGCAATCATTTCAGCCTCCTATCTTATCAACATAATGCCACTTCGAATTCTAGATTTTAAAAGCCCTATTGAAATATTACAAGATACAAACTCTTATACTGTATCTCCATCAGTCTTTGGGTGTGTATGTTTTGTTCATGCTCGAAATGTTGACAAGTTGGAGCCAAGAGATTTGAAATATGTGTTTGTTGGATATTCTCCCACACAAAAAAGATATAAGTGTTATCACCTCCCATCTAAGAAATACATGGTCAGTATGGATGTCACTTTTCTAGAGTATGAGTCCTATTTCCCCACATCCCCAACTCCTCTTCAAGGGGAGAATTAGATTAAAGATAAGGTGTTGTGCGACTCTATAGATAATGTGATCTAAGGAGGAAGAACAATTCAGGGGGAGACAACTAGTTTGGGTCAAGAGGATCGAAGCCAGCACTTAGATAGACCAAACTTAAAGACATACTCAAGGCAAGATAAAACAAAAAAAGTCATCATGCAGTCTATGCCAGTGCCATCCTCTTCCCTCGAAAACATCGGTGAGCTAAAATATGATTTATTTGATGATTTAGATAAGCCGATTGCCCTTCGAAAAGGTGTTAATAGTTACACCAAGAACCCAATTTCTAACTTTGTTATATATGACTCACTATCTCTTGCCTATAGAGCCTTTGTCTTGTCTGTTTCTTTTGTGTCTATTCCTTAGGATTGGAGAGAAGCAATGAAAATTGTCCAATGGAAAGAAGCTATGATGAAGAAATGAATGCCTGGCAAAAAATGAGACTTGGGAATTTGTCACTGCTCCAAAAGGAACACGGACGGTTGGCTGCTGTTGATGGATTGTAAAACCTACTTACTTGTTTTCTGCTCAAAAACTGCAAATGAATGGGTCATGACTTTCGGCTAGAAAGAGCGGATATCGATCCCATAGGGATTGATGGCCAAACACCGCTTAATTTAGAAAAGACTTTGTTTAAGAAATAAAATTGTTTAATGCACTTAATCTAGAAAATTAAATTAAATTTAAAAGAATAATGTAAATAATGGACAACACCGAAATTGCAGAAAATCTGAACTCAAGGATCTAAATGCTAGAAATTACTTTTTCCTTATTCTATCTCCCTTATATTTTATTGATTGAATGTGTCTCACTCTAGATTTTCGAATGTACTAATTATCCTCTCTCAATGTGTAACTATTTGTCCCTAATGGAATTGATGGGAATTGACTGAATAATCTCTCAACATACCCAATAACTCTACCGATTTAACTAGTTATTACACTATCCTATGGTTGATCAATTAACTAATTGAGATCTCTATTCTAATTATTCAATTGACATAATAATTTCCAGTTTATAGGTCGCCAACTCTCGTTGTACAATCCTACGTGATTTTCATCACACTCACTCTCTCGATTTGTTGCAAGATGACAAATAAGATCAGCGATCATAAGTTTTGACAAAATAATAAAAATGCAATCCCTAATATGAAATTAGCCTAACATAGTCTCCATAACACTATCAACATTCAAATAATTCATCTTTACAAAGAAAGGAAGAGATTAAAATGATAGAAAGGGAATAAGAAAACTCCTTCTCTTCTTTGTCAAAACCTGGAATTTTGGTGTTGATTTGTTATTTTGCCCAATCTTGATGATGATCCTTGTTTTCAATCCTCTCTTGATTCTCCAAACATGTGTTCTTCACCCAAGGATGGTCTTTCTATAGGTGGGTGTCGTCTCCCTTGAAGATGGAGGCTTAATGATGTTTTTATAGTCCAAAAATCCTAGGTTTAATGAAACCTCGCGGATTGCCTCGGATTACAATTCCCACGCCTGTGGGAATTTGCATGATTCCCACGAATGTGGGAATTGCGCACAGATGCACTTCTCATTTCTGTTGTGATTTCCCACATCCGTGGGAATTTGCATGATTCCCACGAACGTGGGAATTTGTCCCATATTCACTTTCCTTGTCTTCTCTTCTTTGATCTTTTGTTTAACCTCCAAGTTGCTCCCTCTTCCTTCCTACACAAAAATAATCATATCTTACCCTCAATTAGCATCAAACACACAAGAACAGCAATGGAAATCAAACTTAATTAAAACATACAAAATGAATCCTAAACTAGAACAATAAACAACAATTATGCTAGAAAATACATGTCAATTACCTATAAAAACATATCCTAATGCATACTTATCAACATCCCCACACTTGAATCTTTACTTTCCTCAAGCAAAATAAATACAACCAATCAATTCAACCACTTCATTTTCGCAAAGATCAAAAATCACAATCCCTCAAATTCAAGCTAACTCAAATATCAAGTTGATGCATATATCATGACTACTTTTTTCATTGGTGTACATAAGCAAACTCAAAATTTGTACAATCACTCAAAGGTAAGTTAAGATGCATAAATGAATTTTCCTAACGGTTTTCATTCATTTCGCTCAAGTGTTTAAGGGTTAGTGTTTCACTCAAACTTTCTATAGGAAACTACACTATCATAGGCTTGCTAATACATCAATTATCCTCTACACTGATCGCATGCATAAATAGATCAAAAGGACTTGTTTAGGGTTGTAATGCAGTAAAAGAGAGGGAAAAAGGTAAAGCACAACCATAAATAGAGTAGGAAGCATATAAAACAAGATAACAGAACATAACTCTAAGAAATACACCACTATTCTGCACTTATTAATACTACTTACTTATCCTTCCTTTTTCTTTTCTTCTCATTCATTTTTTTAATTTTTCTTTCGTTCTTTTCATACTCAAAACTAGCACTATATACAATGCAGTCCACAGGATGATATGTACTCAGCTTATCTTAGTAAAAATTTCACACAATCCCAACTAATATTGTATTTAATACTCTACTAAGCTTGTGAACGGATTGGATAATGGGATTTAAGGTTTTTAAAAGTTTGGGTGTTTTTAAGAAACAAAAGGTTAAGGCTCAATGGGGGTAGTAAGGGATAATAACGGGTAGGTGATTTAAGCCACGGATTAACATAAAAAGGGCTTAGATCATGTCTATTAAGCATGCATCCAGTAGACTCAAACCGATTCAAAGCAAGTTCTGAAGGTAGTAACCTAAAGAAGTAATACTTGACAAAGAAATGAAATGACTATAAATGGAGTCATATGGCTCAATCCTCACTTTGGCTCAATTGAAAACTCACTATGCATCTCTACTCTACCTCATTGTTCATATGACAATTTGTGACTAAGCTTATGCAACCAACTATGTTTCATCACTCTATAAGGTTCACTTTCTACTTAAAGGGCCTAATTTGAGTTCAAGCATGCATTCAATCTAATTCCAGCTACATCATAGAATTTTCATGGCAATATTTATCAGAGTGATTTAAATGTGGTTCCATTGCTAACACAAAACACATACAATATGCCTAAATATGCATCCTATTTAACAAAATGCAAACAATGCAATTGAGCAAGTCAATATCACCTTCCCACACTTAAAATTTCACATTTTCCTCAATGTGACAAAGCAAGAACCAAATAAAGGGAAATGACATCAAGCCATATAAAAGAAAATGAAAATAAACTAAGCAAAAGAAATTAAAACAACGACTGGTATGAGAACAAAGAGAAGATACTGAAGTCAAAACACAATTAAGGAAATTAAAACTAAATAAAATATATAGCATGCTAACAATTAATATGAAATCAAATACACATGAAGGAAAATGCATTCACACACACGAAATAACAAACAAAAATCTAAAAGGTTAAGGGAAAAGAAAAGCTTATTCCAATGGTGGTGGCAAAGGTGTTGGCGAAGGGGCTTCAAAGTTATTCCTTCGATAGAAGTTGAGGAACCTTTTCTTAAAGCTACGTTGCTCCTTGTGAACCTGCCACATTTGGGTGCCGAATTCATCGAGATGAGAGGTTATTTGTTGATAATTTGCAACTATTTGGTCGAGAATCGACTGATAACAATCAACCACCATTGGTTCCCTTGCTTCCTCTACTACTGCTTTCTCCTCTAGTTCCGTAGCTCCTCTGGAAGTGGAGGGTTGGTCTACATCTTCCCTGGTGGCTCTCCTAATCCTTGCTGTAGTGCGCATCTGAGGATTGCAAAGTTCCATGGATTGGACTTCCACAATCTCAGCATGTCTCAAATAAACTATATCAAACATGTCATGAGGAGTAATATGCAGATTCGCCATATTAACATTATATAATGTACCTAAAGCAGAAGCAATATGGGTCATCCCAAAAGATGTATTATGTTTAGTAATCACACTCACTAATGATCGAAAAATCCTATAAGGTGTTGATTTTAAGCTTTCTGTCCACACACCATAAAAAGAAAAGTTCTTTAGCTGAACATTTGTTTACTTCCGTTTTGTTGAACATAATCAAGCAAATAAATTTATGTAATAACAAATGTTCAGCACTCCTGATCAGAAAGTTTGGTGCATTACGTGAATTGAAATGGGTTTCACCTGCGAGAGTAGTCCAAAAAGAATCCACATCAAAATCAGGATGGTCATCTAAAACTTTTGTATTTGACAAGTTAAATAGTTCAGCATGACAGAATAATTGACTTTAAAGACATTGCCATCGAGCCTAAACCAAAACAAATCCATCTTGGAATTATATCTAATTGTTGTAAAGAACTCTATAGATAGAGTGGCAAAAATGGGCACATCACACCGAACAAATCTATTCAATCCTATATTCGCAGCTAATTGTTCAAGTCAGCGTCTCACTCTTATATTCTCTATGTAACACCCCACTCCTGCCGAACTCGAACCCGATATCGATCGTGATACCCGAATCCGTGCCCCGCGAGGGTGGCGTGTCACATCACTTAACACATCTCTTA
>JANZXR010000172.1:17931967-17947031 GCA_027575705.1 Erythroxylum echinodendron | reverse complement strand
CCTAACTTCTCCGATTGACCTCACTTGGGCCTGTTTCTCAGGTCCGACCCGTTCTATAGAAACGGGATGTTACATATGTCCTCTCTCTAAGCATACAAAGCACTTAAAATCTCAGTTTCTTTTTATCGAAGAAAAACTGGTCTTAGCCTTCTTCCTTTTTAAAACTTTCACTTTTAGATTAATTGCCTTATATATTTTACTTTAGAGATTTATCCTCCCTTTTACTTCATGGATTTTTCCATGATGAAAAACCTACATTAGAAACACCAAAATGGTTAATAGGCCTCTTTTAAAGATATCTTTCTACCTTCATAGCCATATGTACCGCATCCTTCAACTCCAAAAATAGCTTAGATCAATAATATTCGTAATTTTTTCATTTATCCTACTTATTAATTGAGCCATTATCGCTTCTCAATCTCCCTCCATATTTTCCTTAAACATAGAAACCTTTATCTCCTTATGGTACTCCTCATACTCTTGAAACCTGTAGTCAGTGTTTGCAACCTTTAGTAGAGAACCTTATAGTAGGAACTTGGTATAAAATGCTTACTCATCACTATTTTCATCTCCTCCCAAGTTCTAATAGTTGGTTATCGGTTCATTCTTCTAGTAAAAATTTGTTGATCGCACCAATCTATAATATAATCAATAAAATTTATAGATGTTAATTTAACCTTTTTTTCTCCTTTTAAAAGGTGTAACGTTTAAAAACTAGCTACTTCTGTTTTCCTAATTTAAACAAGCATTAGAGTATGTCCTCTCTACAAAAGGTGATATCATCATCTTAATACAACCTATATTATTATCCATAATTTCTCACATCCTCTATTATAGACAACCGAATGTGACCTTCCTTATCTTCCCATTATACAACCTCTTCCTTATCTTTCTCCTTTCCTATTCCTCAATTTTTTTCTCTCCCAAGTAGCTGGTAGCATTATCACCCTCTCAGATGCCCCAAAAATCACATATCCTAGCAAGTATAGGTGAATTATGTTATAGAATTATTATGTAGCTTCATATTTCTCTAACCTTTCCCTTACTTTAATGAATTATCAAATAAGTTGCTCATATTCTCCTTATATGGCATTCATGACGGACAACTACTCTATCCCTACTCCTTTCTCTTTACTTACTTTTATATCTTTGGATGAGTTTCTGTTTTGGCTTTAAGTCAGAATTCACCTTCAAGAAAATGTTAGTAGCAAAAACAGCCCCTCCCACTTCCTCACGTTCACTTCATTCACAATTAAACTCTTGACTAAAGGTTCTTTGCAAACTAGACAATCTAAATTAAGGAACTTATTTTAAATCTTTCCCTCTAAATTGAAGAGAAAATCAACAAAAAGAAACGTAATTAGGGGCTAAGGAAATAAGAAAACTCAAAATAGTAAATTGAGTTTGATGTAAATTGATTAGACTAATTAGAGAAGAAGAAGAAGAAGAATTCGACAAGAATGAATTGTAAAAGCTAGAAAAAGTTAAAAAAAACAAGAAAATAGTAAATGTATGAAGTAAGAATACCTTATTCTTATTGGAGTAGAAACAATAATCCTTAATTACGAAGAATTATGTAATTGTCAATCTTTTATGTATGCTTTAGATTAGACTTTTTAAAGCTTTTATTCATAAAAATTTTGTCTATTCTTTTTTTGATTTACTTGAAAAATCAAGAAACAAAAAACAAGACTTAAGAATAATTTGTTCTTAAAAAATATAATAATGACAAGAGCATAAAAAGAAATTATGTGTATGTTAAGAAGACATAAGGATATTGAAATATAATAATAAAATTTCAAAAACAATCCTAAATATAGAAGATGGCTTACATATGAAATTTTGGTACGACCTTCGCTAATAGGACTAATAAGATCCAATATTAATATAAATAGGACCAAGAACCACTCTTTGAGATAAGCTTGATGGAGCATGAAATCATAAAGAATGATATAAGTCAGCATACTTATAGAAAAGAAAGGATTAGGAATGATATGATTTTAGGGTTTCCATCACCACTAATAGGCCAGATAAGATTGCAAATACTTAGAGAACCTAAATAAGAGCTACTATAAAAGATTGAATAAAAATTGTCCTTTGATTAGTCAATAATAATGATAATTTGTCTATTACAAAAATAAGAAAGCCTTTATATTCGCTTAAAACCCTAAAAATAGAGTCCTAAATAGAAATAACATCTTAAAATAATAAAATTCTTAGTAACTAAAACTATAAGATTGACACCTATTTAAGAAACATACAAGTCCTAGTTTTGTTATTGAACTTTAGATGTACATAATAAAGAAGAGTTTGACATTAGTTACAAGTTTATCTATGTCACTATTTTGCTTATGTTTATAGCATCTATGATATAAGACTGATGTCTAACGCTAGTATAACGTTGGCACTTTTTAGATTGTATTTGCCAACCTTTAAAAGTCAGTGAAAGATTAGTATTGGTCATAAATGTGACTTTGTTGTTGGCTGCATTCTGTAACCTTCTAATGGTTCTTACTCCTTCACTTGCACTATCATTATGGGCTTGATTCTAGTCTCTTAAAGAAGTAAAGCTAAACTCCTTACATAAAGATCCACTGTTAAGTCATTAAAGGCTTCTTTAGTGTTCTTTTCGTTAGTCCTCTAGCATTCTTTAATGGATCTCCATCAATTTTTTGTGCTTAAATAATAAATGCTTAATTCTTATTGTTTTCATCTTAATTCATTTCAATTTTTTTTTCATAAAATACTATTGATAACTCATTTTAAAATTACTAGTAAATGTAGTAATAATAATTTTATATTTTCTTACTTCGGAATCAAGCCAAAACCTTTTAGATATGCTTCTCACAAGATAGGTAAATCTTCCTATTTCTTTTAAAACGATGATTGAGCTAACACCTTCTAGATGTACTTCTCATGAGATAGCTAAATCTTTCTATGTCATTTGAAAATGATAATTCCCATAAAGAGATTTTACTTTATTGGAAATTATTATAACTTGTCACCTATATAAAATAATATATTCATAAAATATCTATTAGAGAATTTTTTATAAATACATAGTGATTTACGATATTTCTATTGCACCCATTATTAACACTTAATCTTGATTTAC
Source organism: Erythroxylum echinodendron (assembly GCA_027575705.1). Lineage (NCBI taxonomy): Eukaryota > Viridiplantae > Streptophyta > Magnoliopsida > Malpighiales > Erythroxylaceae > Erythroxylum > Erythroxylum echinodendron. The sequence goes on along the minus strand of JANZXR010000172.1, from coordinate 17,943,916 downwards.
GATATTTCTACTGCACCCATTATTAATACTTAATCTTGCTAATTAATTTTCAATTTATTTATCTATATGAAAATTTTGTTTATCATACATATCTCTTTTTGTATTATTAAAGTTCAAGCAATTTCATCCAAAAATAACAAAGAAAATTATCAAATCAATCATATTTGTTTAAAAATTTTAATTATCTATAGATTTATACATCCGTTTTGATGAAATTTTCTTTCACTTTTACGAATGACAACCCTTTTTAATAATGTATTTTTGTCTCTTCTAATGTTACATTTGTGTTCTAGGAAAAATCAAAGGTTCAACTTTAGAAAAATTAAGCTTAGTTGAAATGTTTTGGCAAGAAAGGGAGCTAAACCCAAAAATTCAAGGCATTATAGACTAAATAGTAAATAAATTACCAAGAGTGTCCAAGTTGAAACTAGGAAGGACTCATTTGCAGAAGGTAAGAAGAAGAGGTGCTTATTATAGAATAATAAAAACCAAAATGCATAAGGTAAAATAACTAGAGGCATAAAATGTTTGAATTTCAGTACACTAGAGTGAAAAGCATAAATCAATCTAGCATAGAGAATTTAAAACAAAACAACATTAAAGGATGAAACGATAAGCAGGAGCAACAAATGAAAAACAAAATAAAGCCACAAAACCCTTGAAAATGTGACCAAATTACAATGAAAATACTGGGAAATCAATAACGAAAAATGCAAATAGAAAAATGAAATGATGAGATATGAGGCTTTTAATCATAAGAAAATAATGTGCCTAAAAAAGGAGTAAAATGTGGATTGGAAAACGAAAAATGATTAAATAGAGTAGTAATATTTAAATTGAAATGACACATTTTGCAAGTTTATGAGTTACACTTCTTCAACCCATCACCCATTTATATGTTTGTTGCTATTATTGGGTCCTTAGACATGGATTGAGGATTATAAGTGTTAGAATCTATAGATCTAATAGTAGAGAAGGTGTGTTTTCTTCCAAAGAATTTTCTTGTCTCCTTTCCCTTCTTATGTGACATATTCATTTTGGTTAATTGCTATTGATGAATCGATAGATAATGGCCGTTCATATTTGCATGTGTGGCTCCGTCTAAGGAGTTCATTCAAAATTAATAATAATTATGATTATTTACAACACGACCTAACTCAGTTAACCATCAATCTCTAACAAATGCTATCTCAATCATTAGTTCTATATATTTAAATCAATGATTTAGATTTGAAAATCCTATATCAATTTGAGGAATTTAAGAAATGTTAATAAATTGCTCCTCATTTCTTTTAACTATATATAAAAAAAAAAACGAAGTTCCTCGTAGATGTTCAAAGGTATGGTGACTTTGCATTTTTTTTTCTCTCTTTTTAACCTTATTGACTCCATTTTGTCCATAATTTTTAGCTATTGTAATTAATTGAAAATCTCTATAATTTTTTAGCCATTAATATTTTATAACCATGGTCTTAGTTATCCATTCCTACATATTTAAACCTCTTTTTTCTATTAAGGGTATGAAAGAAAATCATTGTAGCATAATTTCAAATCATGGAAAATTTTCTCTCTTATTTCTCTATAAAGCCATAAATACTGTTTTTTTTAATCATCGTAAGGAGATTTATCCTTCTTTGGAGCATTAGTAAGGGGCCACAATTTTTTTCCTATTACTACCTCATTCGATATTAAGATGATGATGTTGTTGTTCCTTTTTTTTTCTTACATAATGTTATTACCTTTTTTAGTTTCCTTGATTTTTCATTTATCTACTTATATTTTGTTATATTATTGTGTTAAAAATCCAATAATATAAGTAAGAGAGAGAGAGAGAGTGAGAAAAATTAATTAAAATCAATTTAAAAAGATGTTGGCAATTAATAAAAGTTTAATGGTCCAAGTCCAAATTTTTTAATGACACACAAAGTAAAGATTGCATAATTATATTTAATTAAAAAAGAAAAAAAGAAGTATGTCACGTATGTAACAACTGTGACAACAAGTGTCAAAGGCTACCACGTCGGTAACACTTGCTCTAGATGTAGGAATAAAACTTAAGAAGTGCTTGGTTTATAAGTTTGGAAATGAATCAATGAGTATGAAATTAATTCAGGTAATTGGGTTTATGTTATGATTATAAGAAGTATCTAACTTTTAAGGAATTGTCTATACCTTCGATATATGAAAAAATTGAGTTTTATTCTTGGGTCCAGAGCAAGTGTCACTGACGTGACAACCTTTGTCATGTCTGTAGTATACTTCTTTTTTCTTTTTTAATTAAATATAATTAATTAATTATAATATAACTAATTAAAATATGCTTAATTATAATATAATATAATATAATATAATTAATTATAATATATTTATTTATTTATTTTTCTCTTTTTATCAATTAAATATAATTAATTAAAATATATTAAAATTTAATGTAAAATAAAATTTTAACAAATTTTTATTTCTTAATATTTTAACAAACAATTATTATTAATAGTAACAATAATTATTTCTTCGTCTTAACCAACTATCATAATTATAATGATTATACCAATTCTCATTTTTCACTATATTTATTCTCATTATTTTTATCATTTTTTCACGTGAATCACCCTCTCATTCTTCTTATATATTAAGAATATGGACGTTTTTCCGAAAGTCAAATAAATCCTATAATCATAATATAAAACCAGCCGAACTCATAAACTAAGCACCCACTGAGATTGACGAGGAGAGCATGAATCTTCTTCCTTATTTTGCGATTGGTGAGAGTGTTTTTAGCAATTGGAGTCGTGATTATTGTAGAAAAATTAGAGGCCATCTCCACCTAAGCATTCTCTACTTGATTAGGACTAGTTACATCGTTATTAGCGAGTTTGATAGGTATGTTTGCAGTCAAGTTATTCTAAAAGATGTCTTTTAATGGAAATGTATGCTCCAGGATATCTCCCTTGTAATTCTTCCATTTGATTGACTGTCTTTCCTTTCAGTGTCAGTACTATCAACATTTGCTCCATCTTTTATCTTTACCCTCTCCGATCTGAAAAAATTGCTTGATATTTCCAGGTTCTTCGGTCTGTGGTAAGCGTGGTTATTTTTCCTATTCTGCCTGAAAACACTCATTCTAGATTTAAATATTTTACCCTTATGATCCCAAATCTTGGCTGTCTCCTTATTAAGTCTCTGTTAGTAAGTGACTAGTATTTTATTCTTTATTAGACCTCCATCTTTATCTAATCTAATAAGTTCGATCTTGTCAGGCATCTCTTTGCAGATTGAGACTTCTACACAATTCTTTGCACAACCAATCCTCTTTAATGTCACAGTAGCCTCATCCATATAGAAAGGTCTACCATTCAAGCTTATAAAGTGAATAAATCCACCTATTGAGTAGTATTCTAAAGAAACTTTTGTGCATATTCACCTAAATGGGAATATTTTCTTTCCTATTAGCGACCTTATCTAGTCTTGCTCTCCACTTTTAAAGTTAAAAACCACCTTCAAGGACTTACTTTAGCTGAATCTTTCAAGCTAAACTTGAAAATGAACAATTCTTAACTAATCAAGAATTGACCTAATCCTTGTTTTTTCCAAGCTGATAACACCCATTAATTGACTATAAGAAACGCTAGTCCCTTATCAGAAGAAGCCAATTAGAGAAGAACACATTTTAACTCCACGAAAAGTTTCATTGGATGAATAACCACTTCCCAAGACGGATATACCTTAGTTTTTGATATGTATCGCTATCTCCCACAACTTGTAAGATTTGTATAGTCTCCATAGAAGCATTTCCTGAAGTTTCATAGGAGCTATTCACCTTTATGTTTTCTTGGTTTGAAGCCAAATCAGATGACATAGAAGAGGGAACCAAAAAAACAGGTAAAGTAAAGCACCCTTCAAGTCAAAAACATAAGAAATCACCATTTCGACGCCTTTTTACCGAAATGGGACACAAACGACTAAAAATGCGATAGTTTTATGCATTTTTTTAAAAAAAAATTCGTCTTAAGATGGCTTTTCCTTATTTGAGAAATACATTCGAACTTGCAAAGTACTAGTCCCAGTATGTATAATGATTTCTTCTTGTGCATGACAGGAAATCTGATTCAGTAGCGCATTTAAAAAAGCATACTTGCTCTTGGTGCATCAAATGTCAATTGAGTGATGCTTATGCAAAAGCTCTCATTATTTTTTTCCATCCAACTGTCAATCAGAATCATAACAATCACTCGTGGTACGTGATCTGTCAGTAACATTCATTTGATTTGGGGGCATTATGTAGAATTTATCTTACATTTATAAAAAGAGCCGAGAGATGATATAAATTGTTTCGAGTTTCACATACCAAATTCCAGATTGGATTGGAATCTACAAATTGATAAACTTCCATTCAACTGTCACAGAGAATTACAAGCCATGTATTATTTCAAATATTCTCCGCCAGAGAACTCGGTGGATCAGCTCTCAAATAATTCTCCAGCGTAATATTGCTTGTGGACCATCTTCTTGTACTCTAAGGAGAAGATATTAAATTCAGTAGAAAGAAATGAAAAGAAAATTCCTTTGCTACGGTAAGATAAATCATAAACAAGTACACAGCCTATTGAGATCATATTGTGCAACAATATTCACATGATATAATCTTTGGATTTTGGTATTGTGAACGCCACAAACCCACAACTAACCAGTCAGCAAAAGAATCTGTATATGAGCACAGTTTCTAAAAGCTCATGTAGACTCAAGACATAGTTCACATATGGGTACAAATCTGACCTTCCTTGTTATTCCACAATTTTGCGGCACAGCTGTTGAGAGGACTATCAGGGTTTGGTTCTGCATACAGTAGTGCAACAGCAAAGCTAAGACAGAAGTAAAGACAAAGTTCAAATATGAAGGAATAACAAGCATACCTCCCAATAGACTTTGTATGGACAAAAGAATGGTTCTGCAGTCGTAAGCAGAAGACCACTTATCCTGTGAAGACAAAAGAGTATCATATTAACAATTGGGAGAGAATAAAAGAAAATTACAAATCAAGCAAACAAGTGATTCTATTTCTACAGTAATATACAGGCAGAACAAGATACGAATAAACACTTGGAAAAGGACCAGACTTTCAATCTTTAGGCCAAACTTAAACTAATAGGAAATGATCTCCTTTAAACCATAATTTTCTAGAGCAATATGCTACAGATACAAAAGAATAAATGCAAAGAGAGTTTTCCTTCAAACCATAATTTTCTAGCGCAAGACTATGCTACAGACACATTTGAATAAACATATACACAGAGAGAGTTTCCATGTGCAATCTCAAACTCTCATTTGGAGAAAAAACAAGTTGACTGATATACCTGAAGAATGTCAAGGCATATGTTGCCAACTTGATCAACATTTGGATGAAAGCACAAAGTCTCAAATTTCACTTGAGGCGCTTTGAATGGGTAATCCACAGGAAAGCGCAAAGAAAGTTTGTAGGATAAACCTTCATACATGGTTCCTTTTCCACCCTGAATTGTGCCAACCCATGTAAATATGCTCTCACCTTCAGGAAAAGCAGACACACCAAGGTCTCTTCCACACATCTGCAGAAGCAAGTATCCTAAACGTTTTAGGTTCCAATAGAACGTGGAAAACGAAACAGGCCTTGCATCAAGATCTGGACTACTAAAAGAATCAAAATCGGAGATTCGATAAATCAATTAGAGCACACAAGTACAGTGAAAAATCAAAATAAACAAGAAGGAAACAGCAAAAATCTAAAAGCGAGGAAGCCGAAGATCTTGACATACCATAAGGGACATCAATTCCTTCTGCAACCTGTTAAAGACAACCCAGAAAAGGGGAAAAAAAAAAGATTGAATCAACATATCATCCAATAAGAAATGAACTTGGTCCAAGAAATACGAATTGTAAAGGATATAATTCAAGGAAAATAATCAGAAAGAAACTTCGAACAGTCTATTGAAAATTAAGGATGACAAAAGATTACAAGAATGATAAAAGAAATTCCGCTGGAAACAAATAGAAACAGAAATAGAGTAATAACCTTTGGGAAACAGAGGTCGTGTCGACAGTTGTCGGAGGAGAGGCGGGCTTCTTCGACGGAGATGAAGCCGTATGACGCAGATGTAGGGGCGAGTTATCAACTGTAGAATTCGGTCTCACTTCCATTTTCACAATCAAGATAAAAATTTCCAGCACCAACTGAAGATCAAAATTTATATGGAAGCAAAAAAAACCGCCAGATTCCGAAAAGAATAAAAGTCGATGGAGTGATCGATAGAGAGAGAAGGCAGATATGGAGCAATCTTTGGTGACAGTTCGCTCCGTTTCCTTTTCTGTTTTATCAGAAATGTGAGGAGACACTAATGATAGATCCAAAAAAGAAAAACAAGAAGTCTATAGAGGCGTCGATGGTTGAGGAGGATAAAATTGAGGCATAAAAGAGGATAATAAGAAAGAAGAGCAAGACGATGCGAATCAGAAGCTTAGAAGAATTTGGTACATGTGGATTATTGTTTATAATGATTCCTAACAAGAAGAAGTTGGGTTAGTGCTGAGGAGAGACCAAAAAAAAAATTATATGAATTAGAAGTCAAGATTAAATCATTTAAAGCTTAACCAAGCAAATTTATCTATGGAAACAGTCTTGATAACATTTACATTGAACTTAAGGGAATTAGGCCAAGTATTCTGATACGTTTGAGGGCATAATTTGGTGATAGAGTTAATACAAGTGGAAGAAATCTTCATTGTCATAGACTTCTAACTTTTAAATCTATGTATGTAACATTAAATCTTCATTGTCATAGACTTCTAACTTTTAAATCTATGTATGTAACATTCTTATAGAGAAAAACTCCATCGAAGACAAGGAAACTGTATCATTTGTTAGGTTAATATTAATGTTAATGCACCTATTGTTGTTATTTTAGAGGATATGCATATTATGTTAGTTAACATTAATTTTGTTTTTGTGGATTTCTTATTGTAGTTTTATTTATCGCCACATCATTCAAAATGTTAGGTTTAAGCTCACATTGAGTGATGTTCTTTTATGTTTCAAGCATAGGAACCATATAAGCAACATGGTGGGATGACTAAATTCTTTTACAATAGTCTAACTCTTTACGCGTTACGTTAGTGTACCTATCAATTTGTTAGCAAATTTTCATCAATTTTGTTATAGTATGGTTCCTTGATTTTATTTGGATAGTTACATAATGAACTCTATGTTTACCTAAGTTATCATAGCATCTTTGATTACGAAAGAAGGATAATAAGTATTATGTTGGAATTGAATTTGACGTTGTAATGTTATTAGGTAAATGTAAACCAAGTTTTAAAGGAAAACCTAGACAAATCTTTATCTAATATTGATTTATTGTATATTACTTCCAAGTGTACAACAAATATTGCTAATGATTTAGATATTAACATGGATATGCATACAAGCTAGCTGATATGAGTGTGATCATTACTTTGTATTTTCTAAAAATATTATATTTATAGAAATAATGGTTTCGATACATGATTTAGAGTTAAATATTTTCTTATTTATATTTTTTCCGTATAATTTAGAATGATCATTGTGGTGGTGCTGTTTTTCGTTAGAAGTAGGGGAGATAAGGATAATAAACTCAAATCATATATATGATGGCATTAAGTAAAACCTAAATGGAGCATTAATGGATTGTTACTCAATGTTTGTAATAAATTTGATAAGATAAGATCCATTGCATTTTCTTATACTCTAACAAAAATTTTGTATGTTGTTATAGTTACATGTTTTATGGAAAGTGATAATGTCACTTAATTTGTAGTATGATGTTATATTTTTTTGTCTACATTTCCACTCTCTTTTGCAAAAGAATTATCGAATTAAGAGAATAGGTAAGAATAACAATTTGTAACCCTTTGTTTGAATGCAATATTATTTTTTTCATTTACACAATTTTATTGAGTTTACTCATAGAGATTGAATTACCTATTCTCTAATTTCATGATGCTATAAAATGATACGAATATGGGATTTACATATTTTGTGGCTTAGAATTTTTGCATGAGTATTGGGCACCTGTCTTATAGATTATGGTGGGTTCATGTGTTTATGTTGTGTAAATCTTCAATACATAATTGACTTGCAATGAAAGCATCCAACGAAGTTAAAGAATCACCTTTGTAACTAAGTGATCTCAAGTGACAGCAAACTCAATATGTCAATAATAACTTTGTCCTATCAATAATTATGGAAGAAAAACACATAATTGAAAAATAATTAAATGATTGTTTTTAAATTAATTATTATAGTGTGGACTGTTGTTTGAAAGATAATGTATAAAATATTTTAAGAATGAATATCACGTTTTTAATTTTGAATATAATTATGTATTTGTAAGGATGTTGCTTGAATTTAGAAAAATGTTCCAATTTGGTATGGTTGATTGTATAGTGGTCATATCTAGAAATATTTCTAATATTATGACACATCTTTGTTAATACACAAATTCAAGCAAAATAAAGTCAATTGAACCATTTGTCAATAGTATAATATCATGACTTTATGTTCCAAATACCAAAAGCCTTTAAAAAATATCACGAACTTAATATTAAAGAACCACCAATTATATATATATATATAATTAGCAGTTATATTTGTAAATTAAACATGCCTTTGATATTTAAAACTCCTTGACTTAATGTAAACAAAGCCTACCGATGTATATAGCAAATACTATAAACTTATAAAAACATAATACCATCTCAATCAAGAAATAACATCATTATTTTGTTAAAAATAACAATATTATATAAAGAAAATATTATCACCCTGCCTAAATAATTTTTCCTCATTACTCCAAACCATCGCTTCATTTTGCAAATTCCATTACCTAAACAAATATTACTACAGAAATTACCATTGCTTATATTGTAAAAATGCTTTAACTTAATCATTCAAATACCACCATTTTTATAAGAAATACTATTAGTGTAATAAAAAAACTAGTATTATATAAATAAAATCTAATTAGATTTATTAAAGAACATACCACCACCCTACGAAAATAGTATCACCATATATAACTTGATTTTACAAATACCAAACCATATTGATGAAAAGTTTCCCAAAGGGACAACTTATTAGACACAATTTAATATAAGTCTATGTGGCTAATATTTCTTTTATAAAAGAGATAAATGAGCATGATTTGGAACGTGTGTCAAATTATGTTCATGAAAGGTTTCATAGAAGGACATAATAATGGACACAATTTGGTATACATCCATTTTTCAAATTGTACTTTATGATAAAGATGAATGAATATGATTTAGTATATAACTATGTACCAAACCATAGTCACAAAAAGTTTTATAAAGGGACATCTTATTGGACATAATTTGGTAAACACCTATATGCCATGGTTATAAATGTGTTTTAGTACATGGTTATATACCAAAACAGAGTCACGTAAGGTTTTCTTAATAGAAAAAGTATTAGATACAATTTGGTACATTCTCATGTATCCAAACATGTTCATTACAAGTTTTTTTGAACATAGTTTTATGCACACCTATTTGGTTAACAATGCTCATAATAACTAAGCATTAGTTTAGGGTTATTTTTATAAATATGGTTGGCAACACACATGTATGGTTAAAATTGTTGAATTTCTTTGAGATACTTTACATAATAATTACAAATATATCCTACCTAGAAAAAATTTGAAAATATGAGTAAGAGACTATTATCAAGTAAAATGAAGGGTATACCTAAGAGATAATTACCTCCATACACTTACTAAATGAGTATATACATCCTATGCTATGTTTCAGTAATGAAGATCACATATAAGAGTATTAAATCCTAAGAACTAGACCTATTGATTCTAATAAACAAGTTGATATGATAAATTGGATTGGTGGTAGAGGTGATACATAGTTGAGAAGGCAAGGTGGACAAGAATTTTCTTTTGTTTATCAACATTGGATCTGAAGAGTGATGTAGCTTGAGATCCTAATGAAATTACTTTTTATATAGGTGGTAAACATTTGTTGATGTAAATTTCAGAATTTGGTATGGAATATAGGTTGTACTTACCTTAGTTTGTACGTTCATGCTCATACCAAGCCTTTGTAGTTAACTTCCCTAAAGATATATCTACATTTTTGGATTTTTGGTGTTATATTAAATGGAATTTAAAACTAAAATCCCACTCGAATAAAGATTTCACACATTAAATCACCATCATTATGTTTTTTATATAGAACAATTACTCACAACATTTTTTTCAGAGAGGGAGTATAGGAGTGTTCACATTGTGAGCTTTTTTTTTTCTACCTTTGGTATTTAGTGGAGGGTTGTCGTAACTTAATCTTCTATATTGTAAATTATTTACATATTATTGAAAAGCAAGCATGAAAAACGGTTAAGCCCATCATTTCCAAAATAACTTCATGTTTTGATGGAAGGCTGGAATGTTTAGGCTGGAGGCCTAAGCTCAACCCAAAGCCAAACCAACTTAGACTAATCTACTGACTTCATATTAAACCAGACCAAGCTAGGATTGCCTTCTTTAGTAAGGAACCTATAATTACTTCATAAGCCTCCTCAAATGGCCACAACATGTTTAATACCTCCTTTTGATATTAAAAGTGATGAAGGCTTAGTAAAACCGGTTAAAGACTATATATTTTAATTAATAAAGAAGTAGGTAAGTTTATGTTAATAAGGCTAGGATAGAAAAAGATGACCCTAACAGGACAATCAACTAACTATTCTTGGTCGCTTAGCAATATGAGGAGGTGATGTCGGTTACTGAGACTATTTAGTCACTGCCTTCACAATCAATATCAAATAATATGTAAAGTGATCAAGCTATATTGTTACAATAATAAAATATGATCATATAGAAGTTATGGGAGCAATAACAAGAACTTAAAGAGACATAGAACTCTAAAAGGATCAAGATGTATAGTTAGATTAGATGAAGGAAGCAATAAGTACTCATTCTACCAATTATAGAATTGAGTTGCCACCAAGGACGTTTTGTAATTATTTGAAGGAGTAACAACATGAGAATGCTAAAGATGACATTATTAGACAATAAATAGTTTAGAATTTTTTACATCTTATCAATTTGTAGCCCAAGAAATGAAAATGTTTTTAAATTATAAATAATTAAAATTGCTTTCATTTTCTTATTTATTGTTGCAGTTGCAACTATAAAACTTGATATTAGTATTATCATATTTTGCATTATAGATTCAAATTCAAAGGTATTGCAATCTATAATTATATGAAAAGATGACTGGGTAAGGGTGATTTATTGGGTAAGCAAAAGAAATCACTAATACTATGTTTCACTAATATCTTAAAGTTAATATTTAATTGTTTCAATTATGCTATTTATAAATAAAAAATCACCAAAACTAAGACATAATATAGTTTTAAAATTTGGATTTAACTATTGCATTTATGCTATTTCGAAGGAAAGGAATCCCAAATTTTTCCATAACATGAAAATAAGATATACAAAAAATGATACATATGATAAATAGATGGACCTTTACTTAGGCTTGACCAACCAAAACTTCCACTCTTATAAGTAAAAGTATTGACATATCAGGCCCAACACTAAGGTGCCAAGCTAACCTTATAAATGTATGTGACTTAACTTGTTAGTACATTCTATCCGTAAAATAATCATTCAATTAACATGATATTTTAAGCCCAAACAGGCATAGTTCATTCCTTCATTCATCATAATAGTTTGATTGCAATCTCATCATCATTCACTTTATAAGTTCAAAACCTATTTAGTAGCAACATAATAGTAATAAGAATAATATTAGTTTATAAATTCATAACCACACTTGTAACATCCCGTTTCCATAGAACGGGTCGGACCTGAGAAACAGGCCCAAGTGAGGTCAATCGGAGAAGTTAGG
>JANZXR010000172.1:17898044-17931867 GCA_027575705.1 Erythroxylum echinodendron | reverse complement strand
TGCCACCCTCGCGGGGCACGGATCCGGGTATCACGATCGATATCGGGTTCGGGTTCGGCGGGAGTGGGGTGTCACAACACTAATGCCCCCCAGTGTCTGCATTGATGTCCAAAGATATAATGCTCCAAATACATAAGAAAAACAAAAACAATTAGACAACTTTAGTCGATCTTGTGTAGACTTCACTCACACTCACTATTGCTATTTATAACTAATTGTCTCAATAACCTCTTTCTCTTTTCCATAGGAGAGGGGAAAGTAATGAAAACGTGAGTATTACACTTATTAAGGGAAAATATTTTACCTATAAGTGGTCATACATCAAAAAGTTTTATTTTCATTTAAAAACCATTTTGGTTTACAAAAACAAATAGTAAGTTCACTTCCTATATTCACACACACTCATGCCTAATGAGGTATCAAAAACACTCCAAAACAAGCATCACCAATATTAAGGCATAAGTCAATTGTCACACTTTGTATCAAGTTTTAAGCAAGACATACATTATTGAATAGAGCATTATCATAGTAATTAAGCCTTATATTCATCGGTCACCACATTCGTCAACCACTTAATAAGATATTATTTATTTGAGCAAGCAACACCAAATCAAGCATTAAACATATATGTAGCTTAATTTCATTACACATGCCCTTCCTCAAATCATTATTCATTTCCATTAATTATTTAACATAGGGACCCTTATTTCATTCCCTAAGTCACCTACATAGGTCTTTTTCCTAAGCCACCTCACATAGGAATCCTTATTCAGAGTGGAGTAATTATTACAAAGATGTATGGACCGATTACGCTTCAGTGAATCTTTAATGGAAGAGCTTGTTGAAGTGAGGCTAGCTACCATGTATTTAAAGAGATATTTTCTTTCAAAGACACTTAGCTACATCATGTTATTGGAGCCTATTAATACCTTAGAGCGAAGAGGAGAAAAAGGTTGATTTCATGAATGAAGTTGTTGTTCAATAAAAGAAAGAAGAAAAAAGGACAAAGGAAATAAAGGTTGAAGAAAAGAAGAAAGTCTCTGTTCAAGAAGAGAAAGTAAAAGAGTGAACAAAGGTGATTAAGGAAGAAAAAGAACACCTTCCTACTTGAAAAATTATTGGAGTCAACTAGCAATTTAAGGAGTTTCATAATTTCTTATTTTATTAATAGTTTGTTATGGAAAAGGACATCAACGAAATCAGTTGGATTTCTTAATTAGGTAAATTATGTTTTTATTATTATCTTAAAACATGTGGCTTATTCATAGGATATTAAAACCAGAGTTCTGTTTATTATGAGGCTTATTGAGCAAACTCAAGGCTGCTTTAATCCGAATGTATTTAGTATTGTGACAATGGGTCTACTTAACTAAATTTGAATGATTTGAATGAACAAACTCATGGTCACATAAATTTAGAGGCAAGGTTAGTAATAACATGTAAAATATGTTTTGGAAAGACTTGTCACCTAACGAATCTAGGAGTCACGTGAGATGTAATTAGTTAAGTTGTTATCTACCTAATTTAAGCTTTGTGACACACTAATACCTCCTAGGAGGATGTACAGATGCACATAAAATAGATCTAGACAATACAACAATTGCCAAAGATAGAACAAGCATACATCACAATTCCTATAGTTACCTGTGTTACTAGAATTGTTCATATATTTCAAAGTGGATTATATAAGTCACAAATTACATATATTATATCCATACATTGAATATCTCATGAAAAGTTATGGTTATTACAAATCATTTACTTATTGAAATCTTCATAAGTCTTACAAGAATTTACTACAAAAAACTTCCAAAACATTACACATGCTTCTTTGGCCATTGCAGTTGCCTCAACCTTAACCCTACTTATCATGACTTCAATGGAGAAAAAATCACGATGCTAAACATATAGCTTAGTGGGGAATAATGATGCAAGATGAAGACTACTCACAAAAGTCTCCTAACATCCACATGCATATGATTCATGACATTTAAATGATGGAAAATACATTATAAAATAAAAGTCATGAAATATATTAATACACATAATAATATTTAAAATGAAATTAAGAGATTATTCATAATATAATTTTGCAACGGAACTGAACAAATATCAGAACATATATAGAATTGCCTACTAATTTATTCAAACGTGGGTAACAAGAACATAGCAGAAGATACCTATGTTTGGTATCTATAGAAGAGGTAATAGCCTCTAAAACAGAAGAGACACGTCTCTAAAATAGAAGAGGAATAAGTCTTTGAAATAGAAAATACTATAGTGCCTCAGAACATAAGCAGGTGTAGACTCTTATAAGCATGCCTATTTACCCACAGCTAAGACTTGGAAGGTTAAAACTAATCATCAAAACATTATAATTACATTTTAAAATCACATTATAGAGTAACAAATTCATAACATACAAACTCATTCCCTTTTGCTTGTATTATAATTTGAAAACGTTTATCATGCCCAATCTTATTTATTATGCTTTATGATCATATTCCTTTTCAATAATAAATAAAGGAAATCATTAAGGTACATACAAATTACATGCATGACAAGTCTCATATTACCCTTATAAATGGGTTTGCTAAGTTTCATTGACATTTGAAAAGGGTCATATGAAGTTTGGTAGTATCCAGGTGAGGAAAATTCCTGTTTAGGTAAAATGAGGTGATGCACAGCTTTACTCCTATCATATGCAGCCATGCACTTTGCATCAAAATGACAGTTCTGTGTAGAATGTATTATGCACGGTTGCGCCCTCACACCCACAGCCATGTATGGCCAATTTCCAACTTTAACTTTAAACAAATTTCCAGGTCTATTTTTTGTGGCCATTTTGACATAGAAAATGGAGTTTTTAGGCGAAATGTCTTCTAAAAAATTGTTCCTCTATTTCTTAATTTTCTAATGACTTAAAGTTTATAAAATTTGGTTAAGTATTCAGGGAGTTATACCGAAAAAACTACAGGCTATTCTAAAATAGGGATAGCAACCAAAACTCAACTTCAAGTCAGAATTCAAAAATCTTAAAGGCATAATCAATTTTAAGTTCCTTCATTAAATTTTTATATCTATGTCTATATTTTAACCTCTAAGTGGAATTATCTAATTTGGAGTTCTACTAACTAAGATATGGCTAAATTACATATGCCTGTTTAGTGGAACCTATCCATTCAGCTAAGTACACATCCCAAATCAACTAACTTCGGTCTTATTATGCAAAAGCAAAACAAAAACAAATCCAATTTAACCAAAAATATCCTATTCTCTTATGGAACACTTCTTTTATCAATTATACTCACATCCAAAAATTCCCATACCTCTTAAAGGAGTGATCAACTCCCTTTTTCTTCACTCCACTTGCTTCCTTTTTCCTTTGTCTTTGGTCTTCTTGTCCTTTACACATAAGACACCCATTCAAAAGTCATATTCAACAATTATATACACATAACAAATCACTAGATGAAGGAGTTAATTTTCATATCAATATATGAAATTAACTTACATTAGACTTCAAATTCACCAATTTCTTATGTTTCTTTCAAAATCTCCTTTAGAGATCAAATTTAGTATGAATTTTAATGTAGATAGGAGCTCAAAATTCTAAATTTTGAGTGTTAAAACTGACCTCAACTTATCCTCTTCATATTTATATGTAAATCTTATGGTGTATAGAGTGACAAGTGGCTAATTCTCATTAGTTCCTACTTTTTAGTTTTCATTATTACAATTTAGCCACACCATTTTCTTATTCCATGTAACTGCATGCCATCTTAATTTATATAGCATTTTATCCCATGATTAATTTATATTTATGCATGCATAGCACAATTAATACAAATTACTAAATTGCCCCTAACAATTCTGTTAATATCGATTATGTCCCGTACTAAGCACTCACTTTCATATTTGTTTACACCCATGACATATACTTTCATGTAAATGACACATTCCTAATAAGGTATAGTTTGGGGCCTCATATACTTACATAGTCACTAAAAATTATTGTGTATCTTCAAGTTGCTTGAACTCTTCGTTCTAGGCCACAATTTCACCCGAATTCTTATCCTTTTGTTTTGAGAAGGCAATTACCACCTAAAAATGCACTCAAAGTGAATTAGGTACCACAAATACTACAAAACTAGTAAATATTAAACAAATCACATTAAATATGGGTATAATTTTATAGCTAAATAAGCATTTATAAAACATCCTCATACTTAAGCTTTTGTTTATCTTCAAGCAAACCATAATCTAAATTATCAATCTTATAGAAATTCATCCCTTATTAATCCCAACCTACTGATCTATACTCTAAATCATCATGTCATATTAATCAAATTGACTCACAATTAGATATAAGTTATCATAAAACTAACCTTCACAGGTAAGTATCAATAATAATCACATCGATAATCTTTTTGAAAGAAAAAGTACAAATCTTTACACCCTCACCAAGATTTCACTCAAAGCACTCAAGTGTTTAAGGTGAAAAGTATAAAACTCTTAAATCAATACATAGTAGAACCCTTAACCATAAGCTTTCAATATTATCATATCTCCACCACTTAAAAGTAAATTAGAATCAAAAACCAAAAGGTCTTGATATAAAGATTTAATGGGTTTAGGTAAGGTATGATTAGGATAATAAGAAGGGTGATAAAAATAAAAGAAATATACAAAAACAAAATTACAATAAACTTAATTCCTTTATAATATAGGTCCTTCACATTACAAATCCATTGATACCATAACTTTAACACCTTTTTTGAATCTATTTATATTTATGTACCAACAATTCAAGAAATAATAGACCTTTCATAATTTCAAGTTTCAAGCAATCAAGTAATTGTGAATAATTTTAGGGTTCAAAACAGTAAAAAGGCTTAAAAAACATAAGCTAAAGGTTAATGATGGGATTATATTCAACAAAAAGGCTAAAACTCAAAATTGGTTATTCCTAAGGGATAAAATATGATAAGGTAATTCAAGAAATAGGCTAAACAAATGTTAAATCTAAATGTCTTTATCACTTTAATGCTTCTAATTTAATATATATGGTCTCAAGATGCATAATAAAAGCAAGTTCTAGAATTATCCAACTATGCATGATAATACACATGAAAGAATAAAAGAGCCTAAATATTGATATATTTACTTTTCTGTTCAAAAGCTCACAAAAAATTGTCTTATGTGTCTAAATAATATGCAGTTTTCATTCAATTTAACTATTTCAATGATTATTGAAAAAATATACCTTATAAAAGCAAGTTTATTCTAACTTTCATCCATTTGCATACTAATTCAATTTAACAGTCAATAGCGATTTCAAGTATTTATGGACAGATTTTAACTAATACAAGATAGTAGTTAATAAAATTTAATAACAAAGATTAAAATAAGCTTAGGAAATTTATAATCCCCTTCCCCACAGTTAAACTTCTACATTGTCCTCAATGAACATAATATAAGCACATATAAATAAAAAGTGAGAAAGTGCAAGAAATTTTGTACTTCCCTGAGTAATAAGAATTTCAAAATTCTTATTTGAATGAGATTCCATCTGATGTGAGATACGATCATTCTTGTAAAATATAACTAAGAAGGGATAAAAAGATAACAAAAATAAAAATAACAATAAAGGAAATAAATATGAAATATGGAAATAGAAATAACGTAAAAATACCTTACGCTAATGTTTAGACAAAAGAAAACAAAAACAGAAATAAAATAAGAAAAACATACAAATAATATTCAAAAGAAAAGGAACAAAAATAAATTGCAACATCCCTCAATCATATTGTGACTCTAGCATGTCTGTCAATGGAGCATCCTCGTGTTCTAGTCACCTTTATCGTTGATTGTACTCCAGAACAATCGAGAAGACATCCTATATGAGAAATCTATCTGTAAGGCAAAGTAAGCCTATGTCCTACGAACTCTAGGTCGTATAGCCCCATCGTGATAGAGAATTCTAAATAACTTATTCAAACCATCTCCCCTAGCTGCCAGAGCTGAATGGTGTTTGTTCGATCCTAGTCATGTCATCCTTTCTCCACGAAGAATGTAGAGAGCACCTTAAGTGGTAACTCCCACTAAGAGGGCTTTATGATCTTAAAAAACTTGGACCAAACTCCAATGTCAATAAGGTCCCAAATCTGCTGGACCAAACTGACTTACCCTAGTACCTCCTAATCAATGCTACGATCCATCAAGAATGTCTTGTCTTTATGTGTTGTAGCATTGAACAGTAACATCTGAGGGTGCTCTGCTGGCTAGTTCGAGCAAGCTCCTCTTGGGTCTCTAGAGGACCCTTCTCCTCATTGTCACTTTCGTGATACTTCCTTTTCTTGTCATGATCTTTTCATTATGTTGAAACTTTACGTAAATGTAGAGAATCGCATATAAATTATGAAAATACCATTTTCCCCACATTTGTTTCTTATGCTCACTAATTTGCTAATCATGAAAATGAACTAGAAAAATGAAAATTAAACAAAAAGGAAAATCATAAACAAATAATCTAACACACATAAATGAATAAATAAATAAAATATACATTAAATAATTGGAAAATTAACTAATAATCTAATTAATCACAAAATTGAAATTAAAAATATTGTATAAAAAATAACTAATTAGTCCTAATTTCATGCAAAAAACATCACAAATTAAAAATTAGTGAGCAAAATGCCACAAATTTGCAATCCTAATTGAAATTTCATCCTAATTTCATACAATTCATTAAATTGAATTAATAAATCAAATAGGTGAGGATGAAATTCAGTGAGGATGAAATTCAACCATTAAATCAAAATTAACCACAAAATCATGCAAAATTTCACAAAATTCCAAATTCTTAAATCTAGCATTTTTGGGCAAAAAATCCTTAAAAATTGTAAAACACCCAATTATTTATGCATAAACAAGTGAAATTAATAAGAATACCTAAGTGTTGCTAATTTGTAACAAAAACACGAGATTGGACAAGAGATTGAGAGAGTGATAGCGAAAGAGTGAGATAGAAAAGAGAAAGAGAGAAGAATGAGGGATTAGGGAAAATTTAAGGGTTGTGGCAGACTTACACAATTTGCTACATGGCAGTGTAGCTAACCATATAAGTCACTGACCTACAACCTTTCGTGAGCTTACACAGTCAGGCATGTGTCTAACCATGTAAGTCTACACGAGCATGTCTAGAGAGTTTATAGCTCTGTATAAACGTGTGCAACATGAAAAATAGATGAAAAATCTTAAAATTTTGCACTCAAAGTTATGAACCTTTAATACGCATACCCTAACACAACAATTATGCACAATCTCATCAGGATGCTTAATGTCCTAACCTAAAACACCTTAAACCTTAACCAATTATTCTAACAGTAAGATAAACATAAAATGAAATAGAATTTAAAAATAAAACCTAAACTAATTTGTGGGTTGTCTCCTATATAAATTTGTTTAACGTTGTTAGCTCGACATACCTTTAATGCTTAAGGTCGCTTATAAAGATGTGATTTTTCTAGTCTTACCATAGGTGTTATAAACTCGAAGTAAGCTACCTATTGTCTCTTCTTCCCACATTTATCTTTCAATTTATTCTATTGAAATTTCAAAAGCTTTGGTTCTCCTTTAATGATAGAGTCTTGCAAAATATCTGAAAATTAATCATTACATGACTCACTAGCTTTAGTGACAACCATTTGTTTAAGAGTAGGATTAATGAAATTAGACACTTTAGAAACAACCTCTTTATCTGCCACCCTTAATTTTAACTTGCCTTTGTCAACATCTATTATTGACTTAACAATCACTAAAAAAGGTCAACCAAGGACTAGAGGCACTTCTATGTCTTCTTCTATATCAAGAATCATAAAATTAACTGGGAAGACAAACTTATCAACCTTAATATAAACATCTTCAATAACTCCCCTAGGATATTATATACATTTATCTACTAGTTAAACAATTATCCTAATAGGTTTAAGTTCACCTATTCTCAGTCTTTCAAACAATAAATAAGGCATCATATTAAATTCGACCCCTAGATTAGCTAAAGCCTTATCTATTTTTATACTACCAATTTCACAAAGTATAATAAAACTCCATAGATCTGTAAGCTTCTCTAATAGTTTGGTTTTCAGAACTTTAGCTCCTTCTACTTAGCACAACATTCTCTAACTCCTCTAACCTTTCCTTATTTGAGAAGAACTCCTTCAAAAGTTCTATATGCTTCGGCATCTGCATAAGAGCTTCAACAAGAGGTAAGTTGTTATAGTGTTACTTGAACAATATAAGAAACTTACCAACTTGTGCATCCATAAAATCTTTCTTCACTTTCATAAGATAAGGGATAACAGGTTAATATTCCTTAAACTTTTCTAAGGTGGCCTATACCATCAACTTTACATTGACTCTCAGTAGTCTCCTTCTTATCTTCTCCTTCTTTTAGAAGCTCTATTCCATTCTTTAGGGTGATTGCCATTACTTCTTCTTTAGGATTTGTTTAATGTGTACTAGGCAGACTCCCTTGTGGTCTTTCAAAAACTAGCTTGGAGATTTTTCAATCTGAACTTCAAAGTTATGTATAGAAGCATCCGTTTATTAATTTGTTAATTTCTTTCATCATAATCTTGAGCAATCTTTAACACCATCTCCTTTAAGTTAAGCTTTTTACCTTGGGGTGCTTGTTGATGGAATCCTAATAGAGAGTTATTCCTTACTTGGCTTTGATTTTCCCAAGAAAATTTGAGGTGATTCCTCTATTCTAGATTGTAAGTGTTACTATACAAATTATTTTGGGTCCAGGAGCATTACCTAGATAATCCACATGGTTAGGCTATACTGTTTGACAGTTTTGCCCTAAATACTCTAGCCCGCTCACCTCACACTACATAACTTGACTTTATAGATTCTTCGTTAATCTATCGATTTTTTTTACTAAATATGTGCACTTGGTTCGCCAACTACACCATTGCGTCCATTTCATAAACTACAATTATTAACTCTTTCCCTATAAAAGCACCACTAGTAATTGATCATTGCTATGTCTTCGATAAGGTCCTGGGTTACTTATGGTATCTTATCATTGAGAGTGCCCTTAGCTACTGCATTTATAAACTGCCTTGTGTTCTAATTCAGACTATTATAAAAAGTTCGAATTTACATCCAAAGTGGTAAACTATGATGTGGACATTGGTTTCAAAATCTCGTAAAACCTCTTCCATATATCATATAACAATTCAGAATTAGCCTTGGAGTAGAAGGAAATATCCTTCCTCAATCTTGCAATCTTAGCTAGTGGAAAATACTTTAATAAAAACTTTTCTACCACTTGATCCCATATAGTTAGTGATGATCATGGCATTGAATTCAACCATTGCTTAGCCTTTTTCTTTAAAGAAAATGGGAATAATTGTCTTATCACATCATTGTTCTCTCCACTTATATTAAATGTATCACAAATTTTTAGAAAGTTTGAGATGTGCATGTTTGGATCTTTATCTTGTAGCTCATCAAATTGGACAAAATGCTACACCATTTAAATGATATTTAGCTTGATCTCAAAATTATTGACATTCATAGTAAGTATAACAATACTGGACTCTACTCCTGTTAAGTTTGGTCTAGCATAATTGAACATTTTCCTCGATTGGCTTGCCAATGTTCTTGATTCTTCAGTATTAACTTAACCTCCCAAGTCCTCTATTTGACGATCTAGCTCAAACTCTCACATTTGTGTTTTGCAAAAATTTGTATGAGTTGTTCTCTCAGATTTTAGATCTCCATCTATTAAGCTTGTTGGATTACTCTTGGACATAAACCAAGAGTCAAGATCTGTAAGAAAAAAGAAAATTAACAAGTCAATCAAATAAAAAAATTAAAAACAAAAATAAAATACAAATAAGAAAAATTACTAGATTAATAAAAGTCAAGTTTTCCTAATATTACTAGTCACTAGAAACGATGCCAAAAACTTGATTGATAGCTTCTATACTTATAAGAAAATATCAGTGTTAAAAATTACAAATAAACAGTATGTTAGTAACTAACGTAGGCAAATAAGATTCGATTCTATGATGACTGTAAATACTAATAATTACCCTTTTTATTATCTAACCTTTGATTCAAAAAATGGATTTAATTAGAAATTGAATTAAACAACTAAACTAAGGATTAAACAATATTGAACTTAGAACAAGGAAATTACTAAGGGATATTAAATAATAGTACCTAGGTGTTGAATCCTAACAGTTGTGATTTGCATTAGGTTTTAGGGTTTAATTTGTTATGTATTAAGTGTTAATTTGAGTGTTTAGTGTGTGTTTAGGTGTAAATTGTGTTACTTTATGCGTTTAATATGTGTTTAAGTGTTTTTTATGGGTTAGTATGAGTCTTTGAGCTTAAATGTTACATTTTTTAGGTACCTTGATATGTTTATTAGTGATTCAGGGTAAATGGCAAAGAACAGAGAAGTTTTGAAGAGTTTCGGGCCAAAAATACAGGCCACATTCGTGACAGAAAGAGGCGAGCTGACAGGAACCTAGCCACGATCATGCATTTAGGCCACGATCGTGATAGAGAGCTATGTGCTAGGCCATGATCGTGCACTTTGGGCCATGATCATGACAGAAAGGGTTAGGTGCTGGCCACGATCGTGGAAGGCAGGGCCACAATCGTGGCCTACATCGGGCTGATACAAAGAATCAAATTTTGTAAAATTTTTTGGACTGTTTTGACCCCGTATCAACCCTCGAGCTTCCAAAGTATTAATACATCATTAAGGGATAGATGAAGCAACTTTTTGCAGAACTTTCACATCAGCAAAAATTCAAAATCCCTAGAGAGCTATTGAGTGATTTAAGGAAGGAAACAAAGGAAGAGAGACAGAGACGAAGCTTAACGCGAAGTACTTCCCAAAACAAGTGGTTTCCCATCGTCGTTGCCTCCATTGATCCATTCTGAGCATATTTTCCAATTGATTTTAGTTTTATTGATGTATGAAATTGAGATAATTGTTGAGAATAGGTTATGTCGAACGTTGATTATTGTCTAAACTCACCTTCAGGATTTTGATTCTTGAGATTAAAAAAGTTTGATTTATTGTATTTTATTTGAGTTATTTGTGATTCAATATCTGTTCGTGATAATTCGAAAATAAACTGAGAGAGTGAGCCGAGTGAATATCATCAAACTGGGCTAACAAAAGTTAGGTAATTTGATAGATAAGAATTGAATCAAGCTGGTGAAATTGTGTAACGAGAGATCAATTATAGGTTTCAGGTAGGTTATTAGAAAATTTAGAACTAATTTAGGTTTTAGGTTAATTGTGAGTCGAGAGATCACAATTCTATAATTTAAATTAGGGACTATTAATTAGGGTTTAAAGATTATAACTCGAGAGAGAATAATCCACCTTAGGAACGTCTAGACCTAATAATTCGGTAATTGCATAATTGATTAGATTTTCATTAATTTTGAATTAAAACCTCCTTTCTCTCAATTGGTAGTTTCTAGGTTGATTTTGTATTGGGTCGTTTGATTGGCTGTTTTGTTATTACTTTCGAAATTTACTTCTCATAATTGATTATTGATTGATTAATTTTCTACATTTATTGTTTATTTTAGATTGTTACGATTTAGTTTCAACCTTAGATTTTAGGACTGGATTAACCCTCCTCGTGAGATAGATACCTTAGGTACTACATAAATGACCGATTCGCTTATGGTATTATTGAGGTTAAAATGGTAAAACTTAGCACTCGTAAACCTGCGTTCAAGTTTTTGGTGTCGTTTTTAGGGAGGCAATAGTTTAGTTCTATAGTTCAAGGCGTTAAATTAGTTTTTAATTTTTGTTTTTAGTTCTTTCATTTCATTTTAGAATTCGTGCTCTTGCATGAACAAAAGAGTTATGAGAGGTTCGAATCGTGGAGCAGAGATGTTAGATTTAGATATCACACAATTAGAACGAACCCTTAAGAAAGCTCAGCGAGATGAAGAAGAAAAGATAGGAAAATCATCAATGGTTGAGCAATTTCAACAAAATATAGGTCAGGAAACAAACCAAAGACGACAATAGAGGACCTTGATGGACTTCAAGAGGCCAGGGTTTAACCCATCAAACCAAAGAATGGCTAGGCTATCAGTTCAAGCGGCCTCATTCGAGATAAAACCATCCCTCCTTAATATGCTTCAACAGAATGTGCAATTCTATGGATTGTCGAACAAGGATTCGAACGCGCACATCGTGAATTTCCTCAAGATCTGTGATACTTTTTGTTACCATCAAATGTCGGAAGATACAGTTGGAATTAGGTTTTTACCCTTTACACTTAGAGATAGAGCAAAGGCTTGATATCATTCACTGAGCCTAGCCAACATCACGACATAGGATCAGCTTGTGCATGCCTTCTTAGACAAGTACTTTCCGCTGACTAAGACAACGAAGATTATAAAGGAAATCACTAATTTCTAGGAAGGTGACGGCAAGTCCATTTATGAAGCATGGGAAAGATATAAGGACCTACAAAGGAAGTGCCCACACCATAACCTACCTAAGGAATTCCTTCTGCAGACTTTTTACAATGGACTTAACCCACAGACAAAAGGCATAATCAACATAGCATCAGGAGGATCCTTGATGCAAAAAACTATTGATGAGGCTGAGGAACTAATTAAGGAGGTGGAAAGCAACTGTTGCTTGTGGACAAATGAGTGAGGAAGGCAACTAACTACGTTTAGAGAGCATAAGGGAATTATGGCAGTCGATCAAATGACTAAGATGCAAGCAAAGATTGACAGTTTGAGGCGACAACTCAACAACATGAAGGCATCAACCTCAGCTCAGGTGAAGGCCGTATAGTTGAAGTGTGAGTTGTGTGGTCAGAAAGACCATGATAACGTGGAGTGTTACCTAACGAAAGAGGATAGTCAGGAGTAACTGAACTATATGGGAGCATAATATGGACGAGCATGGGATCATAATATGGACGAGGAGGGAATAACAATCCCTACTTTAACACTTACAATCCTGAGTGGAAGAATCACCCAAACTTCTCCTGGTCGAACAACAATGGGCCAACTAGCAGAAGCAAAGTCCATGGAATGTTGGAACTCTTCCAAGCAACACTAATTTAATCCAAAGGAACGTATCATGATTATAAGCAAAACCCAAGAGAAGGAACATGAGAAGGTAGAGGTAGTGTAATATGAAGGAGAAAGTCAAACAAATAAAGAATACTTTCCAAGTGAGCCCGTGATCAAGTCATTTAAGGCAACTCGACGTGTATTTCCATTCCCTATTGTGTAGCAGCGGGAATTATATGCAAAGAGGGAAGTAAAAAAATTACAAGAGAATATGCAAAACAAGATCGAGGAAGTGATGGATCAAGTACAGAAGAAGCTCAAATTATAAGAATCGGTCAAAAAGAAGGTCAAGGAGTGACAATTGGAAGACAACCCAACATCGTAAAAAAGAAAAAGGACTCGGGGGACTTTTTCATCCCTTGTAGCATCAATAGAATCATTATAGATAGGGCATTCACAGATTTAGGCATGAGTATAAACATGATGCCCTACACCTTTAGTCTGAAATTTGGGTTAGAAGAGTTAGTACCCACTAAGTTTCTGGTAAAGATGGCCAATAAAACTGAATATAAACCGATAGGGATTATAAAGAATGTTCCAATAAAAGTGGATAAATATACCTTTCCTATAGACTTCTGCATATTGTACATTAGAAAAGATGTGGACACCCCAATAGTTCTTGGATGATCGTTTTTGGCCACTGCACGTTCAATCATTGCTGTCGATTGGGGCGAATTAAATCTTTGAATAGGAAAGGAGAAATTAGCCTTCAAGGTGGCTAAAAGAGAGTATGGATCTCCTTTACCTGCAATGGATATCAAAGAACCCGAACCTCGAGGAGAATGGGAAGATATTGAAGATTCGGGGAATGCTTTCAAGAAAAAGTGATCGCGACGAAGAAGGCAAGGAAAGGATAATTGTAAGGAAGTTAGGATTTGTAGTAGTGGTGGTAGCCTAGGGTGGCAAGGGGGCTACCGTCACCCTTGATCAAAAGGAAATGATTATTTGGGAAGTCAATTTCAAAATAAATTAGCCGAGCTTTACCCCCTTAAAAATTCAAAAATTAGCCGACTTTTGATTCGCCCCCTTAAAAATTAGTTGAGCTTCGCCACTGACCTGTAGCATGGTAGCTCAAGTGCAAACTCTGCAATTAATGACTACGTTACCATTTCACCATTCATACCGACCACCATGAGATTAAAGGAGCGTCAAGCGACTGAAGTTAAAGAAGTGCTGTATGGGAAGCAACCCATGGAAAAGTAGTTCTTTGATTGTTTTTGTTCAAATGTTTGAAATTATGTAGTTAGGATTAGTTTTGTTTTTAAATAAAGTCAAAAAGGAAGGGAATTTTGGAATTTTGTGGATGATGTTCAAGCATGAAGAGAGAGGTGAAAAGGGCTACAAAAGACTTTAGAAGTGAAAGTGAAAAGATTGGAAAAATAACAAAAGAAGAAAATTAGGAAGTCATGGTAAGCCGCAGGTCAAGGGCGAAAGAAGAAGGGCGCAATTCTTTAAAATATTTTTTACCATTTTACCCTTTTACCTCCTATATATTCAGTTCTAACTTCACTTTTATTTTCACTTTCATTTTTTCTTTGTCTCTCTAAAATTTAAGTATCCAAACACTCTTACATCTCTCTAGAATTTTTCAACCTTCAATTTCTTCCAAATTTCTAATCAATTATGTCATGCATTAAACAATCAGCCCTACGGGAGTCATATAGACAACAACAAGTTTTGCGACATGGGAGAAGGAACCTAGCAATAGACTTTGGTGTGCCTTTCCCAAGCTATACAAAGGAGGAAGGTACTTGTTTTCGATCCCTTCTTGCTAGACAAATTGTAGTTCCTAAGTACTTTGATTTTGACCACTTGATAGGCTACAATTGCATGAGTGAGTAGAAAACCTAGCTAAAGGATCCAGTAGGCTCAATTCATACAATTTCAATTTCCTATTTATGAGGAGCTTACACTGGAATTTTTCACTTTCCTGACATACGACCCCAAGAATACAAAAGAATTGTGGTTTAGGTTAGGAGGACGAGCTTATGAATTAAATGTCGAAATCATGTACGAGATGTGTGGATTCTTCTAGTCCTCCATCGTCGACAATCATGAAGACTTTTGTCCTTCCCAGTACTAGAATGAGTTTGCTAGAATTGAACAATTTCATGCAAAGAATACTCATAAAAGCATTATAAGGTACCATGAACACTTATTGCTGCACAAATTTATGTTTCAGATGGTTTTCGATAAAACCGAAACCAACAAGTGTTCCACAAAGGAAATTTTTTCATTGTGGTGCATGGACCATAGTATTCTAGTAATACACATCCACACATGTATTGAATGCCATTGTTGCGACTCCACATAAAAGGAGCAATAATCTAGGGATGGGGTATATAGTGCCTACCATTGCAAAATATTTGGCATGGAACGGAGGGGATTAATTGTTCATCTCCCAAAATTTTTAAACCATCATCACTTATGGTGAGTTGAAATCCTTAAGTCCCATAATATGGAATGTAGGGATGTCAGCCAGAAGACACATGTCCGAATCAAGGCAAGTTAGGCAAGTTCGAGCTCAGCACTACCTCGGTAGGAAGAGGAATCAAGTAAAGAATCCAAGGAAGAGGAAGAAGAACATGGCTAGAAGGAGGTTTTGGACACAATCTCCGAAACCAATAAGACACTTACGGAAATGGCAAAGGCACATCGACGCCAGAGTTGGGATATCCGTCAGATCCACCGATATTTTGAGGCTTAAGGCATTCAATTGCCACCTCTGACACCATCACTACCTCAATCTCCATAGGCTTTATGTCTAACCCATTTATTTTTCTTTTTCAAATTAGGCTTCAGTTCTAATTTTTATGTTATTTTATTTTATTTTCAGTTACTTTAATTTCTATTTTCTTGTCTTTTATGCACTTGTTTGTTTTCTTTTCGCATTGAGGATAATGTGTTGTTTAAGTGTGGGGAGGGGTTATGTGTTTTTTCTTTTGGATGTGAATTTTGCATATTTTATGATAGTTATTAGGTTGCATTGTGTGAATTGTATGAATGTGTTAATGGCTTAGATGGAGTGAAAGTTATTTAATTTTGAACATAGTCTATTAGGTTGTAAATAATCATTAACTCACAAAATTAGTGAATTAGGAGTCTTTGGATAAATATACAACTTAATTAGGATTCAATGTAAATTTAGCACCCTATAAGTTGTCACATTTATTCATAATTTGAAGCCTTTTAACTTAAGCAGCTTAAATATTATTTTTCTTGGAATAAGTAGCTTAAACAATAAGGTAGGCAATAAATGGAAAAAGGTAATTTTTATTAATAAATCACTATTCCACTGACCTTCGAGTTATGAATAGAGCTAGTAGCTAGTTGAAAACGTGATATAGCTGAATAACTAGATCGACACACATCACAAATGTGTGCCTTCGTGTCAAAAAGTTATAATGACATTTCAACCAAGTGGTTTAATAAAAACATGACTTAGTTGAGTAACCAAATTGACATTCATGACCAATGTTTGCCTCCGCATAAAAAGAGAAAGTCTATGTTCAAAAAAAAAGTTAGGTTCCTTAATAAACCTACTGGACTTATAATAAGCTTGAATTTTCATAAAAATTTACTTAGGAACAGTTACAGAGTCTGAAGGATCGAAGAATTATTAATGTGGGTGTACAATTGAAAGGGATGAATAAATTAACACTTAGATCTCGATTAATTTGGATATTTAGTTCAAAGCTCCTAGACAAAGATTTTGCTTGTTAATGATTAGATATAACTTGTATGATTATGTTTAAGATTAAATTGATTTCATGAAGTTGAAGCCATTGCCTCATTATTGCATTGTGTGTTGTGTGTTTGTTGTTTTATTTGCTTAAGGACAAGCAAACGTTTAAGTGTGAGGATGTTGATAGTTGTGATTTGCATTAGGTTTTAGGGTTTAATTTGTTATGTATTAAGTGTTAATTTGAGTGTTTAGTTTGTGTTTAGGTGTGAATTGTGTTACTTTGTGTGTTTAAGTGTTTTTTATGGGTTAGTATGATTCTTTGAGCTGAAATATTATCTTTTTAAGGTACCTTGATGTGTTTGTTAGTGTTTTAGGGTAAACAGCGAAGAACGGAGAAGTTCTTAATAGTTTCGGACCAAAAATAAGGCCAACGATCGTGGCACAACAAGCCACGATCATGACAGAAAGAGGCGAGCTGACAGGACCCTAGCCACAATTGTGCACTTGGGTCACGATCGTGACAGAGAGCTATATGTCAGGCCACGATCATGCACTTTGGGCTATGATCGTGACAGAAAAGGTTAGGCACTGGCCATAATCGTGGCCTACGGAAACTCAAATTTTGCGAGATTTTTTGAACTGTTTCAACCCTAAATCAATCCTAGGGCTTCCAAAGTATAAATACATCATTAAGGGACAGATG
This sequence comes from Erythroxylum echinodendron, assembly GCA_027575705.1. Taxonomy (NCBI): domain Eukaryota; kingdom Viridiplantae; phylum Streptophyta; class Magnoliopsida; order Malpighiales; family Erythroxylaceae; genus Erythroxylum; species Erythroxylum echinodendron. The sequence continues at coordinate 17,914,324 of JANZXR010000172.1, read as the reverse complement.
AAGCAGCTTTTAGCAGAACTTTCACATCAGCCAAAATTCAGAAACCCTAGAGATCTATTGAGTGATTTGAGGAAAGAAACAAGGAAGAGAGACATAGAGATGAAGCTTAACGCGAAGTACTTTCCGGACCAGGGGGTTTTCCACCATCGTTACCTCCATTGATCTGTTTAAGACATATTTTCCAATTTATTTCAGTTTTATTAATGTATGAAATTGAGATAATTGTTGAGAATAGGTTATGTTGACTGTTGATTATTGTCTAAACTCACCTTCGGGATTTTGATTCTTGAGATTAATAAAGCTTGATTTATTATGTTTTATTCGAGTTATTTGTGATTCAATATCTATTCTTAATAATTCGATAATAAACTGAGAGAGTGAGCTGAGTGAATATCATCAAATTGGGCTAACGAGAGTTAGGTAATTTGATAGATAAGAATTGAATCAAACATGTGAAATCGTGTAACAAGAGATCGAGCATAAGTTTCAGGTAGGTTATTACACAATTTAGAACTAATTTAGGTTTGGTTAATTGTGAGTCGAGAGATCACAATTTCATAATTTAAATTATAGATTATTAATTAGGGTTTAAAGAGATCACAATTCCATAATTTAAATTATAAATTATTACTTAGGGTTTAAAGATTATAACTCGAGAGAGAGTAATTCACTCTAGGACCATCTAGACCCAATAATTCGGTAATTGCATAATTGATTAGATTTTCATTAATTTTGGATTAAAACCCCCTTTCTCCCAATTGGTAGTTTCTAGGTTGATTTTGGATCTGGTTGTGTGATTGACTATTTTGTTATTATTTCTGAAATTTAATTCTCGTAATTGATTATTGATTGATTAATTTTATGCATTTATTGTTTATTTTAGATTGTTGCGATTTAGTTTCGACCTTAGATTTTAGGACTAGATTAACCCCTTCGTGGGATCGATACCTTAGGTACTATGTCAACAACTTGTGCACTTATGGTATTATCAAGGTACACGAAAACCTACGATCAAAATCTCCCTAAGAATCCCTAAATATTAGCACTTTATTATGCAATTATATTGTTAATTATTGGACCAAGAAAACTCTTATCTTATGTTAATATCTTTCTCAAGACTACTAACAACTAATTCATCATTTGATCATCAAAAATCTTTCTAGCTAAAACCCTTAGAATTGCATTGTTGATTTATCAATTTCACTATTAGGTTTCACCTTAATCTAAAGGATTTATATTGACTTATCTCTAAGTTTACGTGCAACTCCTTCCAATTATGATAGATCTATTCATATAAGAGGATTTCTCAATCTCAACCATATGAAATCAAATCATGAACTAATATTCCAAATATATTAAAATAAGAATAAAACGCATAATTGAATTACAATAAGCCAATTAATAAAATTGCTTTAAATAAAAGATCAAATCATATTGTTATCACTACTTAGGGTTCATCACACCTAGGCACTAACCAAATTTAGTTCTATTCATAGAAAACAAAACTAAAGATAAATATACAAAAGAATTAATAAAAATAAAAAAATAATTCTAAATCCCCCTTTTTCTTTTAATACATCTTCTTACAAAACTAGTTGGATGTTATTATCTATCAAATTGTTTAATGTATTCTTCTGTTTTCCTCATCGCTTGATTAGAATTGTTGCCTCTCTATGTGTCTTATGACTTAAAATTTTAAAAATCAGCTCCCTTTTATTTTGTCTCCATTCACATCTTTTTATAGTAAAAATTAGGATTTCTGAGTTATACACGGTCAACTTACATAAGGTGTATAAGTGACCATGTATCTCCAAAAACATCTGAATTTGAGATTTCAAACAAGCATAGAGACTTACATCAACAACACACACAACCATGTATATCAACATACACGGGCATATTACTTCACACGATCAGACCATAATTCTTCAAATCTTCACACATTTACAAAGACTTACATAGTCACTATACACAGTCGTGTATCTTCAAGTTGTTTTAACTCTTAGTTCTATGCCACGATTTCATTCGAATTCTTCTTCTTTTGGATCGAGAAGGTAATTATCACCTACAAATGTACTTGGAGCGAACTAAGTACTACAAATACTATAACACTAGTGAATATTAAGCAAATCACATTAAATATAGGTATATAATTATATTCAAATAAGCATCTATTATGCAACATAAACTATATAGAGGTAATCAAGTAATCCTAAAGTAATTATGGAGAATGTTCTATTGTTTTCAATTAGTATTGATTTGGGAAATCCTTGGCCAAGGTGAAATGACATTCTGTAATTAGTTTACAAATGTCATTAATTAAATCATTAGCTAATGGCATAGAACTAATAATTATACTCAAAATAGATTAGACACTAATCTCATGCTCTATGTATAATTGGAAAATTGTATAATGAAAGAATTGAATTATACAGAAAAAATGATGCAAGAAAAGATTAGTCAAAACACTTTGATATTCCTAAATATTTAGGTGATCATGATATGTTGCTAGATGTCAATCTTGATCTTTGATTATAAATTATTTAATTGGTGAATAAACATAAATTAATTGCGATTTTAATTTATCCAATTCTAATTTTGAATTATAATTATAATTTATATTCATTGCCAACATATTTGGAAACTTAATGAGTCTTACATAAAGAACAGGTTGAAAAGAGCAAAAATATTTTAATTAAATTAGATTTGATTGTAAAATTTTAGAAACTTTATGATTAAATATGAGATATTTAACAAATAAGGATCAATATAAGATATTGGATCTTATTTGGGCATAATTGGTATTTAATTAGAATTATTTGTAATTCTAATTAAATTTTAATTAAAATTAGAATTTTTTTTAGCTAAATTACTAAAATGATTAGAAGTTATTATAAATAGGCTTAAGCTCTAATGAAGCTAGCACTTCTAACTTAACTCTCTTGGTAAGAGTTACGAAGTTCTCTCTGCCTATTCTATGGACATCATTAGAGGTTGGACTCTTGTGCGGCTACAGTGGTTGAGATTGATCAATTTCAAAAATAGTTTGAGGGATACAACGAGAATATGATCAAGCTTTAGAATAAGGTAAAAGTTAAGATTCATGCTTTATTATGATTTAGTTATTAATCATTTTATAAAATTAAAGTGATATTAGTTTTTAAGAAATCAAAACACGAAAAGATTTTGTAATTATTTTGTTCCGGTTGAGATGGAATATTGCCCTAATTTCCCAGCAGGTGGAAGCAAGGAAGCATTCCAAGAAGCGTTTGGGGTGAAAGGGAACTAATTGCCACTTATTTAGTTTAAGGTTGGTGGAGAGATTTTCCAATTTGAGAAGGGGCTATCCGAGGTCTATCAAGTTGGAGCATGTCAATTAATTTTTCTAAACCCTCATTCCCCTAATTTCTGATTTTCCATGCTTGATTTATGATTAAGTGTTAAATTTTAGGTTAGATATGTTGGTTTGAGTAATTAGGATGTCATTTTTTCTATATTAATTCAAGTTATTCCGAGATAATTTAACAATATGCAATTGTTAGAATTTCTGATTATGTTTATTCATGTTCTTGTTTTATTGGATAAATCTTTGATTATTTATATATGATAAGTAGAGTTAGTGATTCATTTAGAGTTACATGGGCTAGAATTTTGACCTTCATTGGACAAATTTTGATTGTTGATTGTGACTCCTTGTACTTAACGTGTTTTGATGTTAAAATTGAGATGGTTCAATTTCTAAGAGTGAATAGGAGCAACTAGGAACTAGCTGGTTAGTTATCAATGTTCAACATGTTAAATATTTTAGATATGTCAAAATTGCATAACTAAACTAAAATTTGAAACATGCTTGTTCATTTGTGAATATTAGATAACTAACCTATTTTGTTTTATGTTTTATTTCTTTGATTTATAGACTTGATTTAAACATTAAATAAACTCAAAGGTTTCATCATTTTGAATTTTTTTGGTTTCAGATTTTTCCTCATTTCAACTCATCGGTAAAGCTAATCTTATATATGAGGTGAATATGAACAACCTAATTAGTTGAAATAATATTCTTTTGAGGCATGCTTACAAGTATTATATTTAACATAAATAGGATCGTTAATCCTATTTTGTAAACTAGAGTTATGCTTTTAATAATCAGTTGGATGTTCATTTCTATATCACTATTAGTTGATTTGAAACACGCAAACTTAACTTCTTGTTAATTACTTTCATAAGGTTCAAACTTGAATATAATGTTTCACTCTCAATAAAATGACGAGTTGAAATGAAGAATGATCAAATTTATGTTGATTTCATGTTTGATACATATTTCATCTAAGTTTTCCAAATCTTTATTTGAGCTGTATTATGTATGTTTAATCTTGTCTTAACTTGAAAAATAGCATAGCTTACTGTATTTAAGACAAAAGAATGATCAAACTTAACTTCTTGTTAATTACTTTCATAAGGTTCAAACTTGAATATAATGTTTCACTCTCAATAAAATGACGAGTTGAAATGAAGAATGATCAAATTTATGTTGATTTCATGTTTGATACATATTTCATCTAAGTTTTCCAAATCTTTATTTGAGCTGTATTGTGTATGTTTAATATTGTCTTAACTTGAAAAATAGCATAGCTTACTGTATTTAAGACAAAAGAATGATCAAATTTATGTTGATTTCATGCTTTGATATAGATTTCATCTAAGCTTTCCAAATCTTCATTTGAGTTGTATTATGTATGCTTAATCTTGTCTTAACTTTAAAAATAGCATAGCTTAATGTATTTAACACAAAAGAACCGTGTATTGGATATTTCATATGAAAATATTTATTAAAAACACGATTAATATGCATTATGGTAGATCTGAATTTTTTCTTTAATAGTTCCTTAGTTTATAGAAAGGTCGTTTTATTAGTTGAATTATGTTAAGATATGTGTCTTAATTGAATTAGATGTGTAATTGACAACTTAGGGTAACTCTAAAAGTAGTACAAGATGAAGCAGGGGCCGTCCAACTCAAAATTATAAAGATTTGTCCAGAATATTGTACTTGAATGAAGTACTAAATGCTTTATTCTTGGTTGTGAAATCTCAGTTTAGGAAGCAAATCAGATATTGAAATATCTACTTAAATTGATTTTATAGTTGATGAAAATTCAGGTTGAACATGAAAATTCGTTAATTTTATATATGCATACTTTAAAGTGACTTTAGATTACTCCATTTGATGATTATAACCATAATCAAATGGATGAACATTGATTAACGAAATGATAATTCAACGTGTAGTTACACCAATTCGATTATTATTTCACGTTTACATAAATGATAGAAATAGTTAGTGAGAAAATGAGATGAAATGTGTTTGGCTTGTCATTAACTTTGTGACTCTTAAACTTTTTATTAAAGTTGTTTTAATTTCGCATTTTAGATTTATAAAAGCATCTTTCTTTGAAATGATTTTTTTGATCATAAGTTGATATTGTCTCATTGGAATCTTGTTTGTTGGAAGCGTATTTATAACCTAATTTGGTGAATCAAACTTTTCTTCTATGATAGACTCTTATTTTCTCTATACTAATTTGATTAATAAATTCAAAGTTAAAATAAGGATTTTTACTAAATAGAAACAAAGAAAGAGTTGAATTTGGTTCGATGATTATTTGTTCTATCCCTTAAGAATTGGAATTACCCTCGTACGTTACTTTCAAATTTCCTTCTACCTAGAGCTACATTTGGGCTTGACCAACTTCAGTGTATGCGTAATCATTATGCAGGAACCAGTTTTACTTGTAATCAGAAGAATAAAGTAAGGATGATAATCATAGGTGTAACCTAATTTGCAGAAACTAGCTCTTCAAAATTTAAAGCAGAATTGTAAAGTACATTCAGAAGTGATAAAGCATTAAAGCTAAGAGAGAGAAAAATAAAATTATAGCACCGGTCATTCCATGACTCAGATAATCCCAGCCAGCCTATATTATATTGCATCATGGCTCCTCTACGATCCATTACTGTCCAAGAAAAGAATAAATGCTTTCTAGTTTCTCATGGACAAGAAATATTACCCATTGAAATTTACAGCTTATAAGTCATAACGTGTATCATTATTAATCAATCATTTTGTTTTCCAAAAGTGAAGTCAGCCACATTGATGTTTACTTCGTGTTGAGTACGAATGGAACTAGGGGCTCGAGGGAGGGCCATGGAACTTGTATCTTGAATTGGAATGTTTTGCTCTCTGTACTCAGGACTTTCAGTTTGTTGAAGCTCATAGTTTTCAATGTCATGTACAGAATTCAGTGCCTCAGGGTCCCAATGATCAGGTTCATAGTTGAGGTTCCTCGGAGAAGCTTGTAAGCTGGTAGGAGCCGTACTACTTCGGTAGTTTTGCAAGAGATGAACTGGGGACATGCCGTATGTGGGAGTTGCTGGTCTGCTTGACGTTGGCGTGTGAGACTCGGAATGTTTGCCGTGCTTGGTGTGCTTTCTAGCCGTTTTGCGCCAGTTTTTAAGTGCTGTAGCCACACGGTCGTTAAACACAGTTGGTCTCATGGAAGAGCCCATCTATAGGATCACCAGAGGAAAATGTCAATTTGTAATCAAGTATAAATATAATGCTAGTTTCTTAATTTTGCACATTAATCAAATTTGTCGCTTTCTATATTTATCTAATCTCATCCAGTTCCTCACCTGTGTCACCAAAGCATAGAGAGGCATTGTAACGTAACTACACAAAAACTGTATGATCACCCTGAAAAGATCCATGTTGCTTTTGTCAGGAATGTTTGTATTTATCTTGAAGCAGATTTCATAAGGTTACGAGAAAACTCACCCCATCGTGATTCTAATGACAATATCTTCGGTTTTTTTATGGAAACATGAATTTATGGAAAATTCGTACTGCAAAACGGAGAGAAAACATAAAGTTAGTAAAGTTCTCATTGCATTTCACATAGCGAAAATATCTAGCTCTAGAGCTGGATTCAACAGCTCATTCGAGCTTTTGAAGTAGGCGAAATGCTATGAGAGAAATAAATTATATATTATGATCTAAGAATTCAGAGGACAGTTGGCAGTTGCTTACCACACTCCATATGAAGAAAGCTATTTGAAACGCATTCTGCAGTTGCAAAGAGAATATATAAACTATTAGGTTAAAGAGCCAGTGTTCGTAAATGGAATGAAACAAAGAAAATGGGATATGTCTGTACCTGGAAGAGAACCAAATGGATTAAGAAGAGAATGAGGCGGGGGCGTCCAAACCAGAAGAGATCATCGCCTGGTTGGACCACTGGAGCACCCTTAACCACATCTCCTCTGTCTTGAATCCTCAGCCCTAGTTGCGTTATGATCACTTGGAGCTTAGTCCCGACAACTAAGATTACCTGAAAGGTATGAGTCGGAGATATGAGCTCTTGAATCTCACCATATGATGCATTCAGATAAAAAAAGGATTCATGACTCGATGCTTACAATTAAGGGGACAAATGGTAGCCATAGATAAGCGTACCATCCTGTCGGAATAAAAAAGGTAGACAGAAGTTAGTCCGTGAACTATACACTTGCAAGTATCATATGAGAATTCACCAGAAAACTTACCATATGTATTGGACAGCAGGAATAGTACTGCAATGAACCATATGACCGGACTGCATATACAGGATGATGTTAGACCCCCAAAAATGGATAATGGATTGATCTATTAAGTATTTGGATAAAAGCAAAACAAACCTGATTCCGACCACTACTTTAAAATCCTCTTCGAGTGATCTTTTGATGTACTTTTGGAAGTCAAATGTTCTTTCACTTCCGGGAGCGAAATGTGCCTGAAACAACGTATCACGGCGAATCTCAGTGAGATTTTTCCTTTCATATACAACTTCAGTATTTGCCTTGTGATGAAATATATGCATTACACTCACCATGATAAACCCGTGCCTTAGTGTCAGGTAATCAACCTTGTTAACTGATCCAAAGAATTGTCTGAAGAAACACACCTGAGAATTGAGGTCCAAAAAGAGAGACATGACTAATATGTTTCCAGCAAAACAATTCTGGTTAACATAACACAACCACAAGTGAGTAATGTTCTTGTCTTATTGCTGTTCCAGACCAAAGCGGAGTTTTCCTTAGAATCTTATAATCACAATTTAGGAGCATCTTTCCATCTATATGTAGTCTGGTACTTACAATCCAAAGCAAAATGGGTGATCGACTCCATAATTTCAAATGCCTCCTCCCAAATGATGTGTCCCTTGCAAACCTAAACCTCTCGGGATCTGCAGGATAAGAGTCATCCAAGAATCAGTAGAAGAAGAAAAGGCAGTTTATTTTGTTGTCTGAAAAACTAGGAAGTCATTAGACCAAGGAAAAACGGAATTAATTTGCAAGTAATGACAACTTACCATTGTGGTACTGATATTCAATTGTCTTTGTCTCGTCCTCCCACTGCTTCCACTTTCTCATCTGGAAATCCCAGCAAATTATTTGACATATATTAATCAAGGTAAAAACATCAAGTAAAAGAAGAGGAATCATAGAGACAAGAGAGGCCACTTAAAGGAGTAGAAACAGATCAGTACCTTGAAACTTCCGAAAGCATAGGTAATTATACAGTACAGAACATGTGTAATTGCTAACACAAAGATGAATATGTGAAGCTGGTGGATACCATATGCTGACACAAACGCAACTTTGCCCTGAAAACAGTTGCACACTCCTCGTTACAAAATCTTAGTGTAGAAACTTTAAGGATCATAATAGATTTTGAAAATTGTATCTCAAGCGAGTTGTTTTCCAAACTTCAAGATGTGCTTTAACCACCTCAAAGAACCATTAAACATTCCAAAATTAAAAAATCAACAAGTTCTTACCCTTTCAGAGCATTTGTCATATTTAGAGGCTGCCAAACTACGCCTAGGAATTGGATCTGAATCTAAGAACTGCAGAAGTCTCCGACGATTATCATTCGAATCTTTCCCAGTTGCTTTTTTACTCCCCTCTTTACCGCATGGATGCCAACTGGATGCTACCCTCTCAGATATACATATATCAGAGATAGGTCCTTGGAATACAGTTAGGAGCAAGGATATGAATCCCATAAGCATGAGCTCTACAGAAAACAACAACACAGAATGGATTAGTTTTTGGTTGATGAGCTTACGCTACGTCAAAATTGGCACAACAAGTGATTTTAATCAAACATGGGTCATACCTGCTTTAACCTTCTCAAGCGCTTCCACTAGAGCTGGTTTGTTCTTTCTTTGCAAAAACTATGATGGAAGTAGGAAAACATAATCAGGGAAAATTTACTACATTGATCCAAATGTTCACTTCTGTGGCTTGATATAAAACTGTACATGGGGCAAGTCAAACTAAAAAGAACCTTAGAGACTTAAACTCCATTACCAGAGTGATTTAATCAGCTTTAAACATGCCATTCTTTAGTCAATATATGAAACATTTTGAGCATGTGTCGTGTATCCCAGCATAAACCAACTTCAGACCATTTCCATAGATGGACATACCTTTCCAATGATGTGAATAAGATGTTCAATGACAATGGAGATGGAAAGCAACACAAAGCAGACCGTTGCAACAGCCCATGTCGGAGTCTGCTCCAGGGAACGAGGCTTATCAGTATCAGACATGATGACAGCACTTCCGGAAGTGCTCAATCTCTTGAAAATGTGGTAGAGAAGTGTTTAATGAAATCAACCAAGAAAAGAGTGAGGGAATGAAGTAAAGATGGAGCTAAGTTGAGAGCAAGATATCGGGGCAGAAGTATGCAGAGAGCTGCTATTGTTAACTCAAACATATGTTTGTGGTTGAATCATACATATATTGCATTTAGACATTGGATAAGAACAACGAATTTGACTTTGTCAGAGGGATAAAAGGCAAAGAAAGGGACAGAGAGAGAGAGAGAGAGAGCAAGCGTGTTTCATTGACCTCACCATTTTTGACCAAGAAGACAGAACAAATTGAAAAACATAAAACAATAACAATAACGAAAAATAGAGACCCAGACATAGCGAATGCTTGACTCGTTACATCCAGGAACTAGGGTAAAAGGAGTAAAGACCTGAATGCCCCAAATGATTTTCCTTTTTCTGAAAAAAAAAAATCATTTCCACTACAAAATTTTTTAAAAATTTTAATTACATTGACATATCCTTGCTTATATTAAAAGTATAATAATATCGAATATGTAATAATAATTATATTTGGTCATTCTTTTATTTATTATGTAACAATACTTTTAGATGACTAACATATTAATTTATTTTATAAATATTTAATAATATGTTTTTATTATTAATAAGAAAAATATTAAAATCTTATTATTAAATTGATTTATCATTACTTTAGGAAATTTTCGTTAAAAATGACGTATAAGTTAAAAATATATATTAAAGTTTGTCCTTGTTTCTTTTCTTTTGTCATCTTTCTTTTTTCAAAATAGACATTTTCAGGTGACATTAATGTAAAAAATTTTAAATTGAATAAGTCGTTATAATATTTAACATATATTAATACTAATAATGTATCATATTTTATTAATAATTAGTATTATATTCATTAATTTAAACATTATAATAAATCAAAATTTTCATCATGTTTTCATTTATTTATGCAATAATATAAATAAACAAGATGTTCGAGTATTCATTATTTATTTATAATTTGTATTTTATAAATATTAAAATAATTAATTTATTTTTACTATGAATAAAAGAAATTATAAATTTTGTTACGATATAATCATTATGAAAACTTTGTTCGTACGAAGTAAAAACATTAAAAGAAATGCTTTAATATTAAATAAACAATAGAAGATTGTCAGCTTTGTTTACACTTGCACTTGCTGAACTTGTATTTAGGTATGGAATGAGCAAAGCTAAAGGCTATTTCATAACTAAACTATGCAGATGAGTACTCTGCTTTAGTTAGTACGTAACCTGATTGAAAGAATAAGATTGCACTTGTTCTAATACGCTTTAGATGTATTTCACTTATTACCACCAGATGGTTGCTAGCTATATTCATGGACTTGGTGAAAGATGATGAAGTCAGTCTTATTGGTAGTAAAAATTTCGAGGACAAATTGAGCTATGGAATGGCTTTTCAAGAATTCATAGTCCTATAACTGTATCCTTATAGAACAGTAAGATTCTCTTCATTATTAAGAACTTAAGATTGTACCATACATTTTCAATTTCTTTCAGCTACATTACAATTATTTAGTTTCTCAAGCACGAACTTAACAAAAGTGTCAACAAAAATTATTATTTTCAACTACTACAATCTTTCTAGACTAAATTAGTAATATTATTATATTAGAATAAAATAATTAATTTATTATCATTTAATAATAACATATTTTTTAATTATTAGTAAAATATGATAAATTACTATTATTAGCTATTTATAAAAATAAATTAATCATATATATTAAATATTATAATTTTCAATAAAGGTGATTATATGTAAATATATTTTATAATTTTATTTAGATATATAAAAATTTATTAAATTAATTATTATATTTAAATATTAATTATAAAATTGTCAAATTGAGCATCTTATTTATTTGTATCATTATAAAATTTTATTATATTTTTCAGTATGATGAAAATATGTAAGGATGATAGAAAACTTTTCTTTAAACTATGATCAAATTCCTAGTGAGAGAAACTTTAACTTCTCTCTAGAAACTAACATGCTTGTATAAACGCCTCTCTAGCTTTACTTGCATTTGATAACAGGTATTTTGCCTGCTTTCTTTTCTTCTGCTACATTGGCCTAGCTTCTTTATTTCATCTAAGATTGGCTTTACTCAGTGCTAGATGTGCTATTTGTCTCATTTATGTGCTTCAAATTTCCCTAACAATCTTTCTTCTTCATCTTCTATTGCATTTTTCAACCTTCCTTAATCTTTATCTTTTCTCTTCTCACCTTTTTTTTGTCCTTGTATTTTCTTCAAGCCCCTCAAACTTCATTTCTTTACTTTCCTTTCTTGCCTTTCCTTTATCCTTTAATAGAAGCATTTAACTTTCCATTGTTTTACTTTTAATAGCCTACTTTTTTGATTTCGAGTAATGGCCAGCCTAAATCCCCAAAATGCCAAAGTTTTACCTTTAACCTCCTTAAATAATACACAATCTTCTCCAAACCTTATCCATCCTTCTCTATAAAAATTTCTGTTGAAAACTCCAAGTGGCTCAGATTTAGTTAAGAATAAGAGGACATGGTCAAGTTGTAGGGTTTGGAGCTCTAGACTAAAAGTTGTTGCTCTGTCCATCAAATAACATAAATGAAGCTTCCAATGTGGTACTACAAATAAATGTCTCGAGAGAAGGCACTAATAGATGGGAAGCCACTCTTATTGGTTTCTTCATGGACAAAAGGCCTTTATATAAAACTATGACATCTTGGGCACAATCCAACTAAAGCAGTTTGGTTTGTAAAAGGTTCTTGTTAATAATGATAACATATATATTTTTTAAATTCTACTAAAGGGCTTAGGCTATAAAAATTGTAGAGGCAAGTCCATGGAACTTGAAAAATAGACTAATTCTCCTACAGTTATGGAAACATAGTCTCTATCTTTAACACTAGAAGTATAAGCAGATACCACTATGGCTTAACATTCATAGCATTTTGCTAGAGTACAAGGAAACTAGACGCATTACTACTTAGCCTGCTACCATGAAGGTTCCAATATATCTTAATGAAGTCATGTATGCCACTAAAAGGATAAATTTATCAGGGTATATGTTCTTGTAGAATTTTAAGAGCAATTTATCATATTATATTCCACTCACAAGGCTTGAAGAGGATGAAAAGCTTTATGAGGATAAAGTTCTAATTACTTATTCTTACAAACAGGATAAACCAAAGAGTAAGGAATAATGGAGGCTACTAAGTAGGAGATTTAAGAAGGGTGAATAACAAGAATTAGTGATGGAATTAGATGCTTAATGCTCTTATAAACCAAAGCTACATATTCATAAATCCACTGATAATGATGAGGTAGCCATTGAGAAAATCAATTGCTAATTTTAATACGAGAGGTTACCAATGCAACTAAGAAAGAAACTAATACATATATGGAATCATTGTCAGAGTCGTCATAAATTGATGTTCAGGAAGATGTGAGTACATCAGAAGGTACTAAAACTAATGAAGTAAATAATTCCCTTAAATCTCAACTAAAGATTAATAATCATATTTAAATATAAGTAATTATATATAAATATGATAAATTAACAAAATCAATAAACTAATTGATTCGACGCATACCTCTTATATAATATTGGCGCAGTTTGCTAACTCTCAATTAGCTTTCAATAATGTGACTATTCATGTAGACAAAGTCCATTACTTGAAAATTTTTGACCCAGAAACTTGGTCAAAGGGGTATCTTCCTCTCTAAGATGAGTATAATGTAAAGTGATTTCGAAAAAGAAAATTAAAACTCAAGTTCATGCACTTGAACAATATACACTTGCAGTCGAAATTGTAACTCATTATTCATATAAATATGATTATTAACCTTACAAATTTTGATTTTTAGTGGAGTTTGTTCTATTGCAAAATTGATTTATGCCAAAATATGAATAGTCTATGTCAATGTTACGAATACCATTTCGTACTGCTGGTATTAGAAGGAATGTACCGTATCGGCCGAAAACCGGAACGGTATTGAATTCTTTGGTACCGACCTTTGGTACCGACCTTCGACACCAGTCCGTACAGTTAGTTTCAGTTAGTACTAGCCAGTATCGGTCAATATTTAAAATACCAGTCAGTACTATAAAAGTTGATAAATGCAAGGATCAAATTACAAAAAAAGAAAACAATTTAACATAATCTCCCCCACCACACGCAATCGCACACTTGTACCTCTCCTCTCTCTCTCCTCTCATTTTTTCTCTGTCTCTCTCATTTTGTCACTCACCATCGTTTTTCTCACTCCCCACTCTCACTGTCATCGCCGACGCCTCTCCATCATGCCTCCCCACCCGAGCCTCCTCCATCTGCCTACGATTTGCTTCTCCAATCGCCACCCAAGCCTCCTCCATCTGCCTACGATTTGGTTTGGTGATATTTAGTAATGAGAATATTAGAAATAATACATTGATAAATTTTCTCATTTATTTGGATTTGTAGTTTCATGATACTAAAATTGATTAGTTAAGCTAATTTTTAGAGTTCAAGAAATTAAGCTAATAAACTTACGATAATTATTCCCGATTAATAATAATTATATTATCTATATTAAAGAATTCAAGTGAGAAACTATATATATGCCTAAATTTCATCACTCTAAATGGCAATTTACAATATGACAATAAACTATTTTGTAATTTTTTAAAAAATTAAGAACTATTTCATAAATTTAAAAAAATTATCTAAAACGGCACTCAATATTAGTCAGTACCGATATAGTAACGTAACAGAATCCAATTTGATATCAGGATTAATATTAATCTATGTTGATTTGTTAGAAGATCATAGTCATAAATTAAGGTGAGCAAATAAAAGTCATAGCCTTGTAGTTGTGTTGATTTGTTAGAAGATCGTAGTCACAAATTAAAGTGAGCCAAATGAAAGTCATAGGCTTGTAGTTATTAATTAAATAATTTAACGGAAATTAGATAATTAGCGTAGAAGAAAAGTCTACGTAACTGAAGAACATATACTAATTACTTTACCAAATTTGAGGAGGAGACGTCTTGGGAAGTGTCAGATTCTTTTTAGCCATCTAGTTGGTACATCACCCCAGATCTTCTCTATTCTCTCAGTTTTTAAAGTGTTTTCATCTCTTTATTGTAATAAATAAGAAAGCTTTGAAACAGTAGTAACGGGGAATTATACGGTCAACTTTCAATGAGGTAAACATGTTTTGAAATGACCGTTAACCAGTACGGGTCGACATCAGCAAGTAGCAGGCCCAGGTCATCCTTTCCACGATCTTACGACATCCCTCTCTATACTTTCGTCAATGACTCCGTCCACCTAGAGCTAGATAGAGGTACTACAATCAAGATTTTTAGCAAGTTGCAGGTCCAGGTCCACGTCGTCCTTTCCACAATCTTACGACATCCCTCTCTATACTTTCGTCAAAGACTCCGTCCACCTGGAGCTAGAGGTCCTACAATCAAGATTTTTAATTCACGAGACGATCGTTTTTTGGGAAACAAAGGATACGAAAATGAATAAACAACAAAACTAATATATAATTTACGCTGGTAACTTCACAACTCACAAGTCAAGAATATATTTTATGTTTCGGCCCAAACAAGCACCTTGAAGTAGTTTCTCACTTCCTTAACAAATAGTCAAACCCAAACAAGTACCTTGAAGTAGTTTCTCACTTCCTTAATACATAGTCAAACATTACGCCATATTTTGAAAAAGAAATCTATAAATGATTTGGTTTGGAAACAATTGCACTACGTCTGTTTATCTGTTCCAATCATTTTAATTGGAGGGCCGAGTCAGTCCTTAGGAAAGAATCAATTATCTGACAAGTCCAAACCAATCCACGTGTTATTTGCACACTTTTATTTTTCTTTCTTCCTGAACTAAAAACGTAAAAACACTTCTAAATTAACAAGCTGGATTGAAAAGTCCGTCTATCACTTGGAGACGAACGTCGAGGTTGTGGAGTGGCTGGCAGCTTGATATGACTCTTTTCATGGATCAAATTTTCTATACTCACTAATTTGTATTAATTCTATTTCATATGATTTCATCTATTTTTTTTTTAGGTCTCACACACATATTTATATGGATGAGATTACGTGTAATAATATTGGTATAGGTTAATAGGTACAGAAAATTTCGTTCCCTCTCTACGATTGTTTATGTAAATATGTGGACAAGTTAAAACACCGTAAAAACAAAGGATTTATCTGCAAAAACAACTTACATAATTATGTGGATAAAATTAATGAACACAGAGTTAGAATCAGTTAACAGAACAGAAAAAGATCTAGTCCTTTGTTTGAAGATCATTCATTATTCCACTTAGGGCCTGTTTAGTTGGATGTTGATTAATGAAACGGAAGGGAATGGAATGGAACGGAAGGGAATAGTTTATAATGGAATGGAATATAATATAGTGATACGTTGTTTGGGAAGGATGGAAGGGTTCATAATGTAATGTAATAAAATATTATTTGGATGATAAATAGAATGGAATGTAATGTATAATAAATGACTATTATACCCCTTATATTAAAATGATTATTCCAGAAAGTTTATTAT
>JANZXR010000172.1:17861247-17881724 GCA_027575705.1 Erythroxylum echinodendron | reverse complement strand
CTGACGATTGTATTGTGTTGATTGAACATGGTTATGGATTTCTGCACTTTATGATTATGGTTTAAAAAAAATGTATATCGATTTCTGAGTGATTGAGTGCTCTAGCACACCACTCTCGCGGGGCACGAGCTCAGACATCACCCATCGATGTCGGGTTTGGGTCTTGCGAGAATGAGGTGTTACATTTATAGTGTCTGCTGATCAAGTCAGCGCTGACTTGACCATTTAGTAAAATTAGTTGTTTATGTATAAAATTTGATAATTTATAAATTATATAAACAATTTTAATAAATTAATCAACTCGTTGAAATCAAAACAAATAAATTAATCAAAATTTAAAATTTAAATTTTTATCTTAAAATTTTCATTTAAAAAATTAAAATTTAATAATAAAAATTGAAAAATTGACACAAATTTTGTTTTATCATTTTAATTTTATTTAAAAATAAATATAAAAATAAAAACAAAAATAAGTTTAAAATTAGTGTATCTTTTTAATTTTAATTTTTATAAATAATTATAATTATAATTTAATTTAATTTTTATTAAAGTAATAATTAAATTTAAAATTTATTAAATTAATAATTAAATAATTAAAATTAAAATTAAAAAAACAAAAGTGCACAAGAAGCACGGCTGTGCACTAATCTAATTTTTTATAAAATTAATAATAACATAATTATAATTATAATTTAATTTTTTTATTAAACTAATACTTAAATTTAAGATTTAATTTAATTTTTATTAAAGTAATAATAAAAATAAAAATAAAAAAGTAAAAAAACATAAGCAAAGCACGCCCGCATATGGGAGAAGTGCACTTAAAATTTTTAAGCAGAAATGACGTTGTATATATATGTTAGACATAGTAATATAGAATAATCTTCAAACTCTAATTTTATAGTATTCTGGATTGGTTGTGATTAGTTGTTAATTAAAAACTACAGTGTGAGGAGCTGCTTGCAACATTTTCTTGACGAATGGCCTTCATTAAAGGCAATGTTAACTGTTGGTGAATCAACCTCTTCCATCACTAAAGGAGACAAAGTTAGTGACAATAGTCACCACTAGCAGAGGTGAGATCGCCCAATTTTGCAACCTCTAGATGGAGGACCGGAGCTAAAATTTCTTAACTAAAGTCTTTTATTTTAACTTTATTGAAATAAAATAAATTTATTATTTTAGAGGAACATTATCTGGTTTTATTTAGAATTTTATTAATCTAAATAATAATTTATTTGATTTATTAGAAAAGGTATTTAAAAATAAATTTCAAAAATATTTTTATTTATTAATTAAGAAAATTAGCCTTCTTAATTATTATAGAAAATAATTTTCTAATTTGTTAAAGAGTTATTTTCTAATTAATTAGGAAACTAATATCTAGATAAATAATATGAAGGACTTTTCTATTTGAAATTCAGAAAGTATTTTCCTTGTGATATTGGAAAATATTTTTTAATCAAGAAATAAGTTATTTATGATTAGATTAAAAATGATTTTCTAATTATATTAGAATATCTTACTCAATAATAAGTGAGAAATGTAATTTATTAAAAATTATTTTCAGTTAAAAGCCTGAATTTATGCTCGTCTCTGTAGGCAAAGATATGAGTTGTAATTTTGTCGCATGCTAACTTGAGGAATGATTCTATGTTGTTGCTTTGGCGTGTGAATATTCTCTTGTCTCTTTCATCCCATAGGCTAGAGCAAATCTACATATCTCCTTCAAAGGACAATTTCAAACTTATACTCCATTCAACTATTTTAGACCAGGTCAGACGGGGGGTTTAATGATATATGTGAATTTCTTGCCACAATTAGGGTAAGATCTTTTGTATCAATTATAGTAATTGTATCATGTTTTATTAAATTTTATTTATATATTTATATAAATTTAAATATTTATATTTACCTTATATAAATATATAAATAAGATTTAATAAAATAGAATTAAAATAGAGCAAATAGAGCAAAAGTGCTCGTTGACATTGGAAGAACAAATGTTTAATTTTGTTTTGGAGAAATTTTACTAGTTTGTTATATGTGAAAAGCTTGCTATCCTATCCAAAGTGGGAAGCCTAATCTTTATGGCTAACCAAAGTACGTGGGAGGTTTTAGGTAAGTTGTGCTGACCTCATCATTGTATTATAATTGTTATCAATAATATTTGTATTATAATAATATCAATTTATTTTTAAATTCGAAAGTTGTTTGGAGAAACTTTTACAGTATCATAATTTTTAAAATACATTTTATCACTAACGATAGTTTTTTTTTACCTTATTAATGACAATAACGTTAATTTCTCTTTAATTCCAAGAGTTGTCTCAACTAAAATGCCTATGTAGTTTTTAAAAATACGACCATTCTCATATTTATATTTTAACACACTTTGAGGAGGGAGGGATGTAGTTTTTAGTTTTTATTATATATGACATCTAAATTTAAATAACGTACTTCAAATTACAATTACAAATAATTGATTGATTTATTTTTGTAAGATGACTCAAATTTAAATATATTTTTATTTATAATAATTAAGTAATTCATCTTATTACTAAAATGCATAACAGAAAATAAATGTCAATTAAATATAAAAAGTATGCGAAGAGAATATATTAAATTAATCAATAAACTAAGTTCAGTGCATCTCAAAATTAATTTCTTTTCTAAATGTGATAATAATATCATAAATACAATAAAACCCACAAATAAGAAAAAAAGGGAAACTAAAGGTCTAAAACAATAGAATTTGAGGACTAAAGTCTCTTTATTTGGGTATTGGCAGATGTAATTACTTACAGGACACTCGGTGCCAAACTAGTGTTATACTAAACTCTTGCTTTTAGCACGCGGTAATGTTTGAATGCAAGAAGCCAATCTTTTTGTTGGAGGATGCAATCAGACTAAAGTGAAAATGAAAACTGAAATCCTTATGAGTCGACACTTAATCAAGTTGCCTCAGTCTGCGTTTGTAGGAGAGGTGGAAGCGGTGCTTTGATAATGATTAACTGTAAGCATAAAAGACAAAAGAAAAAACAAGAAGGAAAATTACCAATGCTTCGAGTGTTCATCAATGCAGTTGTTCTGTGTTCATCAATGCAGTTGTTCTGTTTGCATGTTCTTTAAACACCTACCTCATCCGTGGTTGGTTGTGATAGTGTCAATTGATGTGCATGCAGAAGATAGCCGCAATCTCCAGGGACGGGTTTGGTTGGCTTCTCATATCCACTACCGAGAAGAACAAACTTATTAGACCAAACAAGAATACTTGTAGATGACAAAAGCCCAAGGAACCATAAATGTCTATTAGTGTACACCAACAAAGAAATCAAGCAGCCATAAAACAATATGGTTCTATACAACCAAAAAGTTAATTCCCTATTACAAGGATCTGCCTTGAGAACCAATCAAGATAAAAAGAAATGTATAAACACCGAGTTTCTTTACCCGTCTTCGGCAAAGTCTCCATCCACATATTCATAATCGAAGCATCTTGGTTGTCCGCCAAAAACATAGAGAGGATCCCCTGATTGATGACATATAAACAATGGTAACAATTATATCCTAAGAAGCGTCAAACCTCAACTGATGTGCATTCCCATCACAAAGCAACTGTAAACTCATTCAGGTAATATTGGGAATATAAGGTAGTCAAATCTCTCATCTTAAATGTGACTTAAGAGTTAGCATGTCTAACATGAAAGCAGTTGATGCTCGCAAAAAGATTAAATCCATAATTATGAAGAATCACGGTGTCTGCAGATGTAAGTTGCACATGTAACCTACATTTTCTTCATACTAGCAAATACTTCACAACATACCTAGCAAAGAATGTCCTATGAAAGAGAGATGAATCCGGATCTGGTGTGGCCTTCCTGACTCAATCTCAACCTGTTGAAACCGGATAAAGCCTGCTTGAATCTTCAGGAAAGAAGAGGAGCCCCAACCCTCATATTTCTAGAAATTTCCAGAAGAAATCCCTAGATTTATTCTGGTGAAGGGCTTACCTGGATCAATGTGCGGTTGTCACGTACATGTCTCTCAAGAACTTCAACTTTGCTCAATGCTGGCTTACCTGTTTTTACCAAAAAATAAGGATGGACATCGATCCTTTGGAAATTAAGGAACAAGCTGAGAGCAAAGAATGAAAAAGAACTTGACAAACGTGGTCATTTACAGTGCACTCTAAAACACTTATTTTTGTGTCAAATGAATTTTATATCTTGTTCAGGGATGTGTGAACTTGAAATTTCAACAACCTGAGGGTGAAGCAACATAGAGCCCTTTGGCTACTCCTGGATATCGAACCATTCCAATTGGCTGCTTAATTATAACCTAAGAAAGGAATGAAAGCCAGATTATGTGAACAACTTACGATAGTTTCACTTTTGCAAAAACAGCAGGCACAGTCAAGTGTAAAATTTTTACCTTATCTTCCTTAAGTATTCCACTAACTAGTGCCCGGTAAATCTTTGAAATCTTCCTACTCCTACTAAGCTCCATGCTGTTAGAATGTTCATCATCAAAGAATTCTATGCTTGAAATTGAAATATCAATTTTAAAACATATGGAAACTACAAACATCATTATAACATCTGCAATTTCAGTTCTACCTGTAGTATGTATTAATTGAAAGTAGGAACATATGCAGGGATCAGAATAATATGTTTGTTTCTTAGCATTTTCCACAGCATTTCAGGTAGAATATTCCTAGGAAAAGATGGTAGAGCACCGATTCCACAAATCTATACTCATTAACAATTAAGATAATTGTGAATAAGAGCTAATTTGCTCTCTATACCTTTCTTGCAGTACATATTTATACACTAATGGGATTACAGAATAGGCTAGATAATCTGCATAGATAGAGAATATAATCCTAGGATAATGTCTATCTCTAAGATACTGTTATCTAATCTAAAAGATCTAATTACAATCAGATTATAATATTATGAGATAATACATATCTTGACCACACTCTCCCTCAAGTTGGATCATAGATATTAATCATGTCTAACTTGTTGATACATTCTTCAAACACTTGTCATTGAAGTCCTTTGGTGAACACATCAACTGTCTGCTTCTTTGTTGGGACATAAGTTAGGCATATTGTCCCATCTTCTATCTTCTCCTTGATAAAATGTCGATCAACTTTAACATGTTTTGTTCTTTCATGGTGGACTGGATTGTGTGCCATGCTTAGGGCTGCCTTATTATCACAATAATGTTTTATAGGTGTCTCAAAAAAGATTCCCAATTCTGTCAACACTCTCTTTCACCAGAGATTTTCACAAATCCCTTTTGCAACAGCTCTTAGTTCAGCTTCAGCACTACTCTTGGCTACCATCTTTTGCTTCTTACTTTGTCATGCAACCAAATATCCCCACACAAAAGTACAAAACCCAGTGGTTGATCGTCTATCCTCTTCTGAACTTGCCCAATTTGAATCAGTATATATTTCAATTGTTCTTTGATCTCCCTTCTTGAATAGTAATCCTTTCTCAGGAGTACCCTTTAAATACCGTAGGATCTTATAAACTGCCTCAAAATGCTTTCTCCTTGGTGCGTGCATATAGCGACTTACAATACTCACGAAAAAAGCAATATCTGATCTAGTATGAGACAAATAAATCAGTCTTCCCACCAATGTTTGGTATTCTTCACAATTGACAAGTTTATCCTCTTCATCCACAAACGTTGTACTGTCAATAGGAGTGGTGCTTGGTTTGCATCCTAAAATTCTAGTCTCTCTCAAGAGATCAAGAATGTGCTTTCTTTGTGAGATGTAAACCCCTTTCTTCGATCTTGCTACTTCCATGCCCAGAAAATATTTCATTTCTCCCAATTCTTTAACTTCAAATTCTTTCCTCAAAGCTGTCTTGAGTCTTGTAATTTCCTCTGCATCATTACCAGTTATGACAATGTCATCTACATATACAATCAAAATTGTCTTCTTACCTTCTCTAATTCTGAAAAACATTGTATGATATGACTGAACATGTGTGTATCCTTCTATTTTTAAGACTTTGGCAAATCTTTTGAACCAAGCTCGTGGTGATAGCTTCAGCCCATATGGGGATTTTCTTAGTTTACATACTCTGTTTCCTCCTTCCTGTTTCATATACAGTTCTTCCTTTAGTTGGCCATTCAAGAAGGCATTTTTGATATCAAGTTGCTGAAGTGGCCAATCAAAGTTAACAGCTACCGATAGTAATAATCTGATAGTATTTAGCTTTGCCATAGGTGCAAATGTCTCCTTGTAATCCATCCCATATGTCTGAGTATAGCCTTTTGCTACCAATCTCGCTTTATACCTCTCGATAGAACCGTCAACCCTATATTTGACTGTGAATGTCCACCTACACCCCATGGGTTTCTTTCCTTTTGACAGATCAACTTCTTCCCACGTTTCATTCTTTTCAAGTGCTCTTATTTCTTCGAAAACTGCTTCTCTCCATTCTGGAACTTTAAGAACTTCTTGAATATTTTTGGGAATGTCAAGTCTGTCCAGATTGGAAATAAAAGCTTTATATTGAGAAGATAGAGCATCATAAGAGACAAATCTCTCAATTGGGTTCATAGTACATGATCTAGATTTCTTCCATAAGGCAATTGGCAGTTCTAAATCTGTGTTATCTTCTTGATCCTTACTATTCTGAACTTCTTTGGTAGGGGCCTACACTATTTCAAATATTAGTATAGCTTCAGAGATAGCAAGTGTACTACTTGCTTTCTTCTTCCGAGAGTACACCTTGAGTGTATGATCAGGTATAGCTATTTCTGTATTAGGATTTGTCTGTTTAGGAACAGATTCATCACCACTAGATGTAGGTTCAGGTTCAGGATGAGATTCATCACACCAAACTCACTCCAATACTCCCCCTGAATTGAAGACTTGGGATAGAAGAAATCTGTCTCAGAAAAAGAGACATCACAGCTAACAAACAACCTTTCTAATATAGGATTATAGCATTTATAACCTTTTTGCGTAGCAGAGTAACCCAGAAACAAACATTTTTTGGCTCTTGGATCAAAGTTTGTTGTGTGAAAAACTGTGAATAAAGACTGAATGATAAGCAAATGAATGATAGGAAAGGATTTTTATTGATATTTAGTAGGAATATCGCAAGGAACTACAAGAGCTAAAGCTCCCCAGCTAACAATGGCCCCTCAAGCTTATCAGCTGAGAAAACAGAAGAAGAAAAGCTATCCTCCTGTACTAACTGATTCCCTTACATAACCTCCCTCTGCTCTAGGTTCGTTTCTCTCTCCTCTAACCAATTCTAACAAACTCATCCCCTAACCGTTAGCTGACTCATTATTCTCTGAGGCACTAACTTCCTTAGTCTTTCTTATGGAGTAAGTTAACATGGGTTTGCGGCCCATGTTCGGTTCCTTTATAATATTGTAGTTTATATTATTATAGTTTATATTATTATAATTATTATAGTTTATATTATTATATATATATATTATTGTTTATAGTATTGTAGTATAGTATTGTAGTATATAGTTAGAGTATTAGTGATGGTGAGTTTTTTATTTAAATTGAATGGGTTTGCGGCCCATGTTCGGTTCCTTTCTCCTATTCCTCCTAGAGTAGGTCAATATGGGTTTATGACCCGTATTACTATCACTGTACACCCAAAAACTTTTAAAGGAAGGATATTTTCAAGATGAGTGGTAGTATGGGTTTCTTAAAATTTCTGAAGTGGTGTTTTGAAAGAAAGAACACAACTAGGCATTCTATTAATAAGGTAAGTTGCAGTAAGAATAGCATCCCCCCAAAAAAATTTTGAAACATTGCTAGTTAACATCAAGGCCCTAGCTACTTCAAGAAGGTGTCTATTTTTCGTTTCAGTAACCCCATTTTGTTGAGGACTATTGACACAAGTACTTTTGTGGACAATTCCATGTTTTTGGAAGAATGTATGAAGATGTTGATTAAAATATTTAGTACCATTGTCAGTATGAAGGACTTGAACACTAGTTTGGAATTGATTTTTTATCATTTGATAAAAATTGATGAATACGGTTGAGGTTTCAGTTTTATCCTTCAAAAGAAACACTCAACACAAACGAGTATAGTCATCAATGAATGTAATGAGTCATTTTGAATTAGTTCTATTAGGAACAAGAGATGGGTCCCAAAGATCACTATGGACAAGTGAAAAAGGTTTTGTTGGTTTGTATTTGGACCTTGTAAAAGAACTTCTTTGATGCGTAGCAAATTCACAATCATCACATTGAACACAAAGATCTTTATTTATAGAAATGTTTGGAAACATCTGTGACATATACTAAAAATTTGGATGACCTAACCTTCATGTCATAACAATAGTTCATCAGTCTTAGGAATAATCACACTATTACCCAAGCTATAAGGAGTAGAATGACTTTCTCATCTTCAAAGTAGTACACTCCATCTACCTATTTAGCACTGCCAATCATCTTCCCCGATGACAGATCCTGTATAACACAATGAGTAGGGAAAAAATGAGCACTACAATTAGCTTCTCTGGTCAACTTACTGGCTGAAAGAAGGTTACATTCTAGATTAGGAACATGTAGAACAAAATTTGGTTTCATATAATCTGTTACTTTAATATCTCCTTTTCCTGCAACTGAAAAGGAATCACCATTTGCTACCTTAACCTTTTCATGCCCAGCACAAGGAACATATGAATTAAACAGGATATAATCATCTGTCACATGATCTGATGCTCCGGAATCAACTATCCATTTCTTCCTACCGCATGAAGATAAAAAAACTTTTATGATATTACCTTTCATAGCAGCATTAGCAACCCTAAATGTCTTCTGTAGGTTGCTATCAGTTTGGAGATTCTTTAGCACTTCCAATAGTTTCCCTAATGAAATATTCGGTTCACCACCTTGTTGTTTTTAACTATCTTCCAATTTTTCTGTTCCCCCTTCACTAGATACTTGATAGCCTCAATTTTTTCCTTTTTAAAGTTTCCAGTCTGGAGGCTTTCCATGAATGTTCCAGCATGTGTCTTTAGTGTGACTACTTTGTTTACAACGCGCACACCACTTCTTATGACTTCTTACTAGGTTCACCACGTGACATTAGTGCAGATGCTTCATTAGTAGGTCCTGGAGATACATTTTGTTCTTCTTTTGGCTCCTCGTTTAGCATGATTTTCCTCCTTGCTGCTTCCCTCCTAACTTCAGAAAACACTTCTTTAGCTGTAGTCAGAGGCACTCTACTTAGGATTCTTCCACAGACATCATCCAACTTTTTGTCGAGGCCAGCCAAAAATTCAAAGACTCTCTCCTTTTCAATTTTCTGGTTGTACATCATAGCATCTTCCTTGTACCTCCACTCTTCATTTGACAGAAGTTCAAGTTCCTGCCACAATGCTACCATTTCAACCCAATATTCTATAACTCCTCTGTCACCTTACTTCATTTGCCACAGCTTTGTTTTTATCTCGTAGATCCATGATGCATCCTCTCCATCAAAGTATGATTGTTGCATCCCTTCCCAGATTTCTCGAGCTGTTGGTAGAAACATAGAGGTGCGTTTGATTGGTGGTATACTAGCATTAATAAGCCATGACGAGACTATGGAATTATCTATCTCCCACTGTCATGTAGCTTGCGGGTTTGTTTGGTCTGGAACGTTCCCATCTCCGATGATAAAGCTTAGCTTCCCGCATCCTCCAATGACGAGTTTCATAGCTTGAGCCCACTCCCAATAGTTTGTTCCATTCAGTTTGTCAGAGACAATGATAACTGAAACCCATTCAAGACCAGAGGTCATCAATGACTAACCTCCAGTCTGGTTTAGGATTGCCGTGGAGGATCCCTCAAGATTGGAAGTCATTTCTTGACTTGCCGGAGTTGTCTCCTTAGTTTCACTATCTCTTTTACGTGGCTCTGATACCATGTCAATAAGAGCTAATTTGCTCTCTATATATTTCTTAGAGACTGCAGTACATATTTATACACTAATGGGATTACAGAATGGGCTAGATAATCCGTACAGATACAGAATATAATCCTAGGATAATGTCTGTCTCTAAGATACTGTTATTTAATCTAAAAGATCTAATTACAATCATATTATAATATTATGAGATAATACATATCTTCACCACAATAATGCAATAGCTTTAAAGGTAAAGGAAGTTTAACTCATTGAATAACAACTGTAGCTGAGAGTGTCATTGACCTGTTGGTCTCAATAAGAGATGTCCCATTGGCAAAATATTTTGCAATGCAAGTCTTAGCCTTCATGGTCTTTGCACAAAGCAGTATTCCTATATGCATTCAACAATAAACCATTAAGAAGTATGGAAGAGTTATTCAGCCTCCCACTTTTCAAATTTACAAAGCACCATTCGTGTGCAACAGGAGGCCTCCAGAAATAGCTAGTTGAAAAGTGGCAATAAGCATTATAAAGTGATAGATATTTGTCATGTACAAGATAGATATTTGTCATGTACAAGAGAAACACACGCAAACTTTATAGTCTCACCAAAGAGAGACCTATTTACAAGAGTTGATCACAAATTCCTAGATCAAACTTGCACACTTTCTCAGAATTTCAGTGTGTTAGGGTAGCGGTTGTGAGTAATGTCATAAAAGCTCGAAATGTGCACAGGCTTTCTAAAGATCGCAACAATGCTTGAAATTGGAATCATATTCTTATTTAAATAATTGTCAAATCAAATCCCAGACAAATGCGGCCAACAGTTAATTGTCATTATCATTAGCAACAGTCAACAGCAGTTAACCTGAGGTGCCCCTTCCCAAACGATGAACAGGAACTGGATGGGATTCTCTACTATCTAGGTCAGGTTGTTGTCCACTTGCCCACCACTGGAGCTGCGTCAAAACAGTTCGTTGCTGGAAAAGCCCTCCAGACAAAACTTGAAGGCCTGAGGGCTTGTTCAAAGCAATCTGGACACGTATATCAATGAGATGCAATTCTATCAGTCAATAAACAGAAACTTGTAACCAAGTACATGATTCCATTGATTTCTCAAGAACATAGGAATTAAAAGCTCAATGAATCATATAATAAGTAAACCTCTAAAAAACTACACATATCAAGAACGATGATATTAAACAAGCACAACAGTACTTACCATGTCATCATCTTCATATAAAACATCAAGTAAGTAGGGGGCATCTGGCTCTCTCCAGGGGAGCCTATGGTAGACTAATTCAGCGCCAGACCTAAGCCAATTTAGAGAAAAAGAAGGATTTGTTTACAACTTCACATACAAGTTCGAATGTTTCTTTAAAATGCAATCCTTCAGTCTCTTCCTTTTCTCTTTGTTCAAGCAATTACGTGAGGATACCTGAGGATAGTGCTGGGTTCTGTGACGACACTACCGTCAATAGTAATCTGCAAAGATACATCATATACGTAATACATACTCTTATTAATTGAAGAATTTGATCGTTTATCTTTGATTACGAGGATTGAACCTGTCCGTTGTGTATTCGTTGCAGCCACCTGTTGAACTCATGGCAATAATGAAACTTTCAAACATGGAATGAAAGAAAAGGAAAAAAACGACAATAAATTTGATAGGTCATATACCCTTGAAGAGGTGCCGACATCTTATACTTGGTGGAGTAGAAATCTATCAATGTCAGTTCTGTAATTATACACAGAAGAAGCACAAATTCAGAGTCTGAAACGAAACAACTAGAAGTAGTTCTAAGGAAAAAGTAGTTGGATCGATTAAGGACCAGAATCTGAGGGTTTGACGACGTCGTTGTAGCGGAGGCCGTCATTGAATTCTGGCCAAGGGACACCGAATGTCCTGAACATGGATTTAGTTGCAGTGGAGGGAGAGGGAGGAGATAATGACTAAAAAAGTAAGAACTTCTTTCAGTTGATTGGCCTACTAATTAGCTGCTGCTGCTTCTTTCTTAAATAATCGGAGCCACAACTACTCGTAGTCTTTGCTGTCAGAATTGCTATTATGAAAACACTATGAGCAGTCTGGAATGGGGATATTTTGCCCAAATAGCATCAATTAGGCGGCAAGTAAGATATCGCGAAAAGAACGAGGCCACCCTTCATTAGAAATGAGACATTATTGCCTATCCAAAGATAAGCCCTTCAGAAGCAAACAGAAGTTGGGACAACTCCATGATTTCCAACAAAAGAATACATATATCACTCACGTCTGTATCTTTTATTTTGTTCCGTACAACAATAACATCAACAACAAAATAACAACAACTTGATAAACATTTGCCCCACACAATGAATTACATGAAATAGAACCCAAAGGATAAGAGAGGGATCCACATCTGAATCAGCAGAACACATCTGGTGTGGAAGAGGAAGCACCAATCACCTGAAGGGAAGCTCGATACTCTACTGAATCACCGCAATGACATCCTTTAACAGCAGCAATTTGTAAATGGGTTGAGCTATTTTCAGATGTTTCTTTGAGAGTCATTCCTTCTCTTGCAGCTACTGCCTTGAGCCGATAACGCTCTGCTCTTGATCCAATAACCTGCCCCAATACAGATGCTGCAATTGTAAATGCCATAGCTGACTTGGGCATCAAAACCGATTTCCTTAGCATAGCTATGAATGGAACAGCTGCATGCACAGCTGCAAACCATGATGGTGAAAACTTTTCTGTGTGTTCTCTCCATATTCCTAGTGGGACATTCGCTGCCATACCCAGCATCCCAATCACAAGAACTTTTGCTGGCAAGGGTTGTGGTCGCAGATTCTTTGCAAAAGCAGTTTGTGCTAAGGCTGCTCGGGCTGCAACCACTGCAGGCGGGCATTTAAATTTCATGCCTGGAGGGGGTTGGAAAGCTTTTGCAACAAGTGGTAAGAGATTACTGACTGCTCGATAGGACTTTGCAATAGGACAATTACCATTTTGCAGCCATTCATTGCCCATTGCCTCGTGGTTAGATAGTTCTCCCTGAATGTCAACATGAAAATAACTTCAAACAAGTTACTATTTTAACATTATACCCAGTAATGAATTATATCACAAATTTCAACGGTCTCAAAATAATTCTTGAAAAACAGCGAGTTACATAAAAATACAGCCTTGAACTTGAAGTTCCACATAGTCAGTAGTAATATTAGATTATTTACCTTTGAAGAAGATTTCTTCTTAGTTGTGTCGGAGTTTTTCTTCTGGTTACTCCACTTCTTAGAGAAAGAATCAAAGCTGAATGGACCCCCAGGTCCAAAAGATGAAAGACTGATGGTGGCTGCCTTTGCAGCTAATGGATTAAACTCCATTAGGCTTGGTTTTGGCTCCACTTTGTCAGAGTGCGAGAATGATCTTTCAGAAAGTGGGACTACTCCCTCTCTTCCGTGGAATAGCCTGAATGACATTTCAAAATTGGGGCCATCTTCAAAGATTGGACCTTTTCCTGTTCGCACCTGGCAAATACAGTTGCAAAAAGTACACTAAGACTATTTGATTTTCAGTTAAATTTGGCTTCTCACTGTAAGAGGAAGAGAAGATAGAAGCACACAAGAAACATAGAAAGCAAGTAACGTACAGGCATTGGGAAAGGAATGGAGGAGGAAAAGGAGAAATTAGTAGGCTCATTAATGTTTCTCAAAAACGGACATCTAAGCATGTCTAATTGAGATGGTACAGACTCCTCATTTAAGCCTCTGAAGAGAAATTCCATCTTATTAGGCCGTAAAGTTACCTGCAAAAGGAGAAAAAGTCAACAGCAATGTTCTCAGAAAGGCAAAACAAAGGTTTATATAAAAATGAAGCTTGCTCAGCTCCAGAAACTATAACCAAGAGGGTTTAAAAGGAAAAAAACGAATGGTCAACATACAAGTCTTAATAAAACCGAGGAAAAGAACTCATGCTCATGGTGATTTTCATTTATTTGAGATAAAGAGAATGCCACACATATTGATACATTTAATCAAAACATTCAGGAGTCATCAACCGAAAAGTTCATAAAAACATGAACTTTCACTAGAATTCAAGTACCATTCAACTACACTTCTAGAAACACAAAACCCCATACATATATCAATCAAATTATCAATCGAAGATTGAAACCCCATTTGATCCCAATCATACAAAACTTCCGAAGTCACAAGCATCTAAATCAGCAAAATACAACATTTATCTTGCAGCCAATTTTGTAACCAAAATCGGAACCCGAAACAAATTGGTGATCTATTTTAACCGAAAACCAATCAGACGAATAAAAAACACTAACATGTACACGTCAAAACCAACCAAAGAAAATACATAAAAAAGTTGTGAGAGAAAAAACAGTCGAACATAAGAGCGGTAACTCTAAAAAGGAATGATACCTTCCCTTGAAGCAAAAACCGAAGATAGGAAAGGAAAATGGAGAGGGAAAGAGGCTATAGTAGAGAAACTAGAAAGTGAAGACAAAAGAAAGCACAAAGAGTTAGGTGAGTGAGAACGAAGATAGAGAAGACATGGTTTTGGTTGTAAGGTAGAAGGGAAGAAAAAGAGGAAACGGCGCCGTGGTGACCACACGCCTTCGGGTAGGCTTTGTAATAGAACGGACGGGCCTGGGGTTTGTTTGGTTAGGTCAACTGATACCGCTATACGTGTGAGAATCTTCCACTGTCTGCGTTTGGACTTTGGAGTTGTTCACCTTTTCTTTTTCTTTTTTTAATTTTATCTTTATATTTGGATTCTTTCTACTTTCTTTTTTTAATAATAAATAATTTATTACCAAATATTTGTTAAAACTAATTAAAATAGATCTAAGAAGAAAGAAAAAAAAAAGACAATTTGTAGTGGATGTTATTAATTCTAATTATTGTTTTAAAAAAAGAGTAGATGTTTACCGAGTGATGGGATTCAGGAAAAAACCCTACCAACTGGAAACGGGTGCAAAAGATTATGTGATACTATTATTTTCATTTGGACAGGGCGTCCTTCTTAATAAATTCAATTTGTTTTTCCAGTTCATCTTTATTCGTACACGCGCTTGAAACAAAATTGGAGTCTGTATGACAAAAAAGGCATAAATCACGTAGGTTTTGAAAGTTAGAATCCACTCAGTCACCAACTGCGCAACTTAGAATCATCGTTGGAACTGTGTTATAAATATGAAACAAAAACACAAACACAAACACAAACAGACTAGACATACTATATTTGATCAACCGACATTTTAAAAAAATGAAGACAATGTAGAATGATGCAACATTTACAGATTCCATCAGCAACGGCATTATCTATATTTGCCATTTGCAGAGGGCAGCAATATGTGCTTGCCTGCCTTTCCAAACGAAGAATTTACAAAAAGGAGATCAACTGTTCCTATAAGACGTACCCAAGTTAAAGGAAGCAAAAATGTGCTATCTTGAAATGACGACAATATCTACCTTTATCTGGAAAGAAGCCATCAGCAAATTAGTTCTGGGAAAGGAGAATTGCACTAAAACTCAAAAAGTTCCTCTCTTTTGCAAGCTCTTCATCTTCACAGGAAATCTGTTACTAGGGAGCTGCTTCCTCCCCTGATCTCTTGTACTCTGGTTTCAGCTCATATGATCCTTGATTAGTTCCCTTGTTGTTATAGATGCAGAGATCTTTAAGTATATCCTTTAAGAATTGCTGTAGGAAGAGACAATTGGTTAATTAAAGATGAAAACCTCAACTAACTTCAATACCCTGAACCCAAGAATTGTCAATCGGATCCCATACTTCCAAAACCCACCCGCCACCATCTATCCTTAGGCCCTTAAATGTATGTACGGAAGAAATTGGTTTTCAGCCTGTTAATTTAAGTCAAACTTCTGCTCTTTCCAATATCTAAGTACTTGCCAGAAGAAGTCTGACATTAACAGGGCACCACTTTAAAGTCAATAATCCTGAAAAGGTTGTGCATTCTGAAATGTAAACATTGACTTGACAAGAAACAGTGAAACTAAATAGTCGATGATGGGCATTTTAAATCAAAATTTCCCCAAGGTTTTGAATCCCAAAAGAAGCATTGCTAAATGTAATCAAGAACTATCAGGGGGATTCAGGCAGTTCTAGCTTGAACAATAGTTGTCAAATGAAGCTATCTACTGAAAAAGGTTCCGAAGGCTGTCTTCTCATATTTCCAACTGCCCACATTTATAAAAGACAGCTCGCATAAGATAAGCCATCAAGTTTACAGTCTTAGCATCTGTGACAATTATTGCTATGAGACAATCTGAAAACCAAAGAGAACAGAAAGTGGCATGAATGGCGGACCAAGAATTGCTTAAGTTGCCAAAATTGATCAATTTGCCAAAATTGATCAATCACTTAAAATGACAAGTTATTCATAAATTAGCATCTACACTTTACACAGAAGTGAGGTGATCAGTAAACATACTTCAGGTTGATCTGTCTCTTGGATGAGTTGTCTTAATGTCCAATTTGGCTGCCTTTCAAAGAGTTTAAACATAATCGATTCCATTTCTCCCCGGTCCCTTCTCGTCCTTTTCGTTTCTGATCCCTTGGGTGGCAGCTTCTTCTTCTCCTATGGCAAACATATTGCTTCTAGTTAATCCCAATGTTCCAAATAACATAAATTTCGTCATATCAGAGTAAAATGCTCCCACTTAGATCTAAACCATTCATGAAATTACTGGTGAAGCACAAGTTAGCTGAAGTACACTCAATCCAGTAACAATCATCCCTGGCATAGGCCTCATATGAGTTCCCCTGTCATTGTCAATGACCTGAAAAGCGAAAAAATAAGGATTAAAGACTCTAAATGACCCTTAATCGTTTGACGCCAAAGACGTTACTAGAAGTCAAACCTGTATCTGCCTATTTTTTGTCATGTACTTGCTAGTCCTTTCACGACAAAGTTTCCCATAGCTCTCAAGGTTTTCATTATGAGGTCTCATGTCAAATTTGTTTATTATTTTTCCCTCCACAGATAATTTTCCTGCATGCAAAGAACAATTAACTTCTGAATAGTTTCCTTATCTGAGCTTCAAATACCATACAAGCAACAATAATAGAATTAAGATAGAGAACGAAAAGAACACACCTTGAAATAAAAATGAATGAGGTAAAGTGGGAAAGGAAATATTTCTGATCTCAAAGAATCACAAATCCATAAGCATTATGCAGGTCACCAAACTATGATCACTTTTTTTTTTTCTTGTATGCTCAATATGATTTTGATCAAATCTCTCTTCTTATTTTCTAACTAATACATTGATTACCCAACCACTCCAGATACAAAATAGACATCCTTTTTTCCTGAGAGGAATTCATGGAAAAACAAGAGCAAAAGCATAAGAAGAAATGCTATATCCCATATCTATGAGAAAGGTAAATGCTTAATGTTTCTCTCCTGATTGCAAACATTCATATATTTTCATGTTTGCTTACATAGCAGCTGTGTGCACACATGAGAAAGCATTTTTTTTGCATCTGAAACAAGCACGTATAGAATTTAACAGTTTCAATTGACCAGCGTAAGCAACATAACTGAGCCACCCTTTTTTTTTTTTTGGCGAAAAGTATCTGTGCCACACTTTTTTCAGTCATAAAGGACAGGAATTGTCCATTCTTTTTAGATGAATAGACACAAAAACTAGCGCAGAAAGGAAGTGATACATATCAGATAAGTTTTCCAAGGTAATGAATACCAATTGCGAAAACCTAAATGTATAAACGCCAAGAAAGATGCAAACTGACCTTGAGATGACTCAGAAAATACAGACATGGGGATGAAGTCCTTAGAAATCTCCATTGCATAGCATTTGGGTGCATTCCCAGAATCATTGCCAGCCAATTCCATGGTGAACTGAACACCATAGCAAGATTTATATGAGATGGAGGGAACTATTATACAAATCTCCATAACAGAAACCTATATGTCGTCCCTTAAATTTTCCAAACCTATTCTGTCATTATTTTTCCTTTAGCATCATCCACAGGCAAAAGAAAGAGAAAAAAAGAAAACGGATAATAGCTTAATTTCATCATATGCAGCTTTTCCTCATAGGATCACAAACGAACATTTCATCCATCACGGATCCCACAAAACATATATGCCATACACATACTCTTGTGCACTAAAATTTCATCATAATGAGCACCGAACCATTACACACAATGAGATATTCAAAAGCATCAAGACACTGTCATTTAAAACATCTTCAACTATGCAGGCATCCCATTGAAAAGGAAACAAAAAAATCGAAAAAAGAAGCATTCGACATGCATTCTGCCAAGTAAAACAAAAGCAGACAATACCAATCTTGGAACTCTAACAAAGAAAGAACTTTTAGTATAGAACGAGACAGCACTAGGAATATTACAGCTCTTGTAAGTACCTTAATCGTATACACAGTAATATGGAATCAAGCTTCTTGGACCAAAAACTCTTAACATTACACTCTTACCTCGCTACTTGTATGCAATGTGATGAGTGAAATAGTAAAAAAAAAGTGCCTTGTGCTCTTGAATTTGAGACAAAGAAATGACACTTAGAAAACTATTTTTAAGCATTTGAAATTGAAAAAACGAGTCAATGCAAAAAAAAAAAAAAAGAAAGAAAAACCTAGAAATCGAAGAATGCAATTGAAAACAAATAGGGAAAAGCACAAAACTGGAATCCAGAAAGAGAAGGCGCAAAGCATGAGCGTGAGAGAGAGAGTTCTTGGAGAAGGCAAATTAAATCGAACGAACCTGAGGAGAGGACGTGTCATCGTTGGAGGTAAGAGGGTCAATGGAGAGAATGACTTTGGCCACCGGCCGGGAGTCGTCGTCTGACGATGGCGATGTTTGGAGGGAGCGAGATACCAGAGCAGGGCACTTCATTAGCCAGACGGCTCTGTCGGCTTTGGTCATATCCAGGTATCCGCCAGCGGTGGCTTTGAGAGCGTTGCCGGTTCTATGGTAGTTACTACTGGTGGTGGTGTGGGACAAGTCATCCATCGTGCAAAAAAATGGAAAGCAAATAACAGAAAAAGAAGGATGAAATTGAAAGGACGTTTCTTACTGCGTAACAATTAACAAATCAAAGCCGGAGGTAATTATTTTGGTTCCAAATTTTGCATTTCTATTCGGGTGCGCTTAACACCGATCGGGTCGGGTTGTTTGTTTACATATTAATAATTTGTTTATAACGTGACTCTAACAGAAATAGTCTCGGTATTATATAAGGGTCAAGTTACGAGTAAGGTTATATACTATTAGATTTTTTAGATTTTAAATTTTAGTAAGAACTTAACTGGGTGTTGATAATGACAACTACAATGATAAATTTCATGTATCTTTGCATATAAGGAAAAGAAAATCTAAATTTCTTTGATATAATTTTTAATTAAATTTTTTTTCCTCATTTAAATATTTGAATCAGATGAGAAAAATCTTGTATTATTTTATTTTTATTGATAATTAATTTACAAGTGCTTATTTTGTTCGAAACATAAACATAAAGTTTCTAATATTCTAATAATATTAGTTTTGTGTAATAATTTTAAAATAAATTTAAAATTTTATATCTTTTAGTATTTAATGAATTTTTAAGTGACATGAAATAGTCTTGTATTTTTTATTTAAAAAATTATATATCAATACTTATTAGTTACTATTATATAATAAATAAAACTAGTATTACTTAATTGATTATTAA
Organism: Erythroxylum echinodendron; assembly: GCA_027575705.1. NCBI lineage: Eukaryota > Viridiplantae > Streptophyta > Magnoliopsida > Malpighiales > Erythroxylaceae > Erythroxylum > Erythroxylum echinodendron. Next base: position 17,862,104 of record JANZXR010000172.1, on the reverse strand, counting down.
AGTGAAATTTTCATATTATAAATCATATTCTTATTAATATAATAACTTAATCAGTTAAATTGAATATTCGATTAAATATTTTTATAAATGTACTTTTATTTTGTCAAAATGTAGTAATTAATATTTATTAACAGATATTTCATGAATGAAATAATAAAATTCACTTTAGATGTTATTAAGTATGTTTCTTAATAATTATAATGATTAGAAATAAATTTTGTAACATTCTTTCCTAAATTCAAATAGAACATCTTTTTGCAACAACTTAGACAATGGTATTGTAATATTGGAAAAATCTTTAATAAACCTACGATAAAATCTTACATATCCAAAAAAGGATCGAACATCTTTAACGTTTGTAGGTTAAGGTAAGTTCACAATTAGATCCACTTTTGCTTTATACCCCAAATGAAATCATATGTCCCAAAAAGATGACTGGACCAATTATAAAATGACATTTTTCATAATTCAACACTAAATTTGTTTCAATATATCTTTTGACAACCTTGTATTAACGATTTAAGCAGCCATCAAATGAATCTCTATAAATAATAGAATCATCTATGAAAACTTTGATGTAAGTCTTAATATACTTTTAAAGTACACTCATTATACACCTTTACAATGTATCTGGAGCATTACAAAGACTAAAAGGCATTCACTTTGGTCGGGTCGGTCGCGCTGGACCCGAGCCCAGTCGTAATGACCCACAGGCTGATTGGTCTAATCTTCAAAGATCAGTCTCATACCTATTGGCTATTCCAAGCCCAGGACCATTCTGCGTTCTCCTTGGCCCATTCGCAGGCAAGAGACTCCCATGCATACGTAAAGACTTAAACCTAGTTGTTGGTTCCTAT
>JANZXR010000172.1:17848094-17861147 GCA_027575705.1 Erythroxylum echinodendron | reverse complement strand
CTAACTTGAGCGTCGGAGAGGCCTATCGGGAAACAACCCCCGACGTGCCTTCTTTGTTTTGCAGGAATCCTTAAGCCCTAATTCTCGTGTTCAACAGTTGTTTCCATGGATCCAAACGGCAACGTACAGCCTCGTCAGAATCCGACTGAACCACACTTGAAGGCGTATGTTCCAAAAGGACATGTAAATATAGTCTTTCTTAATCTTCTTGAGCAGTGACTATTTGATAGTAACATGAAAAACCATGCAGAAAGAAAAAAATATTTTACCAGTAAATCTTTCTAATATTTGATTTACAAAGGGTAATGGGAAATGGTCCTTTCTAATGGCTAAGATAATTTTCTTAAACTCTATACACATTTGCAAACCATTTTGATTTCTTATCACTATCACCCTGGTTTTCTTTGGTATAACATGAACTAGACTTACCTACTCACTATGTGAGGTTAGATAGAATATACCTACATCCAAAATTTTTAGAATTTCTTTCATACCACATGTTTCATTGTTGGATTGAGTCTTCTTTACCATATTGGTTTAATATTCTCTTTCAATAGAACCCTATGCATGCAAATTGTTTGACTTGTGCCTTTTATATCAGCTAAGGTTCAACATTGCAGTTTTATACTCCTTTAGAAGTGCTACTAGCCTTTCCTCTTGTCCTTTAGTTAACTTCTTTTGAGATGATCACAAGAAATGACTCTCCTTTACCTAAGTAGACATACTTCAGGTGATCAGGTAAGGTCTTCATTTCTATCTTTGGAACCTGCATTACAAAGACCAAAAGGCATTCAGTTGAAGGTATATGCTCCAAAAGTGCATGTAAATGTAGTGTTTTCTTGATCTTCTAGAGCAATGACTATTTCGTAGTAACCTAAAAAACCATCCAAAAAGCAAATACATAATTTATCTACAAGTCTTTCTAACATTTGTTTTACAAAGGGTAATGGGAAATGGTCCTTTATAATGCCCAAGTTATTCTTCCTAAAGTCTATGCACATTCGCCATCCCATTTTGCACTCTTATTAGCACCAGCTTATCATTATGATTTTTTATTATTGTCACCCTAGTTTTCTTTGGCATAATATGAATGGGACTCACCTACTCGCTATTTGAGATAAGATAGATTATACTTGCAGCCAAAAGTTTTAGAATTTCTTTCATTATCACATCTTTCATTGTTGGATTGAGTCTTATTTAGGGTTCCCTTATTAGCTTAGCATTCTCTTCCAAAAGAATCCTATGCATGCAAATTGTTGGATTTATGGCTTTTATATCAATTAAGGTCTAATATTATATTTTTGTAAATAGAAAGAAGAAGAAAAGAAGTGTTTACTTCATGTTTAGTTTATATTGTGGTTGATAATTTATAGGAATAGAAAGAAGAAGAAAAGATTGTAATATTATAATACTTCTTCGATTGTCTATGGTAGTTCGTTCTTTTTAGAAGTAGGAGCACTCTTCACTGAAGGTAAATGCCAACAACGTCTAGATAAACTTCTACTTTGGTTCTTTCTCTCTCTTCCTTCTTCTTCTTCTCATCCTTGTCATCTGAACTACAAACTTTTTTCCCTCTTCCTCCTCAATTTTCTTCAAATTCTAGCTCCTTTTCACTTCTCAAAGTTATGGAATCCATTTGCTCCCTTGACCTTAGCTTAGTGTTGTTAGGTAAAAAACCTTATTGCTCTTCAGAGATGATCTTAGTAAGTTGTTCAATCTAAATCTCCAATTATGAACGGAGGCTTCAACCTTTTAGAAGTGAGCCTCAATTATAGTAATGACTTTCATCATAAGCTTCTTAAGACTTGGCTTCCTTTTTTAAAACCATTGTTGATGAAATCTAGATGGAACTTGATTCTTTCACGTAAATTTGGGATCGTCTCTCTATGTTGGATTATAATTATCATTATATGGGATGTTGTGTCACCATTTCCTTATAAAATTTAGTTACTCATTAAATTTTCAAACATTCTAAGGCACCTGAGATTCATGAGGCTGGCCAACACTATAAATTTCATAGTGCATCACCAGTGCTGGTTGATCTTCCAAATACATATTATTAGGACTCTTTCTTTAAGCATATGATTGCTATAAATGATGTGATAAGTGAATCCCCTATAGAATATTATCCTCCTCATCCTTTCATTGTGTTTGGTATCAATAATAATAAATAACTAAATCCTAAAATTTGGCTGCAAACATAATATCTAGAGTAAGAGTTCTAAAAATAAAGAAATATAAAAAGAAACAAAAATATCTAGATTAATAGAATTAAAAAGTAAAATAAAATAAAAATAGTTGGATTAATAAAAATAAATCTTTCCTAACATTATAGTCCTTGACAATAGTGTTAAAAAATTAATGTGAAAATAATTATTGAATCACAAATCAATACTAAAAGAAATCACTAAGGCATATGCTACTGTCATTTTCTATAGTATAGTTTAGGTGAGTTGAGTGTTGATCCCATAAAAACTGTAACTACTAGTAATAATTATCTTTTTTATTATCTAATTTAACAAAATGAATGATTGAAATTAAAGAATGAACGCTTATAGATCTTGAATTTTGATATTTCTTAATTAAGTAATTCTTGATTTGAATCCCCTCTTTCCTCCAAAGTTGCTTAAAATCAGTTCTTTGGTCCACCTATATGACTCTCTCCTTCTCTTTCTCTTTTTATCAAGAATCCTTAAAATTTTTGTCAAATATGGGTTAAACACAAGACTATTTAGATCTCTGTGTTGCTTTACACCCCTCTTAGATTGCTTTTTGTAACATTCACCACTAATATGGGTTTACAACATGGTAATGTCTTTACCTCATATTAGGTTCCTACTTATTCTATCTCATATTTGAAACTTCTTACTCGGAATATAGGTTTAAATTTAGGGAACACAATATGATATAAGTGTTTTGTCAAGGAACAATGCACCTTCTATAGGTTGTGTTCTTTATCTAAGCAAATCATCAAAGAAGTATAATGCACCAGTTCGCAACATGAGGTTGAACACAATTATATATTTCTATCTTGTTCTAAATATAGGATCATATTCAACCCATATTCATAAAAATCATCTAAAAATTCTCCAAATTGGCTCTAACATCACTAAATTTATTCCTTTTCATTCGAGAGCTTAAAAAGGTCTAAATAAAATATAAAATAACATAAGTACAACATCTTATGAAAAACATCAAAATATAAGAATAATGCTCTATAAATTAATGTTAAAACATAGTGTAACTAGTATTTATCAAAATTTCACAAGATTCCTCTTGAGTATTGGTCTACTTCTGGTCTTAGTTATCTAGCTAGCTCTATTAGCAACCTAATTTGCTTTAGCTAGCATACAACTAGCTTAGGGAGAGTAAGCCATGCTAAAGTTTTTATCTAAGTAGAGAAAGAAAGAGTTTTACTTCAACTCTAATTGTTCAAATACTAGATGAAAGTAAGGGCTTAATAATCTTTGAAGTATCTTAACTTACCCCTAAAAACTAAAGCAAAACACTTATTAAGATTTGGAAGCCTATAGAAAAGAAATTCAATTTAAAAGTCAAACTAAGCTAGAGAAAGTGCAAGAATCTAAAACTAAAGGAGTGAATGTAACCAGTTTCCCTACTCAGGATATAATACCTAATCCTTAACCAATTTAAGAATCTATGCTCCTAAAATAATCTTAAGGAACCCTAAGAATGATAAGCATACACTTTCAACTTGGAAGAAATTGGAACTCCTTATGTTATTACTATAACTAAGCTACTATAAGTGCATGTGGCTGTCCCCATTGGTAACTTTGAAATTAATCAAAACTAGGTTATTAATAGCAAGGATGAAGAAAGTATAAAGTAGAATAAAGACCTCCTTAAGGCGCATGGATTAGAAACAATATATCAATGGAAATTGTTTACACTATTATCGAGGAAAAACCTAGTAGGATGTCTAGAGGAAAGGGTCTGTAGGCCTCACCATCGTAATGATTATAGCTTAGATGTTAAGGGCTTAAATTAAAACAAGAAAAAACAAATTATCTAAGATTTTTTTTTGAAATAAGAAATCAACTTTAGTTGGTCTTAACATATGATGCAAGGAGCTATGGTTTTTTCGAAAAGATTAGGTAATATATCTAATCATTCAGCCCAATAAAATGAGAAAAGTATAATGGTTTATGATCCTGGTGTTATCGAAGTACTTTATGTTCAAAGTTCTGATCAATTTATCAACTTGAGGATTAATATTGCTTCCATCTTAGGAGAATCAACATTACATTCATTTATATAGATAACATAGCTTTTCAAAGGCATTAATTGTGAGAGAATATAAAACTAATTTCAATATCTTCGTAATTCCTTAGCTTATCATATGGTACTTTAATTGAGCTCTTTATGAATATCAATATGAAGGCTCAATTTAGTTAGTCAAATATTATGATGATGGATTTATGAATTGTTTAAGTTTCTCTAGTTTTGTAGACTTAAATTATAATGGGAAATACTTTACTTGATGAAATAAGTAATAAGGATAATGATTAATTAGAAAGAAGCTTAATAAAGGCCTTATCAATACCTTTTGGACGACCAAATTCCCTGGTAGCTTTGACGTTTTAAACTCTTCCTTATATATGGTTATAGTTAATAAAAATTCTACTTCATATACAAAAGAGGAGAGTGAAAGTACCTTTCAAATTTTTTAATCATTTGATCAACCTAAAAGGATATAAGGAAGCAGTTAGGAAGGGGTAGCATTTCAAACTGATGGATATAAGGCTATTAAGTGTTAATTTGCAACAAATTAGAGAAGAGCTCAATATGTTTCTTAAAAAGCACCTTAATAAGGACATGATTTTCACCATCTTTAAAGAAATAAGTGAACTACTATTAGCTTATGAAGAGCTTTACACCAACCCTGATAGAAACGATGCCAAGTTGAAAGATATAGTTGCAGTTAACAAATACCCTCAAGTGCCTAAAGCTCATAATTCTCTCTTTAAACAAAAATTAATAGTTAAGAAGCTTTAAAATAGGGATAGGAATTTAGCTTATTTCTTTAATATGATCTAAGAAAGAAGAAACATAAAACAAAAAATAAGATTCTTAGTAGACCTAAATAGAGTCTTATGCTAGGAAAAATAGAAAATGAAAGTTTTAACTTTCAATTACTTTAACAATTTCTTAGGGGCTAAAGCTAACTTTACTTTCTTCATGCAAGTCTTAAAGCTCTTTCATTTCCTTAATCCTCACATAGGAACAAATATATTCTCTCAACGTACTCATTTTGTCCATTAAGGAAAAAAACGTTGTGTTCATTAGGCACCCTAACAAAGCATCAAGACCGAATGGCTTCAATACACTTTCTTTCAAAATCCTAGAATATGGTTAGCAATTTGATCACTAAGGTCATTAAGGAATTCTTCTCCTTTTCAAATTGCTTCAGGGAACTAAATAAGATGTGCATACACCTTGTTCCTAAGATTCCTAATCCCACTTTAATCAAGGATTGTAGAACTATTATTTATTATAACTCTCTCTATAAGATCATCTCTAATATATTAACTACTAAATTGAAAGATATATTAAAAGACATCATCAATCCCGCTTAAAGAGCCTCCATTCAAAAAAGATGCATTGGTGATAATATACTAATGGCAAATGATACAAATGATATTTTAATTTCATATTATAAGAAAAAAATCCATCAAAAGCTATTAAATTGAAATAGACTCTTACAAGGCTTTTAATTCCATTAACTAGATATCTTGAACACTTTTGAGGCTTTTGAATTTTCAAGTAAGTTCATCATATGGCTAGATCAATGCATCTCTACTCTTATATATAGTATTATACTCCATAGTGAACCTACTTTCTATTTAAAGGAGCTAAGGAAATTAAGCAAGATCATCCTCTATCACCTTATATATTCACTCTTTTCATTAAGTTCTTAACTACACTCATCACTCTTAATATTAGTCAAGGTATGCCTTTTGAATTTAACCATAAATGTAAGGATCAAAGGCCCATCAACTTATCTTTTGCTAGTGACTTGATCTAACTTTGTAGTGCTAATTAATAATCAATTAGAACTATTATAGACTCCCTCAATCAATTTTCAACTTTTTCAAGTCTTAAAGTTAATAACTCTGAAAGTCAAATGTTTATATATGCTACTCTAGATGATCTAACTCAGCAATTTTCCAACATTTTAGGCCTTAAGCTTCAGGTTCCACCATTTAAATACATGGGGATTCCCATCATAATTACAATACTCATATATATAAATTTCATACATTTGTTTAGCTTTATACATAAAAGAATTGAGAGTTATAAAAATAGTGCTCTTTCTTATTCTAGGAGACTCCAACTAATATCTTTGGTGCTAAAAAATCTTCATATACATATTGGAGTTCTCATATATCCCTACCTTAGAATTTGATCAAAGCCATTGAGAGGATCCTTAAGAACTTTTTCTAGTTTGGTCAAATAAGTAATCATCAAACAGCCAAAGAGAGTTAGTAAAAATGGTGTTTCCTAAGGATCAAAGAGTTTGGTATCAAATCTATAAGAGACACCAATAAAGTTCTAATTACAAAAAGAATTTAGAGACTTTTTAATGATTAAGAATTTATATGGGTTAAATGTATGCTTTCTAAAGATGAGATTCTTTAAGGAATAAGAATGGGAATAAGGAAAAGTCTAACTTTTGATTTGATAATTGGAGTAGCTTTGGTCCTATTACTTCCTAAATTTTATATGTTTCATAGATCAATTCTCAGTCAAGCTAGAGTTAAAAAATCATTATTGAGGGAGTGTGGCATTGTGAACATAGGGGATTCTCATCAATCATGACTTCAATCTTATATTACAATCCTAATCCAAATAGGGAGGATTTAATCATTTGGATGAGACATAATTCTAAATGCTTCACCAAAAACTCTTGCATATCTCTTTTTGATGAACTTGAGCAAGTTTTCCCCAGAGAAAATTGTTTGTTTTATTAAAAATTTACCAAAAGTATCATTTATTCTTTATCTCGAAATCAAAAGGAGGCTTAAATCTATAGATAAAATCAATTCGGAGAACAATGGTAACGAGCTATATATGTTTTTTCAAAATTAGGCTTGAAAGCTTAAATCAGTTCCTCTTCTAATGTAGCTGCACTAGTTTCATTTAGAACCATTTTCCAAGCTTATGTAGATTATAGTGTCAAGCCGAGAGTTGGTCCTAAGTGATAAGTTAGTTATCTAAGGCTAAACTTCAAAATGAAAATTATAGAACCATACTTAAACATGGTTTAAGCTACTGTGTTTATAGTATTTAGAGAGAAAGGAACATCAAAACATTCCAACATATAGAATATGATACCCATTCAATTTTCATGTTCGTATTCAACTAGACAAGAGAGGTTATAATTATAAAGAGAATACATTTAGAATGAACTAATGTATAAAAACAAGTTTGACTTTGCCTTTAATCCTTAAGGTTAAAGGGAATAAGTTCCATTCAATATAAAATATACTTCGCACTTCTTAAGTTTTAGGTTTTTCCTGAAGTCTTTGGTGATCCCTTAAGGTTCATCTTAATTGTTTTACCTTATAACCTTTTAAATCATTGTAAAGCTCTTCCTTACAAGTTAATTTGCTTTATCTTGTAAGTTATTATTGCATTGTTATTGTATTTTGGACTAGTGTTATTTGTCACTAGCTTTTGTTTATGATCAAACTTTGGTATTTTACCCTTTTTCGTAAGCTTTTAATTTAATTTCTTTCAAATTTCAAAAAATAATTAAGGTTTATCTCTTAAGAAGTTTAAACAAAATTTTTTAAGCCATAATTGAGTGGATTTTCATAAAATTAACTTGAAAAAAGAGATAAATGTTGTTTTATTTTTTATATGGTTAACCTATTGTTTTATATGGTATGAATTACACTTTTTAAGTTATTTTTATTTTGAATTCTCAAATAATGGTTACGATAATGTTCTACAGCATTGTAATGTGATAATGAGCAAGTGCATCAAGCTTTTGTATTATCTACTGATAAGTTTGTCACAAATTTGTAACCATGTCATAATTGTTTAAATTCCAATAAGAATAAAGTCACCATAATGACCTTGCAAGTTATTATTTGCACTGTTTTGTTTTTATACTGGGGATGTCTTTGATTTTATATTTGCTTATTCTAACCACAAGATTTGACTTTGTACGAGATTTTGACATGTGTTGATCACAAGAGTTGATGATTTGTACTCTGACAACTTTTTTATGGAGACCTTATCCTTATGCATTATGTTTCTATATATAGGTGTTTCATGATTTATTTGATAATATTCTCATTACAGATACTTATAGAATTTAGTATCATTATTATCCTATATTTGTGCTAATAATATACATTATCTAGTTTACAATCACCTTTTCTATAAATAACAACAATATTGCTATTGAAACTCTAACTGGTTTCAACTTTAAGAAGAAATTTAAAAATTAAATTAATTTCGCAAATATTCTTAATAAAATTTACTCTTTTGAAAATAACTTTCAAATACTTAGAATTTTTTTTAGATTTGTTAGAAATTTAAACTAATATGATTTTAATTAAGAAATTTAATTTGACACTGAACCACTCTAATTAGAATATGTAATAAGTTGTTTCAAAACATACTAATTCGTATATGAGATATCTTAGTAATCTCAAATCTTTAGATTAATTATAACAATAAAGAGAAAACTTATATACACATAAGTAATGTTCTATTCAGAATCTTCATAATTGGCGAGTTTAATAAACTTGTTCTCTAATATTTCCATACTCTAATCTATAAGATGAATTACTTCTTTAAAAGAAAGAAATATAATGTGTCTTATTCTTTCGACTCTATTAATGTCTAATTTTAATAGAGTGTGACTAGAAATTATTTACGAATAACTAGAAATTATTTAGGAATAATACATAAATATAATATGAATCTTATAATTATGATCTTATAATAATTTTACTTACAAAATATATTTATCTTATAAACTTTATCTACAAAATGTATAACTAATTGGTTGTATGACATAAGTCGACAACTAGTTCATCTTTAAAAAAGATGTATATTTAAATTTTAAAATATTACAAGAATTTATCATATCTTTTGTGAATATAAAAATGAATGATTACACCGTTAAAAGAATATCAAGTTTGTTTAAGTTCAACTTTCCATACGAACAAGCCTTTGTAACATTTTATGGTAAAAGCAAAATTTTCACATCATTAATACAGAACATTGTTGTAATAAAGTATTCTTAGCAAAACTAGCTCCATAAGAAACCAGCTAATAAATCTCTAAATAACTAACCTAAAGGCAACCCTTATTCTTGCGGAAGTGGTGCCTGAATGGAGGGGAACAGGAAGAGGTTAAGCTTACACCAGTGTGGGCGCGGTTTTACAATGTTCCAATTGAATACTGGACTACTAAAGGTTTGGGTCGGATAGCTAGTGCGGTAGGCCGATCGATACTAATGGATTCATAGACTGCAAGGATGTCTCGGATATTTTATGCCCGTCTGTGTGTGGAATTGGAGATTCAGAGGAAATGGCCTGCGGCTTTTCAATTGGCAACGTAAGATGAGGAGGGCCAAACTATCTTCAAGGAAATTCGAATTGAATATGAATGGCGGCCAGTTCCTCAGGGGTTGAAGAAGGAGTGGGCTCCTACTGGGAGGGTCTTTGAGACTGGCCTTCAGCAGGAGTTAGAGAAGAGAAAGGAGACATTTTCTAATCCCTCACCTCAACCGCAATTGGCACTAGAACCCAATCCCGAGTAGGCAAAAACCCGCTAGGAGGTCATTCGTGAACTCGAAGAGTTGAAGGCGCCTAGTAAGGAACAAAACCCTTTACCAAAAGTACCAATGCAAGAGGGAACAGACACTAGCTTGGAAGGGATTCCTCCCACCCAAATGCCATCTCACCTAAGGTCAGATGATCCTAATGGAGATAACGTGGAGGCCAATAGTGCTGCTATATTTTGGGCAGGTATATCTTCCTCTCCTAATTCTGAATTGGTTCCTTATAGTATAGGTAATACATGAGGGGCAGAGGGGGCATCCACAGCTAGGAATAATAGGAAATCTAGGAGAAAACAGAAGTAGGCTAGGTGGTGGTTCTTGGTTAGGTTTATGGATTTTATGTTTTGGAATATGAGGGGTCTTAATCACCCCAAAAAACAACTTGCTGTTCATGCTTGGATTAAGTGTCATTCAGTTTCTTTTGTTTGTTTAATAGAATTTAGGATTAGATCTTCTTCCTGTTTGAATAAGGTTTGCAACTCTCTATTCCCTAGCTGGGCCTTTTATAACAATATAGATCAATCTTCGAATGCTCGGATAGTGCTAGCCTGGCACCTGATCAACTTTTGTGCTCAATCATCTGCACTTCAGATCAATTTATTCACTTGGAATTGACTCCTAGACACTGTATTGAGGCTCTTCTGGTTACTTGTGTCTACGGTTCTAACAACCTTAATCATAGGAAGGCTCTTTGGTCTTCTTTGCCCAACATTTACCCAACTGTTGGTCAATCCCCTTGGCCCATTACAGGAGATTTTAATGTTGTCTTATATCCTTATGAAGTTGTGCCTTCTAGCCCCTCTGCCTTCAGTGGGATGAGCGATTTTAGACAATGTGTAGGAGACATAGGCCTTTATGACTTAAATTCCAATGTTACTAGTTTTTCATAGACCAATAAACAGTGCAGAGACTCACTCATTGCTAGGAAATTAGATCGAACCCTCATTAATGCTATTTGGAGCTTAAAGTTTCCTAATTCTTATTGTGTCATTCACAATCCTCACATCTCGGACCATTCTCCTTTAGTGGTTAGGTCTACAGTTCCTCGGTAAAAGAGAATTTCTCCTTTCCGATTCTCCAACTTCTTAACATCTCAACCCAATTTCTTATCCATTATAGAGGAAGCTTGGTCTTCTCGAGTTCAGGGCACTGCTATGTACTGTGTAGTAACTAAACTAAAGATGGTTAAAAAAGCCCTCAAGATCATGAATGTTGGTCAGATAGGGGATGTGAATGTTAGAGTAGAGACTTGTCAAGCTAATCTCAATCACATCCAGGATCAAATGAGACTTTTGCCTAGTTCTTCTCAGTTGTATACCGAGGAATCAGAAGCTATTAATGCGTTATTTTGAGCTATAGAGGATCATGAATCCTTTTTTAGACAAGCTTCTAGGATTAAATGGCTCAAAGAAGGGGACCGCAATACTAAATTTTTCCATAATTCTTTCATTGCCAATAGGAATTGAAATTCCATTCACTCCCTAGAGTTGGGCAATGGGCACAAGATATTAGGGTTCTTAGAAATTCAAGATCAATTCTTTGATCATTTTCAAGGTACTATAGGTACTCGAAAGGATCTTCATTCTTCCAAAGATTTTATGGGGAATCTTTTTCCTAACCCTTTATCTGAACAACTTACCAACCCTCTGGTTGCTGAAGTTTCTACTCGGGAAATTAGTGCAGCCTTTAACTCTCTGAACCCTAACAAGTCCCCTAGCCCAGATGGGTTTAATGGTTTCTTCTAAAAGAAAACTTGGCCTATCATTGGGGAGGAAGTGACCCAAGCGAATTTTTTTTCACTCAGGCAAACTCCTAAAAGAGATCAATTCAACATTTATCTCTCTTATTCCCAAAAACGCTCACCCATCCTTAGTTTTATACTATTGCCCAATTTTGTGTTGCAACATGATTTACAAGGTGATTGCAAAAATCATAGTGAATAGGCTCCGAACCATTCTTCCCTACATAGTTAGCCCCAATCAAAGTGCCTTTATTAAGAATCGACGTATAGGGGATAATATTTTGCTAGCCCAGGAAATTTTCAAGAACTATCACCTGTCTAATACTCATATAAGGTACGCCTTTAAAGTAGATCTTCTAAAAGCATATGATTCTATTCAATAGGATTTCCTTATGAATGCTCTGGAAGTAGTGGGCCTTCCTTTTCAGTTCCTTAGATGGGTCATGGAATGCATTTCCGCTCCTTCTTACTCTATTTTGATCAATGGTACTCCATCTAGGTTTTTCAAGGGTAAGTCAGGCTTAAGACAGGGTGATCCCTTATCTCCCTTTCTGTTCATTATTTGTATGGAAGTTTTGTCTAAGAATCTGAAGGTCTGTACAGAGAATTCCCCTTCCTTCAAATATCGTTGGAGGTGTCAAAGCCTTAAGCTCAACCATCTCCTCTTTGCTGATGACATATCGATGTTTTGTTATACGGATTTGTTCTCTGCTCAAACAATGCTTGACTCCTTATGCTCTTTCTCTATGTTTTCTGGTATGGATATGAATACTTCTAAAAGTCAATTTTTTTTATCCCCAGATGTGAACCAGTTAGCCCACCGAATGAAACTTATCTCTGGTATCCAGCGGGGCTCTCTCCCTATTAGGTATTTAGGGGTTCCTCTTATTACAGGATGTTTATCTAGAAGGGATTGCCTTCCTCTTCTCGACAAAATAGATACTAGGATCAACAGCTGGACTCATAAAAGTCTTTCATATGCCACCAGAATCCAATTGATGATCTCAGTTCTGTCTTCCTTCCAAGTTTACTGGTCTTCCCTTTTCAACCTTCCTTTATCCATTCTGAAGGATATAGAAAAGAAGCTTAGAAACTTTTTATGGGCTAGGAGTGATACAACCAGTCTTCCCAATGGAGTTCCATGCCTTACACATCAACCGGACAAGCTATACATGCCAAGTGGTCCAATTACAACGTAGCAAGTTTCAAGGCTTAAACAAGCAATGCAAGCTTTTGTTCAACCCCAAATCACAAGTCAAGTAAATGAGGAGGCCAAAATATCTACAGAGAAACACAAAAGAATACCCAAGCTTGTGACTTTATTAGAGAAGGCATTGGAAGAGGCTAGCACTTAGCCATTTATGCCCATTTTCAATAATTTGGGCTTATTATTTATTTTCTCTTATTTTAGTCCCAAGGACTTATTTATGGGTTGTTCTTTTAGTTAGTAGCATATACTTTGTTTGTCTGGGTTATTTTGAGACTTATT
>JANZXR010000172.1:17830375-17847994 GCA_027575705.1 Erythroxylum echinodendron | reverse complement strand
TTTTTGATTTCTTTGGGATTGGGTCTCAAACTTATGATTTGGGGTTTGATCTAGCATGTTCTTAGAATAGAAAGATTCGGGTTTTGATTCAATAGGATTAGGGGGTTTCAAGAACCTTGTTTTCTTGGGGTTTCTGTATCAAGGAGTGTAGCATCAAAACATCATGCCAAGGTTAAATGGAATGATATTTGTAGATCTAAAAAGGAGGGTGGCTTAAGAGTAAAACACTTGACCACTTGGAACCATGCTTTAATAAGGAACCGGATTTGGATGCTTTTTGAAGATAGTGAGGCTTTGTGGGTAAAGTGGGTGCACACCATTATTTTGAGAAGAAGTAACTTTTGGAGTGTCCAACCCACCTATAATAGTTCTTGGAGTTGGAGAAAACTTTTATTTGTGAGGGATAAGCTAAGGAATCAATTTAGATTTAGGATTGGCAATGGCATATCTACTTTTTTATGGCAGGACCCTTGGCATCCGAGAGGCATCTTGCAGACCTTTTCGTTTCCAAGAGAGATAAATGGTTCAGAACTTCCAATGATAGCCCAAGTTTTTGAAGTCATCAACCAGGATGAGTGGTGTTGGCAAGCTGTGTCCTTAGAGCTCATCAGGAACCTTGAAGTACCTCGGTATTTCCCAAATAGCTCTAACCCTGATAGGCTGGAATGGCTAGCAGGAACCACTAGACAGTACACAACTACTTCTGCCTATAACTTCTTGCATCCCCCTACCCAGGACGTCCCATGGTTTAAGCTCGTGTGGGATAAAAGAAGTCGGCCTCAGTGCTCTTTTATCCTTTGGCTAGCCTTCCATCACAAACTTCAAACTCGTGACAAACTTCCCTACCTATACACCCCTAACCATTGTTCATTGTGCCTTTCGGCTAATGAAACCTTAGACCACTTGTTTTTTGAATGCTCCTTTTCTAAATCAGTTTGGGACCAAAGCCTCACTCATTTCCATGTACAATGCCTAAGTCAGCCTATCCTCCCGTTCCTTCTCACATGGTTCCAATGTACACCTGATACCCGTGTAAGAAACCTATTTCCACTGTTGCTTTCTACTGTGGTGTACCACATTTGGTCCGAAAGGAATGCTAGAGCATTTAAAGATGAAGCCAAGGATATTGGAAGTGTCTGTCTCGGAGCAATCTCCCAAGTTAAGGAGAATCTAGCCCAAACACTGAGAGGAGGTAATTAACTAAGTTTATTACATTTTTTTTATTTTGCAGGTCTGACAACATATGGATTGCTAATGGTCGGTTCAAAAGTGTATACAGTGGGTAGTGGAAAGGGGTCAGATGTCCCAACTTGCTATGCACACCATAGAGGCACCCTCTTGGTTGTGGAGGCTGTTCCTATTCTGCCAAATGCTTAAGTACCGTAAGGAGAGGATGGTGACTTCAATCAATTCATTTTAATCCTTATTGCTGGTCTTGTCATTATTCATAGAATGCAAAAGTTATTACTTTCTGTTACCTTGGTATCTTTGAACTCTGGTGATTTGCGTATGGTTGGTAGTGATGTTCTTCAGCATCTTGGGTGGTACATATGTATAGGTTAGTGTGTGACTATTAGGTGGCTATTAAGTATATAGGGTACAATGGTACCTAATGTTCTTAGTTAAGATGATAATTTTGGCCAAGGAAGAGATGTGCACTTAGGCAATCTCTTGTTTTGTATATAACTCCTATTTCTTATTTTATAACATTGTCTGATTTACCAAAAAAATATCAACAAGAAGAACGAACTCCTCAAGTTGCAACAACAAAACAATATGAGAGTAAGAAACTTTAAATGATGAAACAAACACCAAAATTTACGTGAAAAACCCCTTAGTGTAGAGGGAAAAACAATGGGGCAAACCAAAAAATAAACCCACTAAACTCAATAAGAATTTATAAAAAAAGGTTGATCTCTCATCCCCCAATATTAAGTTGTCCCAAAAAGTTTTAGGATTGAAACTAAAGTTCATGTTACAATCAATAATCAATCTTTAAAACAATCAAACAAGGATGAGAATACAACACTCTTTATCCTCTCTCTATTTTTCTCATTTTTTGATATTGTGATCGTACTCCTTGAAAAAATCCTTTGTTTTTTCTCTTTTATATCACTAAATAAATTTTTCTGCAAGTTGCACGGTCACTTATAAGGTTGTATAATTAACTGTGTATCTTTTAACACTGCCTCAGTCGCAAACATACACAGTTATAGAGAGTTACACAATCTCCACACATGATCATGTATCTTCACACAGGCATGTAAAAGATTGTGTGTGTCTTTGCCTACTCACACTTTCTTCACAAGTTTACACAGACTTACACAGTTGATTAACACGGTCCTGTAAGTCAAGACACAGGCATGTAGCAATCTACACTGTCGTGTGTCTTCCTATAAGAGATTCTTCGATCTTGTCTTCACTTGTTAGTCATTTGGACAAACCATAAAGTTGTCCACGATCACTTAAAGTCTCAAAATAGGGCTGGACAATTAATAATCTCCCCCTCAAGCCCAAATATGGAGAAGACACATTATTCTCCATCATTTACTTGAGATATATCCCAGCAAGCTTATAATAAAAATCATGCTTGTTTTTAGGAACTACTTTAGTTAGCATATCAGCACCATTCAAATCTATATAAACCTTCTTTAACAATAATTTTTTCTCTTCTATCATAAACCTTAACCAATGGTATCTGACTTACATGTGCTTTGTACAATAATGATAGATAGTATTTTTGCTCAAGTCAATAACACTTTTTCTGTCACAAAATACTATATAATATTCTTATTTCATATCCAATTCTTGAAGGAACCTTTTCAGCTAGAGCATTTCCTTACAAGCTTCCACTACAACTACATATTCTGCTTTAGTCATAGGTAAAGATATATGCTTTTATAGCTTGGATTGCTATGAGATGGCTCCCTCTATAAAATCGAACAGAAAACCTGAAATGGATTTTCTTCCATTAAGATCTTCAGCCATATCTGCATTCATAACATCTTCTAGAATTGGCTCACCATCACCAAAATACAAACTCCACTTTGATGTGTCTCTCAAATATTTTAGAATCCATTTCACTATTCTATGGTGATCCTTCCCTAGATTTGACAAGAATATACTCATCATCCCAACATCTTGAGCAATATTTAGCCTTATGCACACTATTGCATACATCAAAGACCTTACTACAAATGAGCATAGAATAGAGGACATATCATATTTCTCCTTTTTTATTAAGGGACATGCACACTTACACAGTTTGAAGTGAGATTTCAATGGCATGCTAATTGGCTTGGTATGTTGCACATTAAACCTTTTTAACACTAGTTCAATATATCTCTCCTAAGATAACCATAATTGGTTTTTCTTTTTGTCTGGAGTTATCTCCATGCTTAAAATCTATTTTCCAAGTCCCAAAACTTTCATATTAACAGATTTGGATAAGTCATCCTTCCATTTTCAAGTTCTTCCAATGTTTGAGCCCATAATCAACATATCATCAACTTAAAGAAAAAGAATGATGAAATTCTCATATGAGAACTTCTTGAAATACACACAAGCATGAGAATAATTTCATTTGAAATTATTATCCGTCATAAATGAATTAAACTTCCAATACCACTACCTTGGAGCTTATGTTAAGTCATAAAGAATTTTCTTTAATTTGTAGACAAAAATTTCTTCATCTTTAACTTTGAAACCTTCTGGCTGCTTCATGTATAACTCCTCTTCCAAATCTCCATGCAAGAAGGTTTTCTTAACATCCAACTGCTTGAGTTCAAGATCCAACTAGGTAGTTAGACCCCATATTGTTCAGATTGAGGCCATCTTAACTAAAGGGGAAAATATTTCATTAGATTCAATACCCTTATTTTGATTAAATCCTTTCACTACTAGCCTTGTCTTGTGCTTTACCATCTTCTTACAATCTCTTTTTATCTTAAACACCCATTAGCCTTGTCTTGTGCTTTACCATCTTCTTACAATCTCTTTTTATCTTAAACACCCATTTATTATTCAATGTCTTTTTGCCTTCTCGAAGCTTTACAAGATCATATATATTATTCTTCTTTAAGGAATCCATCTCTTCCTTTATAGCGACCAGCTAGAGATCTTCAACTTCACACGATGCAACCTCTTTCACATTCTCAGGCTCCCCCTAGTAGTAAGTAACATGTATTTAGAACTTGGATGCCCCTTTTTGATCTTTGAAGTTATGTTTCATCAACTGTTGGATCCAATTGCTCCCTCTACTCATTATCCTTATTGGATTCATCTGTTCTATTTTCTGGATATGGTTCATATAACTCTTCATTATCAGATTGTATATGATCACTACCAATGTGTGCTTGGTTACACACTTCATCTTCTTCACTTGTAAATTGCTTAATAGTCAAAGGAATTAGTAAAGAGCTAACTATGCCATTTGATGAGCTGTGGAGTGATGATTTATCTCCAGTCGGAATATCATCACCTCCCTTATGCTCTTGGAACACCACATCCCTGCTCCTGACCACCTTTTTCTTCTCTAGGTTATAAAGTATAAAGTCAAACTAATCACCAACATATCCAGCAAAGATGCAAGGTATCGACATTGGGTCAAGCTTCTTTCTGTAATTTTTAGGTATGTGTGAATACCTTGCAGCCAAAAACTCTTAAATGATGATATATGGGATCCTTGGTAATTCATGTCTTTTTTATCTCTAGAATTTGATCAATTTTTAGACTTTCAATAACTGTTGGGATCTCTACATTTGTTCCTTCCCATGCTTTATATCACAAAAGCTTGCACATTTTTGGCTTCAATCTCCTTTCTTTTGATTTCTTCATTAAACAGATTATGTTCGATTACATCCAAAGAGAGCACATCTTCAAGAGCTGAGTTGCTAATTGTCACCATTAATATTTCCTAGTTATTCGGTAACAAGCTAAATAAGATCAAAGCTTGAAGCTTATCATTAAGAATGATCTTTATTGTAGTAAGTTTGTTGATTATGTCATGGAAATCACTTAATGCTCCGACAATAATTTCCCAACTTTTAACTTTAAGTTCACAAGCCTTTTAATTAAAGAGGCCTTATTATGAGCAGTATTCCTTTCATTTAGACCTTCTAGCTTCTTCCATAGCTCAAAGGATCCGCTTCTTAAGATACATGGTTGAATATGCTGATATCAATCTATTGTCTTATAGTACCCAAAGTTTTGCGCTTCATTTTTTCCTATTCTTTATTTGACATCTTTTTAGGTTTTGAAGGAACATCATCCTTCATACCTTTATCCACATTAATAGGATCAAAGATATCCTTGCAATACAAAAGGTCCTTCCTCATGGTCCTCCATATCAAGTAATTTAGAGGTGTTAATTTAATCATAGAGCAGTTTCCACTTTCCATTATGATGACTCTGATACCACTTATAGGGAGACAAACAACACAACTCTCTAAAAAATCAATCAAATAGAAGCAACAAGAAAGAACTCTTAAAGTTATAGTAGCAAAATAATATGAGAATAAGAAACTTTAAATGATGAAACAAACACCAAGATTTATGTGAAAAACTCTGCAGTGTAGAGAGAAAAATTACAGGGCAAATTGATAAATAAATCCACTAAACTCAATAAGGATTTGCATAAAAAGTTGATCTCTCACCCTCAATAATAAGTTGTCTCACAAAGTTTCAGGATTGAAACTAAAGTTAATATTACAATCAACAATCACTCAAACTAATCCCTAAAATAATCAAACAAGTATAAGAATACAACACTCTTTGCCCTTTTTTTGTTTTTCTCACTTTTGGACATTTTGTTCACACTCTTTGCAAAAACTTAAATCTTTTTTTGTTTATATTAAATAATATTTTTGCAAATTACAAGGTCTCTTACATGGTCATGTAAGTAACCGTGTATCTTCCAGCACTGCCTTAGTTGAAAACATACACAATTAAAGAGAGTTACATGGTCTCTAAACATGATCGTGTATCTTCACACGAGCAGTTATAAGACTACTTATATGTTCATACTATTTATATCTTCATCTCTTCACACTTTCTTCACACGTTTATAAGAACTTATACAGTTGATCTATAAGGTCATGTAAGTCAAGAAATGGTCGTGTAGCACTCTACATGGCCATATATCTCCCCAGAAGAGATTTTTTCATCTTTTCTTCACTTATTTGTCATTCTCACGAACTATAAAGCAGTCTACGATCACCAAAAGTCTCAAAATAGGGTTGGACACTAAACACTAGATTGGCTTTGTATCTTTTTGATTAGTAATGACTAATTTCTCTATGGAAGAAACTTTTGTATGGATGTATTTGTTAAAATTAGTTTTGACGAATTTAGTAACAAAAACTCACGTGTTTTAATTTATTTTATTTTTCTCTTAATTCTCTACATCGAAAATACTAGAATTTAGATAGAAGATATATTTCACTTTATTCCCTAGAGGCCATACTAGGACTGTACAATGGACTACTTGAAGAAAAGTTCTAAACCAAACTACTTTTAGAACGAATTTTATTTTTCAAAACCAATCAAATTGTAAATGTTTAAATTACCTCATAATAGTCCATATAAAGTTATAAATTCAACTTGGATTAGATGGTTTAAATAATTTTGAAATTGTTTTGTAAAAATTTTATTGTTGAAAATAAACACATATAAAAGAGTTTAATTTTATATAAATTAAAGTACACGAGCTTTTAACTAGTTATAAATATTTTAACAAATAATTAAGATGTTTATTTTATTTTTATAAAATTTTGAATCTTCTTAATTATTTTTAGGATAAAAGCTACAAAACTCTCTTGTAGTTTAAAGCTACAAAACTCTCTTGTAGTTTAACTAATTTTAAAATTTTTTGAAATTAAAAAAACTCTTTTGTTTGTCAATTTTTCATAAAACATTTTTCTTATACTTATATTTAAAAAACAACGGTAAAAGACATATGGTATAAACATTACATGTGGACAATATTAGTTTATACCCTATAAACAATCATTTGGTTGTAGTTTAGTGACAAAATAAGTTAAAAGTGTTCTTTATCTACATATTCAGATGTATATAATAAAGTCTATAGGATAAATATACATTGCAAATAAAATTATGATGAGATCATAATTATCATATTCATATTGCATTCATGTATTAGCTATAAATTATTTATAGTGATTGTTTTATTGAGACTAGACAATAACAGAGCACGAAAGACTAACATACATTATGTTTTTACATATGAAAGTAGTAGTCGGTCTCATAGATTAAAGTATAGAGATATTTAAACAAATATGTGGGTGCTTATCATAGAAGAAGTTTACTGAACTAACCCTATATGAGAAATTCATTTGAAATATTACTTGTATGTTTATAAAAATTCTCGTTGCAATGATCTTTAAGTGATAATTTTACTTTAGAGCTACAAAGTTATTTAATATAGGTATTGTTCTGTTTTGATACTATTTATAACCTACTAGTCAATGGTAGCTCAGTTGGTAGTCACTAGATATAATATGATCTATATAGAGATAGTTGAGTGATAAATATAGGATTGATCACCCTAAAGTAATTAGAAAAATGTTTCATTGATTTCTATTAGAATTGAATTAGGAAATACTTAGCAAAGGTGGAATGATGTTTTGTAAATAGTTTGCAAATGTCATCAATATAATTAATTACTAAAAGTATAGAACTAACATAATTGGACTCAAATAGAATATACATTATTTCCATGCTCTATGTCTAATTAGAACATTGTATAATGAAAGAATTGAATAATATAAAAAAATTATACACAAAAGGGTTAGTCAAAATCATTTTGACATTCCTAAATATATAGGTGATCATGAACTATTGCTAAGCACTAATTTTAATCTATGAATGTAAATTGTTTAATTAGAGAATTAAAGATAAATTAAAGGATTTTAATTTATTTAATCTTAAATACAATTAGATAAATAATTTATATCATTGTTTAATATATTTGGGAACCTAATGGACCACACACAAAGAATATATTAAAAAGAGAAACATATTTAATCAAGCTAGACTTGATTGTAAAGTTTGAAAATTATGATTAAATATGAGATATTTGACAAATAACGATCAATATGAGATATTGGATCCTATTTGGACATAATTAGTATTTAATTAGAATTATTTGTAATTTTAATTAAAATTTAATTAAAATTAGAATTTAATTAAATTACTATAATGTACAAAACTTATTATAAATATATTTAAGCTCTAAGAGAACTAGCACTCCTTGCCTAACCCTTTTTGAAATAGATATAGACTTCTCTTAACATATTTTATAGATACCGTTAGAGGTCGAACACTTGTGCGACTATGGTGATTAAGATGAGTTGATTTAGTAAGTAGTTCGAGGGATACAACAAGAAAAACATTAAGCTTCAGAAAAATATTAATTACAATTATACTTTATTACAATTTATGAGTCAATTATTTTATAGATTTTTTATGAACTTGGCTTTCGGGAAATCAAATTGTAATATTTACCAAAAAAAATCAAATTGTAATATCCTAGTTTGGTTATTAAACTGTGTACTGTGTTGTACATATATTTTATAAAGTATGCTCTATTTATAGTATACTAGAGTCATATAAGTGTTTAAATGTATTATTGAGATTATAACGGAGATCATGGATATACTAGAGATGGTTTTGGAGTCGACCAAAAATTTTCGAAAACTCTGAAAAGCTACGGAATGAGTCCGAACAAGCTTTAAAAGCCTAGAAATATATTTTAGAGATTGAGATGACACTTTTGAATTAAACCTGGATGATTTCGGTGACATTTGGTATTTTTCAGATTCGATCTGAAAATTTTTCTAGGTAACCAAAAAGTTACCAAATAACTTCAAAATATTATGAAAAGCTCCAAGAATATGATTGGAGTCTATAGGAACTGAAGCAGCTCAAAATAGAGATTGTTTGAGTAGAATTCGGATAATCCGAAATTATTGAACTAAAAAGCCCTTTTTGGAAAATATTGGGTATTGATGATTTTAAACTCATTCAAATTTTTTAAAGCATTCAATCAATAAGTATTGACCTTACTTAGAGTATTTCATAGTCAATTTGATGATAAGACAGTTGTATAATATTTTCGGGATTTAATTTGGTCAGTTGGTGGATTAAATGCATTAAAGGGCAATTTGGTCTTTTCGTACTTATTAAGGGAAATTTGGTCTTTTTACATAATATTAGTAGATTGATGAGTAATTGGAGATGACCAATGAGAAAATGACATGAGTGTGATGAGTCATTAGTGATGACAAATAGGAGGGTGACATATGTAATCCATTAAATTAGTATAAAATGCAAAACTTAAGACATTTTGCTTCATTTTGGGAGAGGGCTATGAGAGTGACATGAAAGATCCCAAGAAAAAAAGAAAAGAAAAGGAAAGAGAAAGGAGAAGAGAGGTTCCACTATGGCTATGGAAAAGTGATCCAAACCATTTTTCATGCTCTTCTACCTCCAATCAAGCATCCAATAAAGTTCCATAGCCATTCAAGTGAAGAAGAAGAAGAAGAAAATGGGTTGAAAAGCTTACTAATCTTGTTGAAAATTTTGATTTGTTGGTTTATAGGTTAGATTTGGTTTTGATGGTGTAAATTGCACTCTTTTAATGACATATCAAGGTTTTATTACATTGGAAGCCATTGGAAAAAGAAAATCACTTGAATATAGTGTATGGAACATTGGTCAAACTTGGTCAAAGGTGAGATATACTGCTTAAAGTGTTTTATTTTTCCATTTGATGATTTAAGATTAATGAATGACATAGGGAAGTTAGTTTAATGACCTAAGAATGAAAGAAAAACCATGGAAATGATCAGATGAGTGTTTGGCCATGGCTAGGGTTGTTAATGTGATGTGATATAATCCAATCTCCTATTTTGATGTTTTATGATGTTTATAGCATGATTTTGATGGTAATGAAGTAAAGAAATGAAAAGGAATTGATGTGGAATTGATTTTGGTTGAAATTCGACCTAGAGTGTTTGATTTTGGAAAAAATTTGTTAATAAAATTTTATAGCTTACATGTGTGTATTAAAATGTCATGGAAGTGAATTTGGATTGATTTTAAGTGTTAGAAATCAAATGGAATTGAATTGGGAATGTTTAATGTTAAATATGTTAAGTTTAGCTTTAAGGGCATTTTTGGAATAAAAATATGGTTATGATGTAATGACCATGTGAATATGATTATGGATGGTCATTAAATGTATTTGTGGTATTGAAATTATTAAATGAAGTGTTATGTTATTGTTTGGAGAAAAATTAGTATATAGGGTGTATATGGAAAATAATGAAATTGACATGGTTTATGGTGTATTTGAATGGAAAATGTGTTAAGGAGTTAAATGTATTCATGTTAGGTTTTTAGATCGAAAAATGAAACGAACTTAAGGATTTTGAAGTGGTGAAAAGGAAACTAACAAGTTGTGAGTGTATTTTAATTGTTTTATATGAATAAACTCTTTGTAAAAGAATTTATGACATGTGAGTGTACTTTAAATTGATTTTATGCAAATGATTTTCATTGGATCATGAAATGAATATTTATGTTGAGTTTTATGTGAATGATATTTTACAAGTGAATATTGCTAGCATAAGATTATGCTTTAGTAATATATAAGTTTTAACTTGCAAGTTAAATTTTGTATAATTGGAAGTTACATTGAAATTATGCATTAAATTAAATGATTATGGATCCTCCCATACCTGATTTAGAAAATAAGATGAGTTATAAATGTAAGAGTTGCTTTTGCCTATGGTACACTGCTAGGCTTTATACATGTTATTATACCGATATATTGATAGTGGTTAACCTATTGCGGGTAAGCGATGTAAAACTAGCTCTGTGACTTGTTACGATAAGCGATGCAAAACCAGCTCTGCAACTACCAATCTATAACAGTTAAACTGTTGTAGGTAAGTAATGTAACATCAGCTCCGTGACTTTAGGCCTAATATGTCGTATGGTAAAGAAACTAGTAGTGAGCTATGTTGAGTAAGAAAAGTCATGTAATAATAATGCCGCCACTTTTTATTTTAAAAAGTGATTTGAGAAGTACCATATAGTATCAATTATAGTGTTGGCTTATTTTCAGTATGACAGCTTTCAGAAAACTTATTGCCACCACTATTTATTGTTTTAGAAAAAGGAAAATGAAAAATAAAAACTTGTATATTATGAGTTTAATGTTAAAAGCATTTTGGAATAGTATTTCAAAAAAATTGAAATTGTGTTTTATGAGATTTTATGTTATTACCAGATTTGATGATGCATAAATAAATTCTTATGACAAATGCTTTACCATGAGCTTTATGATTGTATGGGAATATTGCAGTTATACTATTATGAAAAGTTTAATTTTTTTAGTAAATTGATTACACTTACGAAGCTCATTTAGCTCACTCTTATTTTATGTTTTCAAACAAACTACCTCACGTATGCATACAAATGCTGCAATAAGTGGAACTCCGTTGTAGGATAAGTTGCATCGTCGGGTGCTGTTATGTTTGTGTCATTTTCATATGTACATTTATGTAAAGAAAGGATGTATATGAAGGCTTTTAAATGAAATGCATGAATATGTTTCAGCTTTTTAAAGTTTATTGTAGTGATTGTTGTGAATTATTTGTTTGGGGTTGCTTGTGAGTGTACTTAAAGTCCAATTCTCACTATTTTCCAAACTTTTAACTTTTAAAATATAAAATGTTTTTAACAGTTAAATTACTTGACTTTACAAGAACCCTTCGGATAAGTTAGATATCAATTGGAGGGTTACTGTGGGGTCACTAGGAGGACTCCACTCAAGTTTCAGAAGGAAATTTCAGGATGGGTCCTTTCACAAATACGGAAAATTTTGTAATTATTTCGCTAGGATCAAATCTCGCCCCAATTTTTTACTGTGATGTCAAAGCCATATTTTAATTTTTTAATTGATTAAAATTGTTTGATTGTTATTAATATTTAATTTTGTAATTAAAAAGTACAACTCTAAATGTTTCAATTTTTTTCCATTTTTTGTTGCCTTTGTCTAACTTTGTTGTAATTTTTTGTTTCTCAAATTAAAAAACCACAACAGTTTTACAAAAACAAGATAATATCGTTTGTGTTAATTTTGACATCACATTTTCTTAAACAAAAAAACAACATATCCTATTTTCTTGTCTCTATTATCATCTTTAGCAAACCCATCTTGAATAATACTACTCATCCTTTTTACATCTATTTTGTTGTCCCAAGCTCCTTTTTTCCTTCTCATTTGTTTCTTATTTTCTTTTGGACTCTTGCCTCAAAATTACATCCAATTTCATATACCTCCATACCTAACACAATATCCAACAAATTTTTACAAGCCCCAAGCTTCGACTCTCTCGGGGACACATAAATGAGGCAGCTCCGACGGTGGCAATGAAGACTGGAGATTGAAAGAGAAACAAAAAGTAGAGGAACTGTTAAGGCAAAATATCAACTAAGGGTAACATTATGGAAATAGAGAGAGAGTACAGAGATGAGAGACGATACAGAGGCAAAAAGAAGATAAGAACAAGCGTTGTGTTTATTAACCAATGAGGAATAAATGAGATTAAAAAATCATATATTTCAAACTTAAAAAGCTTATCTCCTCTGTATATATTTTAGTCTTGTCACATTCCTCTTTCATAAGGCTGACCCAATGTAGTACCTTGATTGATTGATAGGAATTTCGTGTAAGAAGAAGGAGTTTCCGAAGAAGAAGGAAACAGAGGAAGTAGTCGTTCTTTCATTACTGCTAGTTTAAATAAGGAAACAATATCTAAATAACCTCCTGCTTACAAGGAAACATGAAACAAACTGATCGTGGATATTTCCGCTACATTACTGAAAAAGAAACTTAAGCAACTAATTTTACACCTCTAGCAGAGTTAACGGCTATAAAGACCAAGTCTTCTAGGTCTTCTGCAATTGATCCTTCTCACGTGCACTGCATGTATTTTCCATTTGTCATTCCTTTCTACTATAGATAATCCTTGACCTCAAGGATTGAAATATGGATAAGTATGGGCAAAACGATGACGATTTTCCCATGTTACATCTTCTATTGGAGCCCTAACCCATTTGACAAGGATTTCTTCACGCTCTCTATACTGTCCCTTCTTAATAATTCGACAATTTAGGATGGCCTCAGGTTATGGTAGGATGGTTGATTTGTCATAAACGGGAGGAGGAGAATTTTGTGAAGGCAGAGAACCAATGTGTTTCTTGAGGAGACTTACATGAAAGACATTATAGATACGAGCATCCGCTGGAAGTCGAAGCTTGTAAGCCACAGAACCCACCTTGCCAATAATTTCATATGGTCCAAAATATCTGATAGAGAGTTTGAGAGAGTGATGAAAAGCTACTGATTTTTATCTGTAAGACTGCAATTGCAAATACACATAATCCCCAACTTGGAAAGTAACATCCCTGCGATAAAGGTCTGTTAATTGTTTCATCCTGTTACGGGCAGAAGTGAGGTTTAATCGGAGCTCTGTGAGTATTTCATCTCGGTTGTGAAGGACTTCTTCAACAGCTTCAACCTTGGTGGTGCCAGGAATATAAGCGTGCAAGCTTGGAGGAGGGGTGCTATACATGACTTCAAAAGGGGACAACTTGGTTGCGAAATAGGCGGAAGTATTGTAACTCAATTCCACCCAAGTTAGCAATTCCTTCCACTTGTGAGGTCTGTCATGGATGTAACAACTAGGTACTGTTTAAGCACTCGATTCACCACTTCGATTTGTCCATCCGTTTGGGGATGATAGTTGGAACTCAAGCAAAGAGCTGTACCCTGCAAATTGAAAAGTGTCTTCCAAAAGGAGCTTATAAATACCTTATCCCGATCACTGATTATGGAAGAAGGAAAACTATGAAGCTTGACGATGTGGTGAATGAATTCTTTTGCCACAGTTACAGCGGTGAATGGGTGTTTCAAGGGAAAAAAGTGAGCATATTTGCTTAGTCGATCAACCACTACCATGATCACATCAAAGTCTTGAGATGGAGGAAGACCTTCCATAAAATCTATGGAAATATCAAACCATATTTTTTCTAGGAGTTGTAATGGTTGAAGTAATCCTGCAGGGCATTGATTCTCGATCTTACATCATATAGAGCATTCTTTGATGAAATTCTTGATTGTATTCCTTATGCCAGGCCAAGTGACATAAGATTTTATTCATGCAAGGGTCCTGTTGAATCCAAAATGGCCTCCAACTAGTGAGCAGTGATTATCTGAGAGAATCCCTGGAATTAAGGAAGAGGTGGGACTGATCATGATCTTTCCTTGTTTAAACAAAACTCTACTTTTGGTTAGATAATTATGAGGAGATTTTAATTCTTGAAAATAAGGAAGAGTTGTTGTTTCGTGCTGTAGAATGGGCCATCAATTTGCTTGTATACGTGAAATTGCAAGAAAGGAAAATTCTAATTTATGTGAAAGTGCATCTGCCCCTTGATTTTCAACTCCCTTCTTGTACTAAATTTGATAATCATATCCCAATATTTTGGGAAGCCATCAAATTTGCGTGGGGGTTGAGACCCGTTACTCCAGGAGATATTTCATACTTCTTTGGTCTGTACGTACAATGAAAGGTCTACCCAATAAATATGGTCTCCATTTTCTGATTGCCTTTGCTACAACCAAGATCTCCTTATCATATGTTGATAATGACAAGGAACTCCCCTTCAATGCTTCACTAAAAAAAGCAATTGGCTAGTTATTCTATGATAATATTGCTTCAATCCCGATTCCATAAGCATCACATTCCACAACAAAAGACTGGTCAAAGTCAGGTAACTTAAGAACAGGAGGAGATGTGAGAACTGATTTGAGATTATTGAAGGCGACTTTTGTTTCTGCAGTCCATTTGAATCCTTCCTTGGTGGTTAACTGAGTGAGAGTGGTGGCTATGCTCCCAAAACCTCTAATAAATTTCTTGTAATATCTTGCAAGCCTAAGAAAACCCCTTACCCCCTTCACAGTAGCAAGAACCGGTCATTTCTGAACTACCTCTATTTTTTGTGGGTCTACAGCAACTCCTGCCGTTGAGATTATATGTCCCAAATAATCTACCTAAGTAACTCCAAACTTACACTTAGACCGTTTAACTACCAAATAATTTTGAACAAGAATGGATAAAATAGACCTGAGGTGATAAAGGTGCTCCTGTCACGTTCTACTATATATCAATATGTCATTAAAAAATACCAATACAAACTTCCTCAAGAACGGTTGAAAGAGGTCATTCATTAAACTTTGAAAAGTTGCTGGCGCATTTGTGAGTCCAAACGGCATAACCACAAACTTGTAGTGGCCTTTGTGTGTTTGAAACACTGTTTTGTATGTATCATCTTCTTTAACTCTGATTTGATGATAACCGAATCGCAGATCAAGCTTGGAAAAATACGTAGCCCCATATAATTCTTCCAATAGCTCATCAATGAATAGTATGGGATATTTATCTTTTACTGTGGCCGCATTTAATTTCCGATAGTCCACACAGAATCGCCAAGAGCCGTCCTGCTTTTTGACAAGTAAAACTGGTGAATGGATTGATACTAGGACGTATGATAGCTGAATCAAGGAATTCCTTGAACATGTCTTCGATGGCCTTTTTCTGATAATGGGGGTAGCGATAAGGTCGGACGCTGATAGGCCCATAAGTTTTCTTCATCATAATTCGGTGGTCTTGTGACCGAGTAGGAGGTAGTTGGGTGAGTGGCGCAAAGATTGCAGGAAATTTGTTTAAAAGAGCCTGCAGTCACTGGGCAAAGTGTCAGATTCTAGATCCTGTTGATTGTCTATAAGTGACTTGAAGAAGATATCCCATACCTGTAAGTTGGCATAGCTCCTTCTCCTTTAAAGGTCCCAATTCAAATTGTGTAAGGCCATAAAAAACATGTTGCTTGCTGAGATCTTGAAGGACATTCTGAGCTGTTTGTAATCAGTTTCAAATGGCCCTAAAGCTAGCTTTTGGGGTGTGGCTCTCCTAAAGTCCTTATTAATTGGTATCAGAGTTGGTCTTGAAGTGGTGGTCGTAGTGGCATGAGAGTGCCAGTCGTGACCAATAAGGATCTCAGAGTGGTGGCCCATGGAGTGGTGACCTGAAAGTGTCAACCGTGACCAACATGGTCGTGACCAATGAGGACGTTGGTCCTTATTGGGGGACTAATGTTACAGTTTGATTCAATTGCAAGGTATGGGACTTGGATCCCACATTGATTAAATACAAAGTTAGTGTGGAATTTATAAGGACTTTGGGCTCTCCACTCTCATAAGCTAGTTTTAGGGGTGTGACTCTCCTAAAGTCCTTATCAATGATGTGTA
The DNA here is from genome assembly GCA_027575705.1 of Erythroxylum echinodendron. Classification (NCBI taxonomy): domain Eukaryota; kingdom Viridiplantae; phylum Streptophyta; class Magnoliopsida; order Malpighiales; family Erythroxylaceae; genus Erythroxylum; species Erythroxylum echinodendron. Next base: position 17,831,595 of record JANZXR010000172.1, on the reverse strand, counting down.
AAATGCAAACAAAGGAACTAATTTATCATAACCATATGATGCTGTGTGGAAATAAATAATAATAAATAATTTGTTAATAAAAGGATAAATAACCACTAATAATTAATGGTTATATAATTAGTTCTTATTCTTTAAAAATTTCAATTTCTATGTACACTATAAAGAGAAAATATTGTACTTAAAAAAAAGTAAAATTCTAAAATTTAATTTTATGATATTAAAAGTATTAGTATCTGTTAATCAAAATTAAAAAATATTGATGTATTTTTTATTTCAATAAATATATTATTTTTACTTACTCGTATAATTTTTACTTCTTATTTATTATATATTGGTTTTATAGTGGCCTAATATTTGTTAAACCTTTAAACCTTAAATATTTCTTTTAACCGGTTCAGTTTGATTTTTAAAACATTGGATAAAACTATCCTATAAGAATTTAAGGAGTGGAATATGTTGTCGTATATGTAGACAAAACTATAATGAGAATTAATTAATTTTAAAAAATAATATATTATATTTAAAATTATTAATATATGAGTATAATTACAAAAATAGAAATAGAAAGATAAAACCAAACATGTTTTTATTTTCAATTTTCTATTACAAATCTCAACCAAACAGGTATTTGTTTTAGTTTTTATATTAGAAATATGAACCATATAGGTTTTTATTTTTTAATTAAAAACATAAACCAAAATAAAAAATAAAAACCACATTAGAAAAACAGAAGTGAAACCAAACGACTCCTGTATAATTTTATCTGAAAATTTCAAATTAATATTTCTAACACAAACCCTAAAATCAAATTTTGATTTGATTACTTTTAATATGAAAAGTTCATATTAGAGTGTTAAAAAATCCTAAATTGTTGAATCTAAAAGGTTTAGATTAGAAACTTACAAGGCATTTGGTTTACCTACAAGAGTAGATAAGGAATGAAATGGTGATTTTTGGAGAATATAATAGACTATGTATTATTTAATTTGATTTATTCCTAAGAATTTCTAATGATGATGTAATGCCAATGTTTGCTTTGAAAATATAAATTTAGAATAATAAAGGAATAACTAACAAAAAGACCAAAATATCTATTAGTCCCTACTAATTACATCATCATCATCATCGTCGTCGTCGTCATCATCATCACCATTATTATTATTATTATTATTATTATTATTATTATTATTATTATTATTATTATTATTATTATTATTATT
>JANZXR010000172.1:17818386-17830275 GCA_027575705.1 Erythroxylum echinodendron | reverse complement strand
TTATTATTATTATTATTATTATTATTATTATTATTATTATTATTATTATTATTGTTATTATTATTATTATTATTATTCCTTAAGGATATTTAAGTTCAATAAGTCCTCATTTTTATTCCTAACCTACTTGAAACAGATAAAGAGATAGGGGAAGATGGATTTACTTATTCCTTGCCCAAACTCAAGGAATAAGTAAACCTTTGGATTATATATTCTATATGTTTTCTTCAAACAAACAAGGGAATAACATGTTACTATGAATACATTGGGATTGGAATGATGATTCCAATCAACCTGTTATCAAGAATATATCAGAAATGGAATGGTGATTTCAGTCAAAACTCAGTCTTCAATTCTACGTTGAGGCAGTGAATAACAGTGGCCAGGAACCCTAAAATTATATTGTGTTGTTGTCTTGAATATTGTCAGCAGTTAATTGCTATCGCTGAATTGAGGAGGCATGTTGATGATAAGCATAAAAAAATAGAAGGTTGAAGTTGTAACTGTCAGGGCTGTGTTGGAGGATGACATGTGAGTGTATGACATATAGGCAATTATGAGAAATTAAAGTGCCGAAGTGTAAACAAGATAGCAATCTCACAACCTAATCCAAATTTAACCTAGAAATTCCCAAGTGAGAGGAAGGGGATTTTGATTTGAAATAAATGAAAGCCTAACCAATTATGCAATCACTAACTTAACAGGTCTAGATGATCCTAGGGTGAATTGCTCTCTCTCGAGTTATAATTCTTAACCCTAATTGATGATCCCTAATTTAAATTATGGAATTGCGATCTCTCGATTCGCAATTGGCCTAAAACCTAAATTAGTTTTAAGTTGTCTATTAACCTATCGGGAACTTATGTTCGATCTCTCGTTACATAATTCTACCGGTTTGATTCAATCCTTAACCTATCCATTCACTAAACTCTCGTTAGTCTAAGTTGATTATTTTTACTTGGCTCACCCTCTTGGTTTATTGCCAAGTTATTAAGAGCATAATTGAAATCACAATTAAATCAATAAAAACACAGTGAATCGATTTTTATTAATCTTAAAAATCAAGATACAAAGGTGAGTTATAAACATAAACTCAATATTCAACACAAATGATTCTCAACACCTATTTCAATCCTATATATGAATAAAGCTGAAATAAATGGAAAATATGTCGGGAATGAAGTTAGGGAGGCAGCGATAGCGGGAAACCACATGTTCTAGGAAATAAGTCACGTCTAGGTCGTCTCTATGTCTCTCTTCCTTTGTCTCCTTCCTCAATCTCTTTATTTCTCTTTAGGTTTTCTCTTAGAATTGGCTAAATAAAAGCTCTCTTGCACGACTCTCTAGGCTCTCCAAAGACTGCTACCTCTGACTTTTAATGTTCTATTTATACTTTTGAAGCTCTAAGTCAAATTTGGGGTCAAAACGGTCCAAAAATCTTATAAAACTTGAGTTTTTCTCTCAGCCTGACTTAGGCCACGATCGTGGCTAGCGCCTTAACCTTTCTGTCACGATCGTGGCCCCATATGCACGATCGTGGCTTAGATGTAAGCTCTCTGTCACGATCGTGCCCCTATGTGCACGATCATGGCTTGGCTGCTTTGACTCGTCCTTGTCTGTCACGATCGTGGCCTGTTGTGCCACGATCGTGGGCTATGCCTTTGACCTGAAAACTCCTCTAATCTTCTCCATTCTTCACCGTTTACCCTGAAACACTAACAAACTCATCAAGGTACCTCATTAAGCTCAAAGACTCTGACTAACCCATAAAAACATTTAAAGTCATAACCTAACATAATTAACACACTAAATACACACTCAACACTTAATCTCACACTAAATAGATCACAAATTAAACCCTAAAACACAATGCCATTGATAACTGTTAACATCCCCACACTTAAATGTTTGCTTGTCCTCAAGAAAACATAACAACACGAAGCTCACAATGCAAAAATGAGACAATGACTTCGACTTCATGGAATAAATTTAATCTTGAACACAATCTGACAAGTTATAACTAATCATTAACTATCAAAATCTACGTCTAAAGGCTTTGAACTAAATATACAAGTTAATCAGGAGTTAAGTGGTAATTTAATTACCTTTTTCAATTGTACATACACATTAATAATTCTTTGGTTCTTCAGACTTTGTAACTGTTCCTAAGTACATTTTGATGAAAATTCAAGCTTATTATAAGTCTGGTAGGTTTTTATTAATAACACACCTTTTTTTAATAATATTTTTAAAAATAGACTTAGTCTTTTACTTCGTGGTAAACATTGGTGATGAATGTCGATCCGATTACTCGACTAAGTCATTTATTAACAGCTTGGTTGAAACATCATTAAAGCCTTTTGACACAAGGGCACATCTTTGTTATGCGTGTCGATCTGGTTACTCAGCTATCATCATGTTTTCAATTGGCTACTAGCTCTATTCATTACTCGAAGGTCAGCGGAATAATAATTTATTAACAAAACACTTTTTTTATTGCCTACCTTTTTGTTTTTAGCTATTCATTTTCATGAAAAATACTAGTTAAGCTACTTAAGTTGAAGGGCCTCAAATTATGAATGAATGTGACAACCTAGAGGGTGTTAAACTTATACTATGTCCTAATTAAGTTGTATATTTATCCAAAAACCCTAGTTCACTAATTTTGCTAGCTAATGATCATTCACAACCTACTAGACTGTGTTCAAAATTAAACAAATTTCACTCATCTAAGCCATTGACACATTTAAACAGTTTGCACAATGCAACCTAATAACTATCATACAATATGCAAAATCATATACAAAACAAAACATATAACCCCTCCCCACACTTGAACAACATATTGTCCTCAATGTGAGAAGGGTACATAAACACACCAGGGGGAAATAAAACACAATATACGAAAAAACATAAGAATAAAATACTAACAAAAATGCAATAAAAGGGTTAGAACATGAAACAGTTTATGGTGATAAAGGTGGTGACGGCGATAGTGTTGAGACCAAATCCGCTTGATATCGAGAGTGTTTCCTTATCTTATAAGTGATTCAAGAGAACAAAAGCATTAACAATCCAAATTGTTCCAATTCATTCAAAACTTATTTAAGAATTTAAAACAAACCTAACTACACAACAATTTAAATCTAACTACTAAATGTGCTAATTTATGGTCATTAGCTTGACCTTCATCCTTTAAATCTCAACCAGAATCAATTATGAGCGGATTGCTTGTACCCTTCTCGCTCAACATTAGTTTTGTAGCCTGTGAGTAAGCTACAAATTATAGAATGATCATAAGGACAATATTAATAAAGTTATGAAACCAATAAAGCTCAGTAATGTCCTTTTTTCGGGTGAACTATCAACAAAACAAGGAATAACAAAACTCCCTGAATCTTCCATGGAATTTAGCAATTTGCTCGGTAAGAGGGTGAGTTGTTCTCTGCTTGGGTCTTCCTCATTCACCTTCATCTCCTCTTCTTCTTTAGCTTTTTGAACAGATACTTCCATAGCTTCTTCAAACTGGGTGTTCGTTGTCATATATTCTTTGTCCTCACGTTCCTCAGAAGATTCGAACACATCAATAATCCTGAATGAGCTACTAACCTTCGGATTCTTGAATACATCGTTCATGTTGAATGTCTCTTCATCATTATAAATCCAAAGGGTAGGGTTCTTTGTATGGACATCTATCCTAGAATTTTTGATGTTCAAACATCGTATTCTAAGATCTAGTAGATAGTATGAGGGATTTCCATCCTTTCCTTCATCCTTTTTCTTGAGTTCTTGGTCTTCTATAAGGTCGGGATTAGCTTGATTTCTCACTGGTTCTTCTAGTTCTACCTCATTCCTAGGTGTGATAGCTTGGCATGGCTTTATTGAATTTACTTTCATGTTGCGCAGACAGTTTTTCACACTTTGCTTACAAAATTCCCTAGAATGTTAGCCTATTCGAACCTCTAGATTGTGAATAGAAGATGTATGATCTTCTGTTACTTGTTTAAACTTCTTTTACAACCTCTTCTGGTTCTCTTCCATATCCGTGAGCTTATCCATGATTTTGTCCAGCTTGGAATATTAAGAATTGTGTTCATCATATTGAAATTCAACTAGGTTTTGATGTCCTAAATGATTCCTTACATTGTTGGACCAATAGAATTTGAGGTGGTTCTGCCATCCTGGAGTGTACATGTTCCAATAAGGATCATTATTTTCCCAACCACACTGTGCTTCATTATAACTCTCAAAGGTTTCTTGCTCCCTATAATATCTATCTTCCATCATTGTTCTTTCCATTTCTTCTTGCAATCTAGCTCTTCAGATGTCTTATTTCTCATTCTAAGATGCCTTGAAGTGTCCCTACTTTATGCCCAATTTTTTTTAAAAAAAACAAAAGTTAGTGGAAAAGCCTTAAACTGAAGAACTAAACTATCGTCTCCCTGAGAACGGCGTCAAAAACTTGTTCACAAGGTTACACGCCTTAAGTTTTAATATTTATAACCTTGGTAAATTTCGCAAGCGCACGGCTCGTTCACGTAGCACCTAAAGTATCGATCCCATTAGGAGGGCTAAACTAGTCCTAAAATCTAAGGTTGTCCTAACCTACAATAATTCTAAACAAATAACTAATGCAGAAATTAAATCAATCAACAATCAATTATGAGAAATTAAAGTGCCAAAGTGTAAACAAGATACCAATCACACAACCCAATCCAAATTTAACCTAGAAATCACCAAGTGAGAGGAAGGGGATTTTGATTCAAAATGAATGGAAACCCAACTAATTATGCAATCACTGACTTAACAAGTCTAGACGGTCCTAGGGTGAATTACTCTCTCTCGGGTTATAATTCTTAATCCTAATTGATGATCCCTAATTTAAATTATGAAATTATGATCTCTCGATTCACAATTGGCCCAAAACTTAAATTAGTTCAAAGTTTTCTATTAACTTACTGTGAATCTATGCTCGATCTCTCGTTACATAATTCTATTGATTTGATTCAATTCCTAACCTATCAATTCACCTAACTTTCGTGAGCCCAAATTGATTATTTTTACCCGGCTCACTCTCTCAGTTTATTGCTAAGTTATTAAGAGCAGAATTGAAATCACAATTAAATCAATAAAAACATAATCAATCGATTTTTATTAATCTCAAAAATCAAGATCCAAAGATGAGTATAAACATAAACTCAACATTCAACAAAAACAATTCTCAACACCTATTTCAATCCTATACATGAATAAAACTGAAATAAATGGAAAATACGTCGGGAAAGGAGTCAAGGAGGCGGCAACAGTGAGAAACCACCTGTTCTGGGAAATACGTCACATCTAGCTCGTCTCTATATCTCTCTTCCTTCGTCTCCTTCCTCAATCTCTTGATTTCTCTCTAGGTTTTCTCTCGGAATTGGATGAATTAAAGCTCTCTTGCATGACTCTCTAGGCTCTCCAAAGGCCGCTACCTCTAACTTGTAATATTCTATTTATATTTTTGAGGCTCTAGGTCAAAGTTGGGGTCGAAACGGTCCAAAAATTCTTGTAAAGCTTAAGTTTTTTTGTCAGCCCGATGCAGGTCACGATTATGGCCCTGCTTGTCACGATCGTGGCTAGCACCTTCACCTTTCTGTAACGATCGTGGCCCCAAATGCACGATCGTGGCCTGGAAGTAAGCTCTTTGTCACGACCGTGCCCCCATGTGCACGATCGTGGCCTGGCTGCTCTAGCTTCTCTTTGTCTCTCACGATTGTGGCCTGTTGTGCCACGATTGTAGGCTATGCCTTTGGCCCAAAAACTCCTCAAATCTTCTTCGTTCTTCACCGTTTACCCTGAAACACTAACAAACCCATCAAGTTACCTCAAAAATATAACAATTAAGCTCAAAGACTTGTACGAACCCATAAAAACACTTAAACACATAAACTAACACACTCAACACTCAATTTCATACTAAATACATCACAAATTAAACCCTAAAATATAATGCAATTGACAACTATCACCTAGACCAGTGGAGTAGAAGGGCTCTTGGTGATGTCATATACTTGAGTTGTTAAGAAAAAGGCTTTCGCTCAAGGGGAAGAGTTCTTAGTAATGCCAAATACTCGAGTTGTTAAGAAAAAGGCTTTCGTTCAAGGGGGAGTCTAAGCCCAATGTGGAAGTTCACACTTAAGGAAGAGATTGTTGGTATTTCAAGTGTGAGTGGGAATCCCACATTAGAAAGTGATGGAATTAGTGAGGGGTATATAAGTAGAAATGATCCATAAACTTAATGCCTTAAGGTTTTATATTGGAGTATGGTGCCAAGACATACGATTATATTTCCTCACTAGGCCCATGATGTAAATCTCTGATGAAAGTGGGCTCCCCAGAACCAACACTGTAGAAGCATGAAAACATCACTGGTTGATTACTGTAGTTGTGTTGCCAATGGTGGAGTAAGTACAACTACAACATTGGAGAAACTTTTCCTTGACAGCGTGTGAAGTAGGTGGTGACTAGAGCTACTAGCAAGCGACAACTACGACATGAATAGATGTCATTCGCCGGCAGCAACTCTATGAGATGGGCTCATCGATGGAGATGACAAGTGATGAGCTTCTGCTGGAGGTTCAATGACTGAGCCCCAAAGTTATCGATGGCTATGGTGAAAGGCGACGGTGGCAACATAGTATTCAATATGAGAAATTAAGGTTTTCTCTTTAAAGAAGAGGGATGTTTGGACACAAGTTTAAGATATCTTATATTTGGTAACAAGAATAACCTATTTTATGACTAGAATAGAGTTGTTTAGTAATAAAGATAAGGGTATCCTAAACTTTGAATATGGAGTGTTTATTGAAATAATGTATTCCAATTCTAAATTTGGGCTAGAATAGCGCTTAACCAAGCATAATTTAAAAGAGGATTTAAATTTAAAAGCAATTCTAAAATTAAGGTAATTATTGTTCTTAATTTGATTAAGGTTAGTAATTATATTGATTCCTAATTAAATTTTCCAAAACAAATTTCTAAAATTATAATTAATTATTTTCAAATAGATTAAAATTAATTAATTAGACTTTTTAAAATTAAAAAATTCTTAAGTAATTAAGAAAGGTGTTTCTTAATTAAAGTATATTTATTTTAGTTTAACGGATATAAATTAAATTTATGGCTTTATTTTTTGGAGAATTATTATTCAATTTATTTGGAAATTGTTTCTTATTTATGAACAATTTTGATTTATTAAAAAAGGTATTTTTCTTGATTAAAATTTTAAAAGTGTTTTCATTTATTAATCAAGAAAAATGAGTTTTCTTAATATTTTTGAAAATAGTTTTCTAAATTATTAAAGAAATATTTTCTAATTAATTAAGAAATTAATCTTTGAATAAATAATATAAAGCACTTTTTGGATTAAATTTAAAAGTGTTTTATTTAATTTTGAAAGTAGTTTCTTTTTAATATTAGAAAAAAAATTTCTAATTAAGAAAAGTTAATTTCTAATTAGATTAGAATGCCGTACTTGTTAAATTTTGAAAAAAAAAATTCTAAATTATAATAAAATTTATTGAAAATTGTTTTCAATTAAAATTTGTTAATTGATAAGTTATTGAAAATCGATAACATGTAACTAATTATTGTCCAAATTTATGAAAAATGTCTGGCATGTTTGTTAAGAAGCTCAAGAGTTATTTTTACGCATGGGCATCTTTTGTTTTTCTCGTTCTTCCGTATTTGAATATTTCGGACGAAATATTTTTGTTACTTTCTCTTGGTGATGTTTTTCGATTACCCATCCTTTTCGTGTTCTATTAGATATGATTTGAGGTGAAAATAGTGTAGATGTTCTGTGCTTTGCATGTTTAAGCGTCCATACGGAGACTTCGTTCCAAATGGGGTCCGAGTCTGATGGATTATCTTTTCTTTTTTCCTTTTAAAATTTTTAAAAATATTATTAATTGTCACAATAATTTGCTCTTCACATTTTTATTAATTACAAACCAATGATTAATGTGCGATCGGTTTAGTCGTTTAAAAAATGCTGAGCAAGTTTGACCCTTTCGGATAGTCATCAAGAAAATCGTTAGTTGTTAAAAAATGTAGTAAGCTCTTGCCGAATCCGTCGAATGATTGACTTATCTTCTTACAGAAACAGCAAGTTCAAAGTACAAATTCAAACCAACAACGCACGAAAAATTTCAAAAGGATTTGTGTGACGAGACTTAATATGCATCAAATGAACGAGACACTGTCACTGTGTCTTAAATATGATTTGCAATGATTCGTGAAGGACAGAAATAATTAGGCTCGAGAAACAAAAAATGAAATATTCCAAACAAAATCGATATTACGTTTGACACGACGAGCACACGTGCATCAAGAAACAAAGTTCCTAAACCGATCAACAAAAACTAGAAATATGTTTAAACCTGAAAGCCTCAATTCAACAGACACAAGAAAAATGACTTTATAGAGCAAAGCATCGCCACCGCCTATCAAGAACCCAATTCTGCGAGTAACAACTCCGCGATGATGGTGATGACATGCAGCTATAGTTTTCAAAACCACGTGATGGACATGCAAGCAATAGATAACTGTCAGGAACATAACGTTCGTTACCATTACAGACTTCACCTGCATCAACTGTAACTTGCATGGTTCATTTGCCCTTCTTGGCAGCAGATTTTGTCACCTTGGCTCCCGTAGGATCCTTCTTCTCAACGCTCTTGATGACTCCAACTGCCACAGTCTGACGCATGTCCCTCACAGCAAAACGCCCAAGTGGAGGATACTCTGAGAAGGTTTCCACAACCATGGGCTTGGTGGGAATCATCTTAACAAATCCAGCATCACCGTTCTTCAAGAACTTGGGCTCCTTCTCAAGCTCCTTGCCAGATCGCCTGTCTATCTTGGTGAGGATCTCAGCAAACTTGACTGCAATGTGAGAGGTGTGGCAGTCAAGGACAGGTGCATAACCGTTTCCAATCTGACCAGGGTGGTTCATGATGATAACCTGGGAGGTGAAGTTAGCTGCCTCCTTGGCAGGATCATCCTTAGAGTTTGAGGCAACATAACCACGCTTAAGATCCTTCACAGCAACGTTCTTCACATTGAACCCAACATTGTCACCAGGAAGAGCCTCTTGGAGAGCTTCATGGTGCATCTCCACAGACTTAACTTCAGTGGTCAGTCCAGATGGGCCAAAGGTGACAACCATACCAGGCTTGAGGATACCAGTTTCAACACGACCCACTGGCACAGTTCCAATACCACCAATCTTGTACACATCCTGAAGTGGAAGACGGAGGGGCTTGTCTGAAGGCCTCTTCGGCTCATTGATCAAGTCAAGGGCCTCAAGAAGGGTAGGGCCCTTATACCAGTCAAGGTTGGTTGACCGCTCGATCATGTTGTCACCCTCAAATCCAGAAATGGGGACAAAAGGGATCTTATCAGGGTTGTAACCAACCTTTTTCAAGTAGGATGAAACTTCCTTAACAATTTCATCATACCTTGCCTTGGAGTAGTTAGGAGTGGTGGCATCCATCTGTTGATAATACAATAGTACATCTTAGATACAATCGTACCAAAAAATAGGCTTAAAATAACTTACACCTTATATACAATCGTGCCTATAGGCTTAAAATAACTATAGTATCACAAAACAAACCTTGTTGCAACAGCAGATCATTTGCTTGACACCAAGAGTGAAAGCAAGCAATGCATGCTCGCGGGTTTGCCCGTCCTTTGAGATACCAGCCTCAAAACCACCCGTGGTAGAGTCGATGATGAGAACAGCACAGTCAGCTTGGGAAGTTCCAGTAATCATATTCTTGATAAAGTCACGATGCCCAGGGGCATCAATGACAGTGCAGTAGTACTTGGTGGTCTCAAACTTCCACAAGGCAATATCAATGGTGATACCACGCTCACGCTCAGCTTTGAGCTTGTCAAGCACCCAAGCATATTTGAAGGACCTCTTGTTCATCTCTGCAGCTTCCTTCTCAAATCTTTCAATAACACGTTTGTCGATACCTCCAAGCTTGTAGATCAAGTGACCTGTGGTGGTGGATTTTCCAGAGTCGACATGGCCAATGACCACAATGTTGATGTGAACCTTTTCTTTACCCATTTTGAACTCTTTTCTGTCATAATAACAACAATTGTTACTCTATATTACTCTAGACATTCCCAAAACAAAACGAAACAAAAGATCATTAAAAAGAATATTAGTATAAAAAACGATCTAAAGTGATGACCATTAGGTAAAAATATTTTCATCATAAACACATGGCAGTGCTGAGATGTATAGATCACATAAAAGGGCAAACAAAGACAGATAAGCACTCAATTCAAAGAGTCAACACTCATGTTTGAGTACTATGGTGGATTAATCGATGTAAGGAGCATTTAACAAGTTAAAAGCCAATCAGGATCGACATGAACCGAGAAAATATGGACCACTGAAGAAATCTAATGTTTAAAAAATCTACCAAATCTCACGCAAATATAAGATAATATCCAATCAACCATTCGAAAAAGCAAACGAAGACATAAAGATCGAAATGAAGAATCAAAAGCACAGAAAGATTAAACAATACTACCAAAATACGCTAGTAATTCCCTTACGAGATCATACAAATCGACAAAAGAAGATATAATAAGGAAGGAAACTCGAAGAAAGAATCGAACCTCAAGCACGGAGAGAAAAAAAGAGAGCAGCTCGCTAAACCCCAGCCGCAAGCGACGAATGACAATGGAGAGTGAGAGGGTCGAGGGTTTTAAACATTTATATGGTGACATTGGCATGGTCTCGTTCTTTTAACCTAAAAAGTAACGCAAAGCGCCCCAATAACGACGTCGTGTTGGCCATCCAACGAATCTTTTAAAAGCAATGTTTTAAGAATCGGACCGGTGACTGAACCGAAGAAACAACTGATTTAAGGGTCAATGGTTTAACCGGAATTGAACCGTGATCGAACCGGTGACTAATAAATATATAAATTTTATTTTATATATTATATATATAAGATAATTTTTAAATATACTATTTAATTATATATCTAACTTAAACCTTCAAACTTAAAAACCAAAGCTTGTAAGTCATGCTTATGATCATAAATACTTTTCAAAGTAATGAAAGTAGTAGCAAACCGAGTTACCCCTGGACGCACAATCTCTCGCCAACCTTCCCTTTTTCTTAACCAAGATAAGAAGATTATATGATTGTACACAAAAGAAGTTACCTTTGAAGTCTTTGAAACAAGTTCTACAACATGAGGCATGTTGCCAATATCCTTTAGAAGGAGATTCAAACAATGTGCAGCACAAGGTGACCAAAAAATATGCTCGTAGCGTTCATGTACCAATTTTTCAGCTGCTACATAATTTGCTGCATTATCTGTCACTATGTGAACAACATTATCTACTTCAACCCACTCAATAACTTCAAAAAATAAATTAAATAATGATCTCGCATCTTTCACCATATCTGAAACATCAACAGATTTCACAAATGTTATACCTGTAAAAAAATAAATAAAGTTAAAAAGCTTAACTTCTATAACAACAAGCCAAATTCATAATATTATACCTGCTGGACAATAAACTAGAAAGTTTATCAAAGTTCTTTGTCTTTGATCATTCCACCCATCTGCCATGATTGTACAACCTGTTTTAGCCTAATTTTGTCGATTTTGATCAACAAGTAGCTGACATTCTCTCTTACAATCTCCTAACAAATTAACCTTCAAATTATAATATGATGGACCTTTAATCCCAGGCCTAATAGCAGCAATTGCATCCAAAGCTTCTTAGAAGTAAAGAGACTGAATTGCATTGAAAGGAATACAAGCATCAAAAATCCATCTAGCAATTGCAATATGTGCCTTGTGAATTGCT
>JANZXR010000172.1:17757815-17779139 GCA_027575705.1 Erythroxylum echinodendron | reverse complement strand
TCTTTCGAAAACTTTAGGCTCTCGCACCTTCACCATGGTGCTCTCGACACGTCTAATCTCCTATGTTGCAATGGCACGCCTTAGGATTGTCATCTCGAACCTAGTATCCTCCTATGCCTTCATCAACTCCGCTATTTAATGCTATAATGCCTGGATTTGCTCCGTCAACTTCTCCATCCGAGTGTTGTAGGATGTGACCTCCTCCTCCCTTTGAGGAATTAAACCGATAAGTGCCTCCACTCTATTGACATGCTCTATTAAATTGTTGCCTCCTGCCATCTTGAAATTATGGTTATGATACTAGTTGTTACAAAGGTCTTCTTAAGCATCGAACTTATCGCAAGTCGCACCTACTCCTTTGTACGACAATCCCGCTTAGATTCGTTTAAGCAAGATTCAGCCTTCCCCATGGGATCGTTGACCATCAATCAAGTTCTCGAATGCATCACGACTCTCGCAGTGTTTGACTCTCGTACTCGCAAGAAACTACGAAAGCAATTAAAATAATCAAAGGCAATAATAAAACAAAGAAGGCATACAGCAAACTGCCAACCTTATATTACTTTCCTCAAAGTATACAAAGGAATGCTCTCAACTTTTGTGTGTGTAAATAACGTCTCAGATGAGCTATATATGGACATCAAAGCTTAGGGAACAAGTAAGAATCCTAACAGTACTCTAACAGCTAAGATCATGATTTTATCCTATTAGATTACATCATTATCTTATAAGATTACATCCACATCTAAATAGGACTCAATTCGATAAGGTTTATCTACATCCTAACTAACAAGATAAAAGATTACACATGATTTATCCTTATCCACGAAGATGTCCACTATCTTCAGATGATCTTCCCACGTGGTCTTTATCCTTTAACACTGATGATTATTCTTCGTGATCTTATCCGCCACATCATCCACGATCCTCATGATCTCTATCCGTTGATGATGTGTCATCCAAGCCAAAGCCAGTCATAGCACACTGGTTCGACCCAATTCTTACCCATGTCAAGTCCATTAGCTCTGGTCTGTCCATTTGAGTACTTACTAAATCCTTAGTCCATCAAAAACTTAGCTTTAGCCTTCTCCGCTCGTGCATGGTACAAAACTCTACCAAAACTCGCACCATACTTGATTTAACGTGCTAAGTCACCTTGGAGCTTTTGCATGTCACTGCCATGCGCGTGATCCAACTAATCTTCCACCCAAGGTTCGTCTCCAGGTAGTTGCGAAGTGCCTTTATGTGTTAAGAGGCTAACACCATTCCTCTTATATGTTATCCTCTCACTTTTCTTTTTATTCTTTTCTTGTCACGTTTCAACTCTCATTGTCATCTCCCACTGCCCCTCACAGTTTCCCTGTTACCAATTAAAAGCAACGACAACAAAGAAAACCTTCTTTGTGATTTGCACAAGAATTAAGAGTTCAGACATCACCTTCTTCAAGGGACTAGCCGATTAGAGTTATATTTCTTTTTTTTAGTTCAGTCCTCAATTTTTACTAGATAACTAATTAGTATTTATCATTATGAATAGGAACTTAAACTCAATAAATTATTTTTATTACTATTTTTCGGTCGATACGAGAAGTATTAATTAGAAACTCTGGTCTAATCCACCTAATTTTACTATTCCTTTTCTATAAATGCGATAAAATTACACCTAATTTTAACATGAACATTGCATCGGATTGATCCTCTAAAGATTGATAATTAATCTACATATCTGCAATCAAACACATAAGAACACAGTCTGGATTAGAATGGTAAAAACAGAAAAAATAGTCTGGGTTGTTGTTTGTTAAGAATGTGAGGTTAACTTCAACTGTTAAAAAGATATACGTAATGTAAATGCATGCAATATTGGATCTAGAGAGCTCACTTACCTAGGAAATCTACATTATGAGTCTAGTAAGGGAACATACTTATGAGCGTTGACACTACACTTCAACCCAAAACCTTAAGACATTAAATTTATGGGTCATTTTTACTTATATATCCTTCACTAATTTTATCTCTTTCTAATATAAGATTTTTACTTACACTTGACAACCCAACATCTAAGAATCTAAACTACTTTTTAATTGATAAGAATATATAATTCAATTGTTTGAAATAAGATTGGCAGTATAAAATTATAACAAAGTCTAAATCCAAGAGACTAAAGAGTGGGAACAGATCCTCTATTAGGAATAGTTAGTTTATATTATTTCTATTAAATCTAATCCATATATTTATCAAGATTTACACATTAAGTGATCCTCTAAGGATTGATAATTAATCTACATATCTACAATCAAACACTAAGAACACAGGCTGGATTAGAATGGTAAAAAAAGAAAAAAATAGGCCGGGTTGTATCTATTTCTGACTAATATTATTTGTTAAGAATGTGAGGTTACCTTCAACTGTTAAAAGGATATACGTAACGTAAATGCATGCAATATTGGATCTAGGGAGCTCACTTACTTAGGAAATCTACATTATGAGCCTAGTAAGGGAACATACTTATGAGCGTTGACACCACACTTTAACCCAAACCTTAAGACATTAAATTTATGGGTCATTTTTACTTATATATCCTTCACTAATTTTATCTCTTTCTAATATGAAATTTCTACTTACACTTGACATCCCAACATGTAAGAATCTAAACTACTTTTTAATTGATAAGAATATATAATTCAATTATTTGAAATAAAATTGGCAGTATAAAATTATAACAAAGTCTAAATCTAAGAGACTAAAGAGTGGGAACAGATCCTTTATTACGAATAATTAGTTTATATTATTTCTATTAAATCTAATCCATATATTTATCAAGATTTACATATTAAGTGATCCTCTAAGGATTGATAATTAATCTACATATCTGTAATCAAACACATAAGAACACAGTCCGGATTAGAATGGTAAAAAAAGAAAAAATAGTCCGGGTTGTATTTATTTCCGACTAATATTATTTGTTAAGAATGTGAGGTTACCTTCAACTGTTAAAGGATATACATAACGTAAATGCATGTAATATTGGATCTAGGGAGCTCACTTATCTAAGAAATCTACATTATGGGCCTAGTGAGAGAACATACTTATAAGCTTTGACACCACACTTCAACCCAAAACTTTAAGACATTAAGTTTATGGGTCATTTTTACTTATATATCCTTCACTAATTTTATCTCTTTCTAATATAGGATTTCTACTTACACTTGACATCCTAACATGTACGAATCTAAACTAACTTTTAATTGATAAGAATATATAATTCAATTGTTTGAAAGAAGATTGGCAGTATAAGATTATAACAAAGTCTAAAACCAAGAGGCTAAAGAGTGGGAATAGATACTCTATTACGAATCATCAGTTCATAATATTTCTATTAAATCTAGTACATATAGTCATCAAGATTCACATACTAAATGACGCGTTAAAACACCCTAATTTAACGTGGTGCTCCATCCTCGAAAGAGTGGCCTCCGCCTCTCTCCTACGAGGACCTAACGTCTCATTTTATCCATTCACCACTCATTATCCACATAAAACAAAGACAATTAGATCACTTATCCCAAACACCGAATTGTTCTTGCATTCGTTTTATCCTTATTATTCAGAATTCTCCAAATAAAATACCAAATCCAAATACTAAAGACCCCCCCACTTCTGCTTCCTCTTCTTCCACAACACACACCCGTGTCCTGTACTTTCTCTAATCCTTTTCAATTTATTCTCTCATGTTCTAAAATGAAAACGAAAGTTACTACTTTGTCTCTTCTTAAATTTTGAAATAATTCCCCTAACCAAATGTCATTCACATGTATATACCTATATATAATCTTTCATATCATAGAAAATCCATCCACTGCTGGTGTTGATTTAACTATTCCACAGCTGAGCTCTGAAATCCACCAACTGTAGGTTAAAGGAAAAGGAAACTGAAAAAGGAAAATTTACCCAACAGATTCTATGTTCCTCCACAAAGGTGAAGAAATAGAGCAAGTGATTGACAGATAATGTACCCATTTCCAATCTTAAACGGTCTGTACAATCAGTTTATTTTTCTCGTTATGCAGTTTCGGATTTAATTCATGAATCTCATTCTCCGGTTCATTTGTTTTCTTTGACCGATTCTTTTTCTCCTTCTTGCCAATTCCTTGTAAAGTGCTGTACTTTTGGGTTCACTGCAATTTTGCTTGGCACAGACGCATAGTTTTTTCTAGGTATGTGTTCTTTCGATTGGTTCTTTGTCTTGAGATTTGACTTCTTGGAGGATATATAGACGTTAATTGAAAAGTTGAAGAAAGGAGTCGTACGTTTGTGATTGGTGTAGCAATGGTGTCTGCAAATGACCCTATTGAAACGTTTCTCAATTCCATTCAAGTGGTGAAAGATGCTTTTGCGCCTTTTGAGCTGGGGCTTAAAAGAGCTGCTAGGGACTTCGAGAATTGCTGGGGAGTTCCTAAGAACGGGAATAAGCTGAACCAACTTGAGTCAGTGAATGAGGTGAATTGGAGTGATAATACCAATCATGACACCAAGTTTCAGATCTGTTCTGTGAAAAAGAAGTGTGTTAGTAATTGCAGTAGTGATAATGGGCGCCGTCCGATGGGTGAAAAGAAAAAGAAGGGATTGTCAATAAAGGTCCCTGTAAAAACTGTTCTAGGGATGTTCTCCATGAGTTTGGAAAAAGGGCCCGATAATAGAAGAACTGAGGTGTCAGAGACATGGGTGAAAGATCGAAACTTGGGTAAAGAAGGCGAGTCTTGCATAAATTGTTTTCAATTTGCTGTGACTTGGTCTTTGTTGGTTAGTGGGTTCGTTCAGGCTTTTCCTACCCCTTTCAACACTAACAAAAAGCGGTGCCAGAAGGTAAGTGACGAGGAGAAAGGGTTTTTGCTGCTGCGCAAATCAGAGCTAAATTCAAAAACTTTGAGTCAACCAAGACGGAGGGAGTTAAAGGACGAATCTGGTGAAATGCTCCATTGCTGGAAAGATGGGTATGTTAAAGAAAGGAAACAGGTGTCACTAGAGTGCCTCATTGGTTCTATTTTTGACCAATTGGTTCGCAATCTGTCAAAATTTGATCCGATCTGTCAAGAGACTAATGAAAAAGGCTTGGATAGTGATTGTTCAGCATTACCCCCACTGGCATCTCACTTTGATCAACCGAAGACAGTGATGGGTATTTGGGAAAGTAGAAAGGTGGATGTAAATGGGTTTTTGGGGAATATGAGGTTTGCTAGAGTAGGAGGTGTGCCCTCAAGTTTGGTTGGAGTATCTTCTTCAGTTAATGAAGAGGGTGATCATGGTGCTAGTAGTGGTAGAAGTGACGAAACAGGGGGTAGTTTACCTCAAAAGCTGGCGGGTGGGATACTTAGCATTCCCTTGTCTAATGTTGAAAGATTAAAATCCACTTTATCTACAGTTTCGTTGACAGAGTTAATTGAACTTGTGCCACATATTGGGCGATCTTCAAAAGACCATCCTGACAAGAAAAAGCTATTTTCTGTCCAGGATTTCTTTAGATACACAGAAGCTGAAGGTAATATTTGTGTTTGTTGCTTCTATGCACTTCTGTATGTCCATATGAAGATTTTATTCATTGTTTCAGGAAGAAGATTCTTTGAGGAACTGGATAGAGATGGTGATGGGGAAGTGACTTTGGAAGATCTTGAAATTGCAATGAGAAAAAGAAAACTGTCGCAAAAATATGCACGAGATTTCATGCGACGTGCTAAAAGTCACTTATTTTCAAAATCATTTGGGTGGAAACAATTTTTGTCTTTAATGGAGCAGAGGGAACCAACCATTCTTCGTGCTTATACTTCTCTATGTTTAAGCAAATCCGGGACCCTACAAAAGAGTGAAATATTGGCATCACTTAAAAATGCTGGACTTCCGGCCAATGAAGATAATGCTGTTGCTATGATGCGTTTCCTGAATGCTGACACAGAAGAATCTATTTCATATGGGCACTTCAGAAATTTTATGCTTTTGCTCCCTGCTGATCGACTTCAGGATGATCCTAGGTGAAATCTTTTTCTCATTTTTGCATAATCATAACAAGACTTGCCACATGTTTGTCAGTTATTTAGTGTCAATATTGCCATTTGAGCAGAAAATGGATTTTTAATCATATAATTCAACTTCTATATTGGAAATTTGGGATTGATTAGTTGAATAATTTGTATGGCGTACTATTTTATTTTACTGCTTTGGATGGCAACTTCTGCATCATACCAAGCTCATCAGTATGTTTTTACTGAGTTATGAAACTATATGATAAGATGGGTTGTGCAACTACCATAGTCCTTTCCCAATGTCCTACCTATAATTTAAAAATGGATCTATGCTTACATCTTGTAATACATACAGAAGCATATGGTTTGAAGCTGCTACTGTTGTTCCTGTTGCACCACCTGTGGAACTTCCTGCTGGAAGTGTTCTGAGATCCGCTTTGGCTGGGGGTCTTTCATGTGCCCTCTCTTGTGCCCTAATGCATCCTGTTGATACAATAAAGGTATAATGTGACTGAAGAATGCATCCTCTTGTATTCAAGTCTTGAGATTTGATTGGCCAGTGGCCACTTGTTTAAATGTTTACAAATGACCTCATAAAGCTTGTTTTTGTCACTATTTCCATGGCTAATGTACATTTATGGAGAATAACATGATGTGAATCAAGATGGCGTATCATGTCCTGGGTCTATCTCCAATGGTTGTTCTGTTTTCAGCAGATAATTGCATGGTTGTTATGTCCATCAGAGACCAAATTAATGTTGTAAAAATGGTTTTATCTGTACATCTTATCGTATGGGCTTTAATGGACATTACTGCAGCTGTCAAAAGTAATTATCAGAACCTTCTCAGTAATGGAAATGACTAAGATTGTGTATGAATGAGCAATATGTATTTAAACTCCATTTTTGTTTAATTCAGGTTTCCGGTAGGATTCTGTTTAACATCTGTTTTACTTCCTCTGAGAGCATTCAGAAATATTAAATGTGCATATACAAACCTTTTCTTATGGTAATTTTAGTATAACCTTAGGTAACTATAAATCCTTAGAAAGAGCTGTTCCTGGGTTGCAAGAATTTTAGGGACTGATTGCTTTGAGATTTATACCATGAGACATTCATGACTACATACTTCACACCATTTTCTCCATGTTGGCATTCCATGGTTGTTTTCCCTTGGGCCTGATATTCGCTGGTAAGGATGAGAAAGCCTTTCATTTCAGAAGCATGCTTGGGGCTTGCGAAGATTGGAGTATTTATGTGCATAGATAGCCAATCTTGAATAATATTCAATAGGAATCTATGTAAATTGATTTCTCACGGTAGTGTTAAAGGTCTTTTATGTCCATCCTTCCACAGACCCGAGTGCAAGCTTCAACCTTAAGTTTTCCTCAAATCATTTCAAATCTTCCTGAAATTGGAGTACGGGGATTATACAGGGGTTCAATCCCTGCAATTTGGGGACAGTTTACAAGGTACTCATCTAGCAGATTTCATTCGTTTGAGCTTTATGACAACCACTTACCTATTGAGCTAATGTTTTTCTCTATTCTCACTGCAGTCATGGACTTCGAACTGGGATATTTGAAGCTAGCAAACTTTTGCTGATAAATGTTGCCCCCACACTCCCAGAAATTCAGGTAATTGTATTCTTTTATTTTATCTCTCATTTGTTTGGATTATACAAACCATTAAATGTTGATCGCTTTGAGGATCCTTTGGTCACAATTTCTTGACTGCTTTGGGTGATAATAGCAACTTTCTGATTAAGCTTGATATGCTACTCCTATTTTTACTGTTTGATTCTCATTTAGGAGTGCACACAGTTTATCTCTCTTGTGATTTTATTTCGTAGTTTTATGGCAATCCTCATTTCTCCCGTGCTTGCAAGAATTACAACTTGTATCTCCTCTATATACTTGATGTGGGAATATGTGATTTGTAACATATCACATTGAGCACCAATGAGTTTCAAAAGGATGTCTTTTTGTGCAGGTTCAATCTATGGCATCATTCTGTAGCACATTTCTTGGAACAGCAGTACGTATCCCCTGTGAGGTATTGAAGCAGCGATTACAAGCTGGCTTATTTGATAATGTTGGGGAGGCCATTGTTGGTACTTGGAATCAAGATGGTCTCAGGGGGTTTTTCCGAGGGACTGGTGCGACACTTTTCCGTGAGGTTCCATTTTACGTTGCTGGCATGGGACTATATGCTGAATCGAAAAAGGTGAGAATGCAATTTGATCTTTGCAAGATTCCATTACCTTCTTTGACGGATGTGTTCTGATCGTATACTAATCAGATTTTTACCTTTGATACGAAGAATCATTCAGCTAGTCATGGACCCATATATGCATTATATTTTAATGAATCATCTTTATGCTTCTTAAGGTTGCACAGCAGCTACTGAGGCGGGAGTTGGAACCTTGGGAAACAATATTGGTGGGGGCTTTATCTGGAGGATTAGCAGCTGTTGTCACTACTCCTTTTGATGTAATGAAAACCAAGATGATGACTGCTAGAGGAAGATCTTTGCCAATGACAATGGTAGCCATCTCTATAATTCGACATGAAGGACCTCTCGGACTATTCAAGGGAGCAGTACCAAGGTTCTTCTGGATTGCACCCTTGGGCGCCATGAACTTTGCTGGCTATGAACTGGCCAGGAAGGCATTGAACAAAAATAACGAGCAAACAAATGATCAGACATCTCAGAAGAAGCTGACCTGACCAGTTCTGGGTAAAGGGGGTGCATATTTGATCTTTGTTTGTCAAAAGCCGTTTGCCAGTATTTAGCAAATCGGCGTCAAGATCCATCTGTCGACAAGTCCCTGAAATTTTTGCCCCTTTTGTCAGCCATAGTTCCATCGTTTACTCTTGTACAATCTTCAGAAGATGCATTCATCTTTTGCTTTTCGGCTGTATAGTAATTTACGGTTGTTGCTACTTGGAGTTGACGGGTCGGTTGCAGCGGCATGTAATTTTAAAATCTAGGTGCTATTGCTGCATCCCAACATGTCCATCTTCGTTTTACAACTTCCCAAATTTTCCTCAGCCAAAATACTGCCAACGTTAATGGAGTTGGCTTATGTTTGTTTTTCAACATGCAATTTTAGGTAATCTATCAGATCTTTTTTTTAAAATACTTTTTTTTTAATTCTCGAAAACATATGAGATTAACAAGAACGAAAAATAAAAAAGAAAAAGAAAAAGAGATGCAACTATCGAAACATTAGATTTGAATTTGAAGCAAACTAAGACCTAATTGAGGTACATAACATTCCTCTCCTAACTTTAATGCTCTTGTATTTCTTTATTTTAACTGTCTTTGCTTGGTGCGTGGAGATTTTGAAGGTCATCCCCTTCCGTTTCAACTCTAGTTTAGCTCTGTTTTCTTAACTTTCTTCAATTAAGTTTCTCTTTTCTCGAGGATCATTTGTTGTACTGTTGATGAATGGATACTGTATATTTAAGTGCTTAGTCATAAGAAATTAGGGATCAATCGTATGTATTATACAAATGATATACTATGCATCTTTTATATTGTAGATTTAATTGTCAGATGATAAAAAAAAAAAGTACATATTGTAGGCAAAATCGATTCTTACTATTTTAATATCATAACTATTTGCAATAGCCTAATTCTGTATTGATTTGCTAAACTTGGTCCCTAGCTTGAAAGTATCTCATTATAATTTTTGGCAGCATTCTAATAGTCTATACTTAAGTTACTTTGATATCTTTTCAACATTCCAACAACAAATATAATATCAAGTCTTGTACAAACTTGAGCATACATTATGGTTCCTTTTGCAAAAGCATATGGAATATTTTTTATTTTTCCCTTTCAAGCTCATTTTTGGGGCACTAATTGAAATTGAATCTCTCACCTTTCACAATTTGTGCTATACTCGATAAACAATCTTTCATCCGAAATCTTTCTAAGACTTTATTGGTATAGGTTTCTTGGAATAGACTCAAAATTTATTAAGAGTTGTCCCTATAGATCTTAATGCTAATGACATAAGCTGTCTCACTAATATCCTTCATATCAAAATTCTTAGAAAGAAATTGTTTAATCTCACATAGCAAATCCTTATCATTTGTGCCAAGTAAAATATCATCCACATATAAAACAAGGAAACAAATTTTACGCCCACTAACTTTCTAATATAAGAATTGATCCATGATATTCTCTACAAAACCTTATGAAGAGATGATATCATGTAATTTCAAATACCATAGATGGGAAGCTTATTTCAATCCATATATGAATTTCTTAAGCTTACCAACCAAACGCTCAACATCACTACAGGAGAATTCTTTCTATTGTTTCATATAAACCTCTTCCTCTAGGTCTCTATTTAGGAACATTGTTTTCACATCCATTTGATGTAGTTCCATATCAAACTAGGCAACCAATGCTATAATCACTTGTAAGGAATCCTTCTTAGATACAGGAGAAAAGGTTTCAGTGTAACCAATTGCTTCTTGTTGAGTAAATCCTTTGGCAACAAGTCTAACTTTGTATTTTTCAATGTTGCCTATTGAGTCCCTTTTTTATCTTGAAGACCTATTTACATCCAATGACCTTTGCACCATTAGGCAACTCAACAAGATCCCATACTTTGTTAGATGCCATAGAATTCATCTCATCTACCATGACATTGTACCACCATTGAGATTCATTGCAACTCATGGCTTGTGAAAATATTTCAAGGTCATTTTCAGCTCTAATATTATAGTCAGCTTCTTGTAAATACACAACGTAATCACTAGGTATTGTTGATTTCTATTCTCTAGTTGATCTTTTTAATGTTGTCTTAGCTCCCTCCTGTCGAGGAGCTTGTATAACTAGTTACTAACATCTGGTGATTGTTGAACAATTGGATCTATCAGATTAACATCAGCAGCTTATGGAACTTCAATGATTGATTGCTCAACACATGTTTGACTTTAAGGGATGTTATGAATGGCAATCAATCTATTACTTGAAGTAGAAGTTTGTATTTCACAATGATCCTTCTCAAGACTAAGTCCCGAGATTTATCACTCCTAATGACTAAGTCATTCTCAAGAAACTTTGCATTTCTTGGTTCCACAAACCTAGTACTATAAGATGGATAATAAAATATGTACCCTTTGGACCTTTCAGCATATCCAATAAAATAGCCACTTATAGTCCTCAAATCCAGTTTCTTTTCTTGTAGATTATAAACTCTTACTTCAAACAAGCATCCCCAAAATGCGTACATGTCGAAAACTTAGTTTCCAACCTTTCCATAACTCAAACGGTGTTTTTGAAACAACCTTGGTTGTAACTCGATTTAATATATATGTTGTTGTTTTAAGAGCTTCAGTCCATAAGGATTTAGGAAGTTTAGAGTTACTAAGCATACTCTGTACCATGTCTGATAATATTCGATTTTTTCTTTTTGCCACACCACTTTAGTTTGGAGACTCAAGCATGGTGTATTGAGCTATTTTCCCATGCTCTTGAAGAACCTTTGCAAATGGACCAGGTGCTTGTCCATCCTCAATGTATCTACCATAAAATTCTCCATCTTTATCTAATCTACGATCTTATTTGCTCATCGCATTGTCTCTCTACTACCATTTTAAGTACCTTAAAGGCATCTAATGCTTCGATCTTGTTATGAAGCAAGTACAGGTACATATTACGAGTAATCATCTATAAATGAGATGAAATATTTCTGACCACATGAGTCCATTTCTAGACTACCCATGTCTGTATGTATGAACTCTAATATGTCTGAACTCCTCTTGGCACCTTTTTTTGTCTTGTTGGTCTACTTTCCCTTTGTGTAGTCTACATAAACATCAAATTCAATAAAATCCAGAGTATTAAGTACTCCATCATTCACTAATTTTTTAATTCTTTTAAGAGAAATATGTCCTAATCTTTTGTGCCATAACATAGAGGATTGTTCATTCATAACAAATCTTTTAATACCAGTATTATTATAGACATACATTGTATTGTGAAAAACATTTTCTTGCAAATTAATTCAGAAAAGACCATCAATCATTCTACCATTCCTAACAAGATTAGATCCATAATATAAACCAATATTTGGAAAGTTAAAGGAATATCCCAAAGGTATAAGTCTTGAAACTAAAATCAAATTTCTAAAGAAACTTGGAATATAAAATGTTCTTTCCAAATTCAAAACTAATTTGCATGTCCCAACAGCTTCCATATATGAACGCATCTTATTGCCTGAATAGATACACTGTTCACCGCCCATTAGCTTCCTATGGTTTAGACAATCTTGTATGGTATTAGAAATATAGATTGTAGAACTAGAATCAATCTACCAGGTGTTATGACAAACATTAACCATATTAGATTCATAACAAACAAGTGATATTGAAATATCTTTCTTTATAAGCCAAGCCTTAAATTTGGCATAATCCTTCTTTATGTGCCCTTTCTTTTTGTATAAGTTACACTTGGGATTGAAATCCTTTTTGATCTCAGTATGGACCGGTATTTTACCCTTTCCTTTTTGTCTAGCTTGCCCTTTATTCCTTCCTTTTGTGGCCACATGTTCACTTTCACCCGATTCTATTAGCAACCTCCCTTCCTCTTAAACATAAATGGTCAGTAATTCATTGATAGACTATTTATCCTTATATTTGTTGTAACAAATTTTAAAGGGTCCATATTGAGGTGGAAGGGAATTACGTATGTAATGCACAAGGAAAGACTCGGACATCTCAACCTTAAGAGACCTTAGCCGAGCCGCAATGTCCTTCATTTGCATGATGTGCTCACGTATACCTCTAACACTTGTGAGCTTCATTGATGATAACTTTGTCATTAAGGTGCCAGCTAGGACCTTATTTGAAGACTCAAACTGTTCATCAATAGCCTTTAGTAGATCCTTACCATGATCACATTCTCTAATAGAACCATGAATAGTAGCATGAATTTTGGTCTTTATGTATATCATGCTGAGACGATTAGATTGCTCCCAATGTTCATAAAGAGCAATTTATGCCTGAGTGCTAGTTTCAGTAGGTATAGATGGTTCATCTTTCTGGATAACATAATCAATGTCCATCCACCCTAATTGGAGAAGAATGCTCTCTTTCTATATTTTATAGTTATCACCATTCAATTAGGGAATATTACATTAAATATCAGAAAATTCACAAGTTGAATAACTACACAAAATTTAAATAAACGTGCTTATTTCACTAACTTTTGAAGTAAATAATCATATAACATGTTTTACAAATATTAAAACATGCAATCATACCTCAAATGTGAATCATATAACAATTAAAATTACCTATGGGCTAAGCTTTAATTAAAAGGTTAATATATAACCCTTATGATGAAACTATCAAATTATATTCATTTTCTTAATACCTGTGGGTAAACCAAGAAAAAGATAATTTTACTAGTCCATCCTAATTAACCATGCAAATATAATAAATATTCCTGTAGGATAAAATTATATTTGAATATGATTAATTATAATTTGTGTCACTTTACTAGATGTAATTCATATAAACTTAATATACAATTCCTTTCATTAAATATGTTATGGCTAATCTTCAACTAATTAAAAATTATATTAATCGCATGAAACTTGTTTTTATGTAAAATATTAATAATAAAGATTCTACATAATCTTTTTAAACTTATTAATCATGCATCAATATCATATATTTGCATAAATGAATTTAAAATTAAATCTATAATTCAATAAAATTGGACTAATATGTCAAAACAGAAATATTTATGGGTCCAAAATGTCAATACAATATAAAAATGAACCACTTTCAATCCAAATTATATACAATTTATTCCTTATAAAAACTCAAGCTTGATGGCCCCACAAAAATAAGTTATGCAAAATTCAAGCAAATCTTTTCAAATAGGGGCCCTATGTAATACAAGGTTGTTGTGTTTCCTCTCACATAAATCTGTAAACAATGAGAAGCAAACATAGACTCAAAGCAATGAAAAAGTCCAAACCAGTGGGCCCCATGAAAAGATGTTGAGTTAAAAAATTATGCTTATGCTTTATAACTAAAGTTTGTAATAATGGCCCACGGAAACAAGGTTTTTGCAACATTTATTCAAAACTTTCCAAACAATGGCCCCACGTAATAAAATGTTTTGAATTGTCAGAAGTCATGCAATGTAAATGTACTAAACAATTAAAGCACACACAAGTTAAAGTCTTTAACAGTAAGCCAATGAAAACTAAATTGTTAATTTAGCAAAGAATGAAAAACACAAGCTTATTATTCATCATCTTCAAACTCTTGTCGAGTCAACTCAACTCGCATCCAATCCATTTTAAAAATCTGACTATATCTTATCTTCTACAATTTCGTTTTTGATTATTCAAAAATCATTTAAAACATAATTGAAATTTGTTTAGATATGCAAGATCAATTTCATAATGTATTGACTGTAACAACATCAATATATTCAACAAAAACATCTCCCATTCATGTATAAAATCACATAAATTCAATTACATTAAGACAAAGGTAAGTAAGTGCTTTGATACCAACTATTAGACATGAAAAGAAACAATATACATGTCTATTACGATGAAAAAAAGGAAATGAGGAATTTTGATCTCATACCTCCTACCATTGATGTTGAGAGATTCAAATGAGTGTGAGGGCTCTTCTAAATTTTGAACAGATGCAATCAAATGGTATGTGCAGAATAACGCTAAAACTTAGGTATCCAATACCCTTTACCACATATTTATACTCCCTTTTGTCTTCCATCAAAACAACAGAAGAAGATGGTTGGTAGTGGACAAACGTGAGGTTTCAAGAACAAAAGCAACAAACATAACCCATCACAAATGGTGAAACTGTTGGGCAACCAACGGATAACAGTATCTTTTGGCATATCAACATTTATTGACATTATCCTTTTTTATGCTTACAATTCCTCTACATAGCTCTTGCAAAATTAGCATTAGACTCATCTTTTTTAACTTCAATCACTCATTAATGCTTCTTCTTCATTACAAACTCTTAATTTTATGCTTCTTCGCCCTTTTTTAAGTTAAGAATAATATTGATCACAACAATATCTTAGTTACAAAGTAGTGATCCCATGTATCTTCTGCAAAAACAAAAATAAGCTAGCTAATTACAAAGACCATTTGTTTTTCAAACTAGCTGAGAGTGTCATGTTACTACACGAAGTTACGAAGATTTTCCTTACATAATGAAAATTTCTTTATTGAAAATCTTAGCTTCCTTTTTTAAGCCTTTGAATATTCTGCAATTGCTTTCATGTCATATCCAGTATACTAGGCAAGCTCATGACCTTTAAAGCATTTTTGTGTCATCCTTCCTCAATATAGGGGTTCCAAGAGCCATTATGTTAGCTACTGCCAAGTTGAAGTTGGTTTTGGGGCTACATATCTTTCTAATGTGCTTCTCCATGATGGTCTTTAGTAATTGTAACCAACAAATAAATGATCAACTGTTTCTACTCTCCATTCACATAGTTTGCATTTATTGTCAACAGTTAAGCTAGTTAATAAATTTAGCATATCTAGTGCAAGCAACTTCCCTTTCAGAGCTATCCAGACTATGTAGGATATCTTAGGGGGTAGCAAGGAGCTCCATACTAAGTTATGCCATGGGATGAGGTTGATTTTAGGCCTAAGCATATTTCTATAAGAGCTGACTATGAATTTTCTTATAGTGTCTAGTTTCCATTTTATTATGTCTTCACTGGATGGAATTGGTTGCTAGTCTGGTTTCCAGTCATGTAATACATTTGAAAATTTTCCAGTTACCACCCAGCTGCTCCCTTTAATCAAGGAGTAGACCTTTGTAGTGGCTGGAAAGAAGGATTGCATTGTATGGTAATTTTGTAGCTGATGGAGGGGGCCTAGAGGGCTCCAATTGTCAAACCATAGGGATGTATTGCAACCATTTCAACTTTTCAATAATATGTACTGTTGCATTGGTGTTCTAAGTTTGAATATCTACCGCTTGCTCATAAGGCATCCCCTCTTAGCTTGGCATTCCACAGACTAGCACCTTTAAGGCAATATCCATTAACCTATCTAATCCATATGGAGGTCTTCTCTATGAGAATTCTCCAAATTTATTTTTCTAGGACTGCAGAATTGATGATTTTTAGGGAGTTTAGACCCAAGCTTCCTTCCCTCTTAGGGTGTAGCATCTCTTTCCAATAAAATTTTTTAAAGGGACTCATCCAGCTGTTCATTCTAGCTACAATTTTATCATATAAAACTTTGCAGTCATTGTAGCTTAATTTTCTTAAAAGGATGGGAACTCCCAGTTATCTAATTGGAAGAGAAGCCTGTGGGAAAACCTATTATAGCAACAAACTCTCCAGAGATTTGCTCACAATTCTTGGTAGGATAATGGTGCTTTTGATGCTATTTATCCTTATTCTAGACAGGGAAGTGACCTGATTTACAGAGCTCATAAGGCAGATCAATGAAACTACATAGAGATTTGCTCACAGTCCTTAGATAGGATAATAGAGCTTTTGTTGCTGTTTGTAATAACTTTTAGCTACGAAAAAAATGTAGTCAAAAGTTATTGGCGTCATTTTAAAAAACGTAGTCAAATATTTTTTACTACGTTTCTATAATTGTATCCAAATATTTTTAGCTACATTTTTTAAAATGTAGACAAAAATATTTGGCAACATTTTGAAATTTTTAATATACATTATAACTAAATATTATATCATATAAATTATAATCATTGGTGATATTTTTAATCGATATTATTGTATGTAATATTTCAATTTTTTGGTTGTATAATTTATTATGCAAGAATATAATAAAAATAATTGAAAATTAGAAGCATTGTTTATAGAAAATAAAATATCATTAAATTTGATCATGTACAAGATGTTAACTAAAATTTCAAAAATTCTTATGTACAAAATAAAAATAAAAATATTAGTTTAGTGATTAAGACTCACTTTCATCTTTACTGCTTACATAATTCAGGCTAAGTAAAAATTTGACCAACTTTTTAAGCTTGGCTAACTTTTTTTCATTATGTTCTAAGTTAACATTAAGCGTCTGGTTGTCCTCGTCAAGATGTTGAACATATGGTGGTCTTGATGAGAATAAAGTAGTTGGCTTAGGCCCAAACCCAAGACCTTTGATGTAGCTGGATCGTGTATTAAGCACCTTGTTACAAATGTCATCTACATTTGGCTCATTTTTTGTTAGATATTGATGTTTGCAACAATTCCTACATCTTATTCTAAAATTTAAAAAACAAAATCAATATTCAATTCAAATATTATTAGTTAGTATTACATAAATAAATAAACTTAAATTTTAAACAAATTTTTATACTTACATAATCATTATGCACTTCTTCTAACATCTAACATTCACCCTCCTTATAGTATGTCAGTTTGTAAAGTGTGATCCTATCATACTATTATCAATGTAGCTTGTTCTGATTCTATTTTATGAAAAAAAAAATACAAAATACAATAAATAATATTGTATTTACTGATATAATTATAACTTGTAAACAAAGAACTTATATAGTTATTTCATAAGACAACAAAAGATTTGGATCCTGGGTTGTGAGGAGTTTTCATTCTTTCTCTGTTAACCTCAGCTTTCTCACACTTTTCCTAAATACAGAAAAGAAATAGTTATTAAATTGTGTAACAAGATTAAAGAAAGGAAATGAAAAGAGAAAAAAACAAATCGTAACATTAGCAGAGGCCCAATAATCACGCATATTGCTCCAATTTTTTGTAGACATCCATTCAAGAACATGTCTCCTTGCCTTCTCATTCGAAGGAAAAGATTTGTAATATTGATGTAGTCGATAATGACAATCCCTGGTCCTTTGTTTCAATAGTGAAGTCACTTTGAAACATCAAAGTTGTCAATATTGATGATATTGAGGTTCATCTATGAACAAGTAAAAGTGAAATTAATCTTTAAATAAGTAAAACAAATATTGTATATAATTAAATAAATTGAAAATTTACCGAAAATTTATCTAAAGTATTCTCTAGCAAGTTGTCTTCCTTCAACTACTTGACATGTTTAAGGCAAGGCAATTCAATTCTAGCAATACCCCCAACTCACTAGACAAATTTATTGATTGAATCTTATCTACAAGACAATCTTGTGAGATATCAATACGTATAGACAACTTGATGTTTACTCCAACATTCATTCGTTGCAACTCATAACCTTTACTTATATCTCTACCTCTTTTTCTAATGTTAATATTGGAACTTGAAAACAAATGAATAATGACAAGAAAATACACATTAAACATGTAAGTATACATTTGAGCATATATAAGTCTGTTTGTAGGTGTTAAAGAATAACATACCTACAGATCCCTCAGCATTAGTTAAGGCAGATAGAGGTTGTTGCTAACTGAGTTCATTGGTAGATGGAGTTAATTTTTTTTTTTGGGTAGGATTTGATTGATCTAGTTGTTGTAGGGGAGGAATAACTTCGATACTTAACACCTTCTCTTTGTTTCTACTAGCTTCCATTATATTGGACATCTATAAATCAAAATCAATAATATGCATAAACATAACTCAAACATCAACAAGAACCAGAAGTTAGAGATATGTCGTTACAAAATGTAAATAGCATTGAACTTAGAAGTAAATATTTAGGTGTTGTTATTTCAAAGATGCTCCATTAATTTAGGACTTATATAACTAGTTTATTTAATATTTAAATTCCATATTTGTGTTTAGATAGGGATTGATTGTCTTTCAATGTAAAAGATAGATATATTTATGTCGTTATTTCCTTTTAGGAATTTAGCTTTTAAGGTTTTGAAATCATAACATAACTAAGGTACGTGGCATGGTTAGACCACTTGAATCGAGAAAGGGTCTTCTGGTTATGACTCTTGAGCTTGTAGAATATTTCACCGATAAGCTTCACAGAAGCTACATCATGGGTTTCCAATTTATATACCATTATAGGGGTTTATTACGCCTCGGATCATCCATAAGAGATCAAACTCATTCCACATGTTGTAAATACTTATGTAATTTATACATCTAGTCATCAATGATTCAACAATATTCCAAACAACAACATAAAATTGAGACATTCGTTGCATTCACACAAAACTTAAACACAAATACTTAGACTATTAAAGTATAACATAAAAACTAAAAAACGTTGGAAAACTTACTTGGACGAACGGACAACCAGATCGACACTCTTCAATGCAATATAGGACTTAGGAAAATGACGATTTCGTAGTTATATGAGGAAGGGCGTAGTAAGAGACAAAATGCTTCAGGTAGTTGAAAATAAGCATAGATTTGGAGATTCCCGAATAGGTCAACCTTTCAAATTGCTGCTGAATCCATGGGCAAGTAAGAGACAACCTGGCGAAGTTGGTCAATGTCAATATGAACATACACTATAGAATGCAAAAACAATTTTTGTGAGGGATAAGTAATATTAGGTTGGAACTATTGCTAAATCATCGCGTAAATATATGACATCTTTTAAATATATTAAACAATCACTTGCTCAGCAATCTCCCTCTAGATTGCAGACAAAATGAAAATTGCATGCATTCATGTTTAGGTTATATTCTAAACCTAAAAGACATAAATTTTAAATAAAAATGGGCACAATGTTATGCATGTCAATCCCAGAAGTGAATGCAACATCTTCGTATTCATATAGATACATCTTTATCTTTAAAATGACATGAAGAAAGATCATAATTATTGTAGGTCTTATTTTAAGGATATGACACTTGCGCCCATTGAATATAGGTAATATTATTATAAAAGTAGCATATCGTTTTCCAATTCATATGCAAGGCTTTTTCATCAAACAAAGATAGTTTCTAATACATCACATATAAAATGTTAAAGAGGTTTGATCCAGTATCAAACAATCTTTGAGATATTATAAGTTTATCTTGCTAAAGTTTGTCACTTCTTTAAACTTACACATAAACTAGTTGGGAAGTGTTGTTCACTGAAACACTTAGATCAAGGTTGTAGGACAAACAGATGTTAGTCAAGATGAATAGCCTTCTCCATAATGTTCCCCTCTATATTTTTGTCTTTTACCTTTAAATAATTGTAGGATAAGTTGGTGCATTGATTTTCAAATTTGCCCAAGTTCGAATCTATTAAACCATTAGAAGAAATAAAGAACCTTAAACCAAAAGGCTAAAGAAATTTAAACCAAAAGGCATATCACAAAAATAAAAATTAAACGTTCTTCTAGGTTGATCATCGACAACCTAAAAGAACAATTATGAGAGGATAAAAAGTACCCAATGTATCATATTTAAATTTCACACAAACAAAATTTTTAATTTGCAATAAAGTATACTTATTTGTGAAAGTCCTAACTCAATTGACCTTATTCCCAATTACCTTTAATAATTACCTTTAATAAAATCTAAGATCTATGGAAGTACTTAAAACTAAATTTAAAATCTGCTAATTACCTTTAATAAAAGAAATAAAATAATTAAATGAATATAAAAAGTTTCTAAGAATATAGAATAATATTGAAACAAAACTGAAGATCAAATAGCATCTATGTTTACCAAATAACTATTGAAATAAAATCTAAAGAATTTAGTAGATAATTTTGATTGATAAAGAAAAAGAGAGAATAATTATTAAGAATGAATATCAGAAATAATATTATCTTTTTATCTAATATTCCTAAGAAAACTTTCTTCGAATGCTTCACAAATTTATCCCTAATTAATAATAAAACTGTCGTCTTTTTCTATTATTCATCAACATTAACACATTCAAACAAGCAATGAACCATTAACAGTTGAAATAAATGCAGATAACACATACCACATCAACAAAATCGATGACCATATAAGCATTTAACAATAATGAAAGCAAAAGGAAAAAAGAAAAAACCTTAGAGCAAAGCATGGACTACTAATCTCGACAGACGATTAATTAGAGATGATAGAAGTAGACAATCGCAGAAGATCTTATGTCAAATGCTTTTTTTTTCTAGTGAGCGTTTAATCATAAAAGAAAGTAAAATCTTAATCCAATTCAACCATAAATTTTGGTTGTTTTCTATTTTCTATTATATTTTGTATTATACTTTCAATGTTTCGGGTGAAACCATATTAGTAAACATCTTATGTCAAAATGTCTTTTTCTTCGGTGCGTTTAATCATAAAAGAGAGTAAAATCTTAATCCAATTAAACCGGATAACATTCGAGTTCAATATATATATATATATATATATATATATATATATATATATATATTATTAACTGAA
>JANZXR010000172.1:17707160-17756399 GCA_027575705.1 Erythroxylum echinodendron | reverse complement strand
TATATGAAGTATACTTAGGCTGCGATTAGGTTGGTGTAGTACTGCTTCCTAGAGCGTAGGAATTCAATCCAATAAGGTTTGGGTCCAGTTACATCAAGCCCAACTCAAAGTCCTGCCTATTTAGCCCCTAATCTTTTCTTAACTAAGTTTGGGGATTAGGTTTTGGCTGCGATAGAGAAGAGAAAGGATGATTGAGGTGGTTTTGAACGATCGTTTGGGGAAGAAGGTACGGGTGAAATGCAACGAAGACGATACAATAGGCGACCTAAAGAAATTGGTGGCCGCTCAGACCGGCACTCGTGCGGACAAGATCCGGATCCAGAAGTGGTATAATATCTACAAAGATCATATCACACTCAAGGACTACGAGATTCATGATGGCATGGGACTTGAGCTCTACTATAACTAACTTGGTAGGTCCATATTCTTTTTTTTTTTTCTTCTTGTTTATTGTCTTCGTGTGCAATTTTTTTTTTCAATTGATATTGGGGCTTTTCTAAATGGTTTTTGATGTTAAGATGCATCTTCACTGGTTGTCACGATAGCTTAAAGCTTTTCTGGAATTGGATCATATTCCTTACTTTCTTGGAGGGCTAACAAGTATCCTTTCGTATTCATTAACAATTATGCTATTAATGACATCAACCTTTTTATGGGGGAAAAAAAACTTTGGCTGTTGTGGCTATGGTCGGTATTACCGGCGGTGGAACAGAGTACTGTTAGGTCAAAAACCTTGGTTTCTTATTCAAGTGAGGTAAGGGGATTAAGCTCTGTACTTAAAATATGGGAGGAGTATAAATCCAAATAGTGCAAAGATCCTGCGGAAGTTATTTTGACGCCACAAGGAATGAGAGTATGTTTGTGCTGTTCAGTTACAGATCAAATGGGAATCTTTTCAATTTCTCAATTGTAAGAAATTTGTTTATTTGTTCGTGATTGTTTTAAGTTGTGACCTTGTGCTGAGGTTGTCTTGGACAACTACTCTTATTGCTTGTGACTATGCTATGCAACTGTGGCCTCTATGATCTGTATATGGAAGAAAGCATCCACTGTCTCAAATCTGTCGTTCTAGTTGGCAGTAACCTTTCACATATTTTATACCTATTGTTTTGATAGAGGGCTCAATTACAAACCATCAATGCAAAGCATGTCCTGTGTTTGCCTTTGTATTGTTTCACAGAACTGGTTGAATTGCATATGGTAATACTTTATGCTGCTAAAAAATTGTGAAACATAGTTAATACTTTTGGTTAATTTCTTAATTATCAAAAACCAACTAAAAGGCACTTATATTCTGACCTTTCTTCTTCTATGCAGGTCATGGCAAGGCATTAAGCAAAGAGGACGAATGTGTGTGGCTATTTTAATACTTGTAGTAAAACATAATTCCTTGTAATTTGTGCAATATGTTTGTGTAACTACTAAAATATGCTAAATACTTCATATGGTTACAGATTCTGTTGTTTAAGTTGATTGGTGAGTGAAGTAACTTTTGAAACTTTTCTGTTTGATATAATGATCTCGTTTGCGGCTTCAAACATGCTTACTTTGTTTTGCAGATTGTGCTGTTTAAGTTGATCAGGAAGTGATATTGCTTTGGAACATTTGGGTTTGCTATAATGATATTCACCTATGTGGCTCCAAATCATGCGGTGTTAACTAATTTTTCATAGAATAGGAAGGTCTGGAAACTTTGCTTAATTGTAAGCGATTGTTAGTTGAACAATATTTTAAGGGTTAGTTGCTGCGAGTATCATTATCACTCGAGTAAAAAGAACAATATTTCAGTTCAAGTTGTTTTACCCTAGGGAAACTAGCCAATTTAAGCGTGCGTTGCATCTTGCAAAAGGTGCTCCATTCCCTTACCAGAAATAACAGATGGAGCCACATTCATAGGGATGGAAGGATTTGTGTGTTGTGCTGATTTGGGTGTAGTGGAGGATGATGAAATAACTACCTCGTACTTTCTTATATATGTTGTAATAGGCCGAACGAGACACGAACCTAGGAATGAATGATTCATGCTCTGTTGTTTAACTAGAGAAGGTCCAACCAGCAGTTATGATACGAAGCACAAAGAACCACCACCAGAACTCTTCTCGTTGTAATTTAAAGAAGATAGTAGGCAAGTACAGATATTCCGCGTTATTTTACTTGTTTAATTTTATTTAATGTCTAAAACGATGATATTTTGACTATGAGGTTGTAGGCACTCCTTTCCGTTGATCGACTGGGTAATTATAGACAGAGATTCATCTGAACCTCCTACCAGAGGAGCCCTTGACGCGAAACTCAATGCTTGGTTGACTGATTGCATGTCTCTGTAAACTTTCAAACTATTTAATTAATTCCTTCTTTTTAAGTTTTTGCTCTCGGCCAATTCTCGTGTCGGAAAGCTGATCTTCAAGGGTTGACTAAATGGTCATTCTTAGATCTCGTACTCTCGTACTCTCAAACTAAGACACCCTACCCCATCACCTCATGTCTTGTTCAGGACTTGCGGCTCGTGATGCGAATACTGTACTGTACTGATTGATACCAACTAGACAGTACTGTACCGGCTCCAAAGAGGACGATAAAGGAAATAATGGTAACAGCCATAAGTACTGGCTGGTATCCCCCCTGACTCTTCTCGTCTTTCTTCTACCTTTCATTTTTGGTTTTTGCTCTCTCTCTTTTACCGACTTATCTTCTCCTTTTTCTATCGCTCTTGTCGTCCTCTCCTCCACTCTCGGCGGTTCACGGTGCTCTCTGGCGGTGCTTAGCTGCTCTTCCACCACGCGACGTCATCTCCGCCTGTCGCCACCAACCACCATCGACTCTGCTCTCCAGTCTCAGACGATCACCAAGGCACCACACTCACCTTGATTCGATAGATATGAGAATAATACCCAAATTTAGACTCGACTTATCATCGAATCCAATTGTGAATTTCTGTTTATTGGGAGTGTTTTTTTTCAATTTCTGTTAGAATGTTTATGTTAATTGTTTGTGTTGTTAGGAATGAAATTGTGAAGGATTTCTGGTTAATTGTTTGTGTTGGAGACTTGGAGTTGAATTGGATTTGAAGTTAGTAAATGGTAACAGAAATGTGAAATTTGTGGTTGATTCGGTTGGTTTTTGGTTTTGGTAATGAAAATATGAAATTTGTGGTTGGTTTGGTTGATATTTTGTAATGACAATGTGAGCCGAATGTTTGGTTCATTTGTTTGGTTCATGAAAGTCATATATTGCAATGTATTGTGGTCAATGGTTTAATGGTTGGTTTGGTTCACTTTGAATTTTGAAACAAACAAATTTTGTTACTAAATTTGAAAATAAAAATAGAATTAAAAAACAAAAATTAAGAAGATCCATTCATGCTCTGCTAAGTGACATCATATTCATAAGAAGATCCATTCATACTATGCTAAATGGCATGTATCTATAAGTGCAATTATATTACCATTACTTGAAGAAAAGATAATTTGTCTAAACAAACATAAAAAAAAATTGAAAGAGCTCAAATGGCATCATATTCTAAAGTAGTCGATTCTAATTGTTGTCTTGAGACAACAATTAAAATTGACTACTTTAGATATATATAAAGTTTGAGTTATTAAATTTTAGTTAAATTTTAAGAAGTCATAATTAATTGCAATATTTACGGTGTATATTAGTTTTTAAATTTCAATTTAATTTTAATAATCTTATCCAAATTTACAGTGGAATATTTTATTATCCCTAATCTTCTTGATTCATCTTGATTATTGTAAGAGGACAATTAGTAAAAAAAATTATGTGGTAATGTTTTGGGAGGTCTTTACATATCATTGCTAATTTTGTTAATAAAAGTACTAAAAGATTAATTTCTTACAAAACTAACATTTTCATATATTTTGTTACAGATAAATAGAAGGAAGTTTAACTACTCCTGATCAAACTACTTCAGGAAGATATAATGATCCAACTTGTGCTCATGATGCATTAAGCCTAGGTATGAAGAATCATACAATTTGCTTATTTTGCAACAAGCATTTGAAAGGTGGAGGAATCACCCGATTGAAGAAGCATTTAGCTGGGATTAAAGGAGATGTAGAATCCTGTAAAAAAGTGAGTCATAATGTGAAGTGACAAATGAAAACATTGTTTCATGAATATCAACATGAGAGAGATAGAAGGGAAAGGTTGAATTTTGAAATTAGTAGTGAAAGTTCGTTTTCTAGTTTTTGTGGTGATTATGGAAATATTGAAGATGGTAGTAGCAGTGGTAGTGGTGATACTGGTACTAGTAGTGTTTCATCTCAAGCTCAAGAAGAAGTATCTAAACCTGATGTGAGGAAGAAAAGAAGGTAGGTGACTAGTTTCTTTGCACCACGAACAGCTACTGGAGCTCAACCTTTAATTCATACTGCAACGCAATCATAAGATGCGGCTCACAATGTTAATATTGCAGTAGCTAATGATACAGGTTCATCATTCAATGCTTCTCAATCTTATTATTATCAACCTATGATGGATGCAATAGCCTTTTATGGTCTGGGATACAAAGGTCCTTTGATTGATGACCTAAGAGGTAAACTTTTAAGTTGTTCTGTTTCTGAAATTAGAAGTTATTTAGCTGAAAGAAGAGTGAATTAAGGTACTTATGGATGTTCAATCATGTGTGATGGTTGGACAAATAGGAGACAATAGTCTATTATAAATTTTTTGGTTTATTCTACAAATGACTTTATGTTTTTGAAATCTATTGATGTATCTAGCCTTATTAGAAATACTAAGACTTTGTTTGGGATATTTGATGAAGTTGAAACGAAGTAGGGCTAGAAAACATTGTTCAGTTTATTACTGACAATGATTCCGCTTATAAAGCAGCAGGAAAAAGGTTGCAAAATACGTATAATTCTTTTTTTTTTACTTCTTATGTTACACATTGCTTTGACCTAATGTTGGAGAATATAAGAGATCCTAGATATTTTCTTGATATTGATGAGCCTATGTAGAAAGTGACAAAGCTCATTTATAATCGTGCATGGGTATTGAATTTGATGAGAAAGGAATTTACCAATGGTGGGAATTTGTGTCTTCCTGTTGTAACAAGATTTGCAAAAAATTTCTCATCACTTCAGTCTTTTGTTTCGATGAAGAAAGAGTTAAGACAAATGTTTACAAGTGATAAGTCAATTGTATCTCAGTATGCTAGTGGAAGTTTGTAATATTATACTAGAAGATAGAAAATTTTGGTCTTAATGTTAATTTGTTATTCAAGTTTGTGAGCCTTTGGTGAGGGTGCTTCGCTTGGCTGATAGTGAAGAAAAGCCAAAAATGGGTATATTTTTGATGCTATGGAGAAAGTGAAGGAAGCAATTAAGGCCAATCTAAAACATAGGTCTTCTTTGTACACACCATATCTTTCAATCATTAATGAGAGAAGAGAAAGACAACTTTCTTCTCCATTGTTTGCAACTGGGACATTTTTTAATTCTAGTATTTATTTTAGACTGATCTTAGTAAGCAAGCTGAAGTTAATATAAAGGAATGCTTTTAACTATTACAACAATTGTTAACATTGACGCGATGCAAGATTTATTAAACTTATAAATGGAGCTTTATAAGTTGTCTTATGAGAATTTTGGAATGCTGATTGCTAAGAGGAAAATTTTCTTCAGGTATTAGTTTCCTTTTTCTTATTTGTTGAAAATTAATTATCACTTTATTTTGTTTATAACGCAATTTTTGTTATCTTATAACTTACAATATCTTGGTGGGATCAATTCGAAAATGGTGTTTCAGAATTGAAAAGGTTTGCAATTCAGATTTTAAGTCAATGTGTGAGCGCAATAGGTTGTGAATGAAACTGTAACACATTTAAATTTATCCATTCCAAAAAAGGAATAGATTGGAGCATAAGAGGCTGAATAACTTAGTTTTTGTTAGATACAATTTAAAGCTTCGGAAAAAGTGTGTTATTATCATTATTAATTTCGATATAATTTCTTATAATTTTCTAATAATTAAATTATATTTCTTTTGTTATTGTTGGAAATGGAAATTGTTTTATGAATATTTTGTGATTGTTGACAATGAGAATTGTTGGGAATTGTTGGAAATGAAAATTGTTATATGAATGTTTTGTGATTACTGGAAATGAAATTGTTTTATGAATGTTTTGTGATTATTGGAAATGAGAATTGTCAGAAATGGAAATTGTTTTATGAATATTTTATGATTATTGGAAATGAGAATTGTTGGAAATTGTTGGAATTGGAAATTCTTATATGAATGTTTTGTGATTGTTGAAAATGAGAATTGTCAAAAATCGTTGGAAATAAAAATTGGTTTATGAATATTTTGTGATTCTTGGAGATGGGAATTATTGAAAATTGTTAGAAATTGAAATTATTTTATGAATGTTTTGTGATTGCTGGAAATGGTAATTGTTGGAAATGAAAATTGTTTTATGAATGTTTTGTGATTGTTGGAAATGGAAATTATTTTATGAATTTTTTGTGACTGTTAGAAATGGGAATTATTTTATGAATGTTTTGAGATTGTTAGAAATGGAAATTATTTTATGAATGTTTTGTGATTGTTAGAAATGAGAATTGTTGGAAATTGTTGGAAATGAAAATTATTTTATGAATGTTCTGTGATTGTTGGAAATGGGAATTGTTGGAAATTGTTGTAAATAGAAATTGTTTTATGAATGTTTTGTGATTATTGGAAATAGAAATTGTTTTATGAATGTTTTGTGATTGTTGGAAATGAGAATTGTTGGAAATGAAAATTGTTTTATGAATGTTTTGTGATTGTTGAAAATGAGAATTGATACAAATGGAAATTATTTTATGAATTTTTTATGATTGTTGGAAATAGAAATTGTTTTATGAATGTTTTGTGATTGTTGGAAATGGAAATTATTTTATGAATGTTTTGTGATTGTTAGAAATGGAAATTGTCTGGAAAGATATGTTATTATCATTATTATTTTTGATATAATTTTTTAAATAATTTTCTAATAATTAAATTTTATTATTTATTAGGAGTTTTAATAGCACAAGTAATTCAACTGATCCAATTTTCATTGATAATGTCGATCTTTTGGCTGATTGGGTTTCTGAAAAATCGAATTTGACAATTCATAATATCAATCTTTTGGCAGATTGGGTTCCTGAAGAACTAAATTTGGTAGATGTCAATGACTTGGAAGATAATCTTGGATAGGAAAGCATTGACATGTCATTTGATGCATTAAATTTGAATGATAATGATAATGAAGCTTCTCTTAATGATAAGGATTTTATATCAAATGATAACTAGGGTCAGCACAGTTATAGCGGGTATCTTCCCGTTGATGATTGAATTTAATTTGTTCCAGGTTATTTTTTCCTCTTCTTTTAATTTTACTTATATTTGATGTTTATCAGTTTATGTTAAATTCTATATATGTGATGTAATTGTGAATGTTTTTATTTCATGTTTAACTTCAACTTGATTGTTTCCTCGTCATGATAAAATTGTAATAGTTAAGGATATTTATTGTTCTTTTTATT
Organism: Erythroxylum echinodendron; assembly: GCA_027575705.1. Taxonomy (NCBI): domain Eukaryota; kingdom Viridiplantae; phylum Streptophyta; class Magnoliopsida; order Malpighiales; family Erythroxylaceae; genus Erythroxylum; species Erythroxylum echinodendron. The sequence goes on along the minus strand of JANZXR010000172.1, from coordinate 17,748,867 downwards.
GGATGTTTTGATGTAATTATTATTTATTAAAATGATGAAATTGTATGATTGTAATATTTTAAATACTTTGTGTTTATTCTTATTTTTATATTTGTATTATCATAATTGTCTTTTTTCATATTAATTGTGGTTATTATTTATATGTGAAATATTTAAAAATTATTATAATTTTATTAAATTATTAATTGTGATAATTATTTATTATTATGATTTTTGAAAACAGGGTTAGTGTAAACTTGTAAAGTATACTGTATATAACTGTACAATATATTAATGGACTATTTTGCAAATTTTAAAAAATTTCAGGGACTATATCATAAATTTAAAAAATTACCCAAAACGGTACCCAGTATTAACCGATATCGATACAGTACCGTACTAGAATCTAATCCAGTACCAAATTCGGTATGGTATTTGCAATTTTGCTTGCCTCCGTTTTACATTGTCTCATTTCAAAGTTCCCGAATAGAATGATTCCTATAATATGATTTCATTACAGATTTTTTTTGAAAAAATACTTTGTTTAGATTAACTAATCTTTACCTTATTTTATTAAATCTTATCCAAACATTTATGTAGGATTTACACAAATGTATTTGACAAAATTAAGTAACATAGGATTAGAACACATGCTCCAACCCGATTTCTAATTGAAAAGTCTGACAACTTTTATTTGAAACTTAATATTGAACTTCTACAATTTGTTTCTGAAATGTCCTGTATAATAATTTTGTTTTTTAAATTTAAATTTATTTTTATTTTTTAATAATGAGTGCTTTATAATTCTTATCTAAAAATTTATTCAATCATATTAATATTTTAGTAATAAAATTTCTTACTCTTAAAGGTTTTTATACCATTGTTACAATAGGTCGTAAATAAAATATTGCTTTTTAATTTTCAAATAATTATTGAATAAAATTACGGTGTAAAAATCATATTTATGTTTTAAATTACGAAATTGTGAAACTAAGACTGAACATACTTTTTTGAAAGTAAAAATAAGAAAACATAAGCTTAATAAAACAAACTAAAATTTCCAGTTAAATAATTTCTAATTATTAATTAAAAGTAGACGAATATAAGACACGAGTACATGTACATGTACATGTACATATTTTTATATTTTATTATCCTTATCCGCGATTGCGAGTTCCGACTCTAGGAGTCCTACCGAATTAAATTTTAGTACCACTACGCATGTGGATTCAATTAATGCATGGTTTACTTTCTTAATATTTTCATTATTATCATGTTTTTGGCTCGTTCAAGTGATCCGTGGCGGGTTCAGACCTACTTGTCTACGCCTACGTTGCATGCACGAGGAGTAGTGAGCGCCTCACCTCGATCGGCTTCGCACGAAAAAAGAAAAAAGTCATGAAGTGTGATTGTCTTGCTTCAGAATTGTATTCGATCCCCAGATTTATATAACATCAACGTCTCTGCGTGAGTGGAAAAATGTGGCTCTCTGTCTAACCCTCATTCTTGTTTTCAAACTGTTCTTTGCTAGCTTTTCGTCATTTCCCATCTGAGACAAGACCTACCCAATGTCAAAGACAAGCATTATCAGTCATCAGTTCTATGCTTATAATACATATGAGGATCTTGAAACATGCACCATTTCACATTTTCTATGACCAACCAAACGTAGATTATGCGAAGGAAAGGTGGTCGGAGGTCTCCAGAGTCGAAGACTTTTTTCCTTTTGTCGCATTTCATTGAAAGAAGTGAACACGTCATCTACAACGAAAACTAAAACTCCAACCACAGGACTGTTCGATTGTTCAAATATGTAGTGGTCCGTCTGTCTCCTTCAACGTTAAAGTTGTCGTGCATGCAGTGTGAAAATCAAGCGGTGGTAGCTAGAAAGTGTTCCGGGCAAACATGGGATTCCACGACTCACGAATCTTTGTCTGCCTGAGATGTCAATGCAATAAAATAGTACACGAGAAGATAACCGAACCGAAATAACAATAATAAAACTTCAATTAACTCTGGTTAATGCGCTGTTGGAACAATGTCGAATCCCGAGAGATCATAGTTTATATTTGACCCCTTTTATGCGGCACAACAATAGCTTCATTTATTGCAGTTTTGAAAGCAACTCTTTTAGGCGCTCCAGATGTGCTATACAAGGAAACAGCCACTTTGAATCGGCGACATAAACCTAAACCTATATATTCTAGATATTACTATACTCAATGTCAAGTTATTGTAAAAACATGCTTCAAGTTATATGGTTCGTGAGCTTTTAGCACCATTACTTGCACAGCATGTCACCTCGTCTATAATAATAATGCAATACGTATATTGTCCTGAACAAATAATTAAACAGTTGTCATTTCACCTCTAATATATGCTTTCACTGAGTGGTAACTCAACGTTTTGACTTGCATTCTCCTCTCCCCTAACAGAGGCATGAGACTTGGTCAACATAATCCATCCTGTCATGTTCTTATCAGAGATCTTCATGGTCTCTATTTAAATCACAATTTGGTTGCTTAGCAGCAAAATAATTTGTTTCAATATCAAGCAAGATGCTAATTTTCTTATTCAATTCTACTGAAATGGGCATGTCTTCTTACTATCAATTAGACTGTTTTTTTATAAGAAAAACCTCTTCCATATTAAAACCAACTATAATTTGACATCTTGCATCATAAACTCTTTCCTCTCCTTTTGTCTTTCCGAGGTACCCGTAACTTTGTTATAATTAGAGTTTCGAGTACAATCACTTCAGTAGAAAATGGCGAAGATGAATAAAAGAAAAAGATTAATAAAATTAAAAAGGGTTGATTCAAATTATATATAATTAATATGCCGATATTTTTTTAAAACAAAGTTTGCATGAGTCCAATCTGATACACACGTGATCGAAAAAAGACAAGAATCAAGAGGATCTCATCTAGGGTTCAAGCAAGAAAAGGAAAACTAAATTACGACCATTGTCATATGAAACTGGTAAATAAATATGAATATGGCTACAAAAGGAGCTACAAGGTTCCCAAAATTGGATGAAGACATCCAAACAAGGAGTACAAAAGAACACAGGATTTGAAAACTATACAATTTGATCGGAGTTCACCCTAAGCTACCTCCCTCTCCCTATGGTGCCACTGCCTGAATCTGTCAGACTGGTTAACCTTCTAGCTGACTTTAAAAACTCACTGCAACAGAAATAACTTCTGTAAACAATCTTGATAAGGACAAAAAACAAACAACAGAAAGACCAGTTAAATGGAATCAGGAAGTTGAAATGTGCATGAAATTACTTGGAGGGCTCGTCTCCAGCGTTTTCCATCTACCCTTCTGCATCTCGGTAAAGCACATTGCTCTGCATCTCTGAACTCCTAATGCCAAACATGTTGGTCAGCTTACCATACAGCTTCTCGTATGAACCAAGAACGGACAGATCAAGAGTTCGACCTTCCTCTGATTCCGTAAAAACTTTGCCGTGACCACTTTCCCGACTGAGATCAAATTTCTGTTTATCTTTGTACCTGGGAGACCCTTCATCTGAAGAATTTTCTTGTTGACCATTCTGAAGTAATGCGGAACCGGAACCATCAGAAAAATTTGCCGTCTTATCTTGATTCCCCTCTAAAGAACTGTTTCCATTAGTATCACCGGAGCTGCTTTCAGAACTCTGCTGCTCAGTGAAGATTAGCTGACCAAACAAAACAATGTGAGGCATCTTTATTTCAACATTTTTCTTCAGACCCCCAGTAGCTTTTCCACTCGTCAATAAGGATGCAACATTGTCATTATTTGCTGAATCGCCCAAGAAGTTGCTACTGGGGATTCTTGATGGTGGTACAACATGATTAAGCTGCTGGAAACCAACTGGAAACTGACCCGATTGTAATTTATTGAACTGGAGATCTGGTGAAGATAGTCCAAATTGAGCATGCCTGGCTCCCTGTATGCTTGCAGGAATGTTGTCTAAAACATCACATAGGGAACTGTTCAATGCAAGTGGATTCCCAGCAAATGAAGGCACTGGAAGTTTGCCAATTAAGGAAAATTCTGGAGGTTGAGGAAGTCTCAACTTCTTTCTAGGGGGTGAAAAGGGTGAGATTTGAATGGCTGGCATGTTTGATACCAATTCAACCAACCATGGATTGACACACTTTACATTCTGCAGTAACTCTGGTTCATCCCATGCTACCTGAAAGAAGATGTTTGCAGCCAAAGTTAATGGAAATTAAACTAAAGACTTGAGCGTTTAAAGCATATAAGATGCATAATGCAGGATGTTTCTAAGAATTCCTGATGTGCAAAACGTGAAAAGCCCGACCAAGAAATACCAACTTACAGTTTATTTCACAACGCTTCTTGAAGTTATAGTATAAATGAAAGGATTCAACACACAGATTTTTTTTTTTTTGGGGAAATTTGCAACAGAGGACAGTTGATAGAGTGAAAGAGTACAGCATATGATACGAATACATTGCAAAAGTGTGGATTTAGACACAAACAAAAAGTTTGTGAATAGGATATCAATCAACGGACACCATGAATGTGAACTGCAGGATTAAGTCTAAAGCAGAGAGTATCTAGCAAAGTAGAGTAGCAGGGAGGCAGATCATGCTTGTCAGAATCCTTTATGCCTTAAATGGCAATTCGCACAAGAGTTCGTAGTCAACCCAACTCAACCTATAACCTCAGTGCTTGTGATCTTTAAAGAATGGATACCAAATTAACGAATTAGTACATTAAACAGATATTTCACACAAGAATAGTATGTCCATAAAGGAAAGTATCATGTGTGCAGAACTGGCTATATCGAAAAAATGAGGTACCTGAAGAAGCCTCCACGGCGAATTAGGCCAGCGGATGGGATCAGCAACCTGAACAGAATTAATAGTTCCCATGAACCAGCTTATGCGAGACGAATCTTCCGTTTCAAAAGCCATCTTGAATCTCATACCTGGACACCATTGAATCTGCATTGCGTCCCTCACAGCAGAAGCTCTTACACAAAATTCTGGAGTGCTCGCCCTCGGATAGTAAACAACCTCAAATGGCTGCCCTTTGGCCGCAAGAGCTGCAGCCTCTATAACAGATTCAGCCCTCACCTTACCCTTCTTTTCCGTACTCCCATTACTCCTAATCACCTGACTCTCTCCTTCCCTCACGAACCCAGAGTAGCCTGAAAATGAGTTCCACCCAGATGAACTCTCATTTCCGCCACCACCTAAACCTCTCTTGGCACGCCTAATACCGACACGAAGGTCCCCATTCTCTGCCCTCAAGAACACGATAGAGTCCCCAGCTACAAGCTTCTTGTGATTCACAAAATTACTCCACCCAGTAGTCAACAAATGGCGACGAGGTGTGCCTCTGTAGATATGCCTAAACTTCCAGTTATTGCCATGGACGTCCTTGGCAATAATGGCCTGAACAGGAGGCTCCACACTGTAGTCCAATCTTGGGAATATTGTCTCAGCACAATAACGCGGAACAGAGAACCCACCTCCATTATTCGCATCAGATTGAGTCAATGTCTTGGCAAAAGAAGCAGGCTTCTCTTGAGACTCAATCCTATTAGCCCCTCTCAACAGCATGTTATCATCACTGGCATAGCTATCTGCAAACCCCATTTCGGTGTTGCTCAGTGGGATTAGCCTAATTTTGGCATAAACCTCGTCGGTTTCTTGGTCCGCCATGTACTTAATGGCCAATACACGACAAGGGATGAGAGCCGGAACGCGACACCGACCAAAATCTAGAGTCCCTTGAGCATGTTCGGCGTGGCCTTGGGGAAAGTAGAAAACTTTAGAGTTCAGTGGTGGCATTTGTACCATACTACCAGCACAGGCATGCCAGAGTTGTGAATCTAGACCTTTATCTGCAACTCCCATTTGTTCTTTCTGGGATGTTACAACGTCTCTCATCATTTCTTTGTTATGCAAGTATTGATTTTGAACAACACCTGAATTTTATCCAATTACACTAACGATAGAGCACATATAGCCCGGAGCTTCTGAATGGAGTAGTATAAGTTAATAGAGCGAGTTGAGTTTGTAAGAGAGCAAGGAGGAAGGGGAGAGATACAGGAAAAAGAAAGAGATGAGCAAGTGATAAAGGTCAAAGATCAAAGGGAATTTAATACGGTTACGAGAGTGTGCATGGATTCAGGCTTGAGGGTTTCGTTGCCGACCAGACTTCTTAAGGGTTAAAAGAGAGAGAGAGGTAAAACTTGACAATGAGGATAAAAACAAAAGGGAGGCTCTTTACTGTTGGGTTTAGGAGCAGAGAGAGGTTGGAGTGGTTGTTTTGGATAGTTTAGGATCACAATAGTCCACCACCTAAGACACGACTTAGTCGAAACTCAGACTTGAAAGAAAGAAAGATCATTTTGCTTCCAGCTCCCTGAATTTTTTACGACACCCCTTCATTACCTTATTCTTTTGTCTCTTCTTTTCTATTATCTAATCTAATCTACTCGCTTGTTCTTCGGATCTCACACTCTTCCCTTCGCTTTATACATATAAATATATAATAACAGTTTCGTTTGGTCTCATCTTCGTCTCCAGTTGTTATATTCACTGTACTGAAGTGTAAAATGAAGAGATAAAAAAAAGAACATTGAGGTCCCGTATTTTTTAAATTTCTACTATATTATGAACCTTTTATACATTAGGAGGACCAAAACAATAATAGAACCAAAATAGGGACACGAAGAAAAAAATATCACCCAAATCCCAACAAAATTTTGAATGATCCCTAGGTCGAGATTTTGAGGTTCTTATCACAATATTGTCGAAAGTAAAACCAAGTTACTGATCTCTGAAATCAAGGCAACAGACAGCCAAATCCTAACAGTACACATTTGACCATAATAATATTTGTGTATCTAGACCATGTTCCTCACTCTTCGGGGTTAATCATGGTTAACTCTCAACCGAATCATTCCTACGTATGGATCGTTAGTCAAACACTCAAAAGACTAATCCCCCGTGTCACTGGGTCACTGGTGGTTAAGTATGCTCCTGATTTCTTGGTTGGGAAAGATGATTTGGTCATTGCTAGTTAATTGTCTTGCCCAAATGCAAGTAGGTGAGAAAGTTACCATTTTTAGAGTAGGATTTGTGGAAGTGAAGTTGGGGACAAAACCAGCCCTGGCCTATTGCCCGTGACTTGGAGATTAAACCAATGATAGTCCAAAGGGAATTCGGTTGATAAGAGACAGTGGAACTAAGGACAAATGAATCTTGTTCATTAGTGCAAAATCCAAATAATACGCCGCTTGATAATGACCTTGGTCGGTCTTGCTATGAAGGAGCAGGACACCATTATTTTATTATGTTGGAGTTTTGACGGATTTTTTGGAATCCAAATGGTTTAAATGTTTACTTAAGCAATAATGTTATGTTGAATTTTTGGATTTTAATATGGCACCTAAGAGTTTACACTTGGCTCTACCATTATAGTAAATAGTAAATAAATACAATCCTTTTTTGCATTGTTTTTTCTGAACAATATGGTTCGTACATTTATAAGTAGCAAAACTCCTTTTTAAGTTAGACAAAATAAATTTGTGTCAGAGATTATCTCATGATAAGAATTGTATTATACATCAAGTTTTTTTAGAGATTATTTAACCATAGAATAATATTTGTTTGTTGAAAACCATTCAAACGTAAATAAATTGAACTCTTTTTTTGAGACCATAGGAACCCACAATTGCTATCATTTAGATGCACATTGGATAAATTTCCGGATTGACGCAATAGCCTATAAATCTCACCAACCGGGTACTCCATACTAAGCAAGTCTTGTACGACATGCTCGATCAAGAGAGTGAAAGTAGGGGATTTAAACATAGGACATGACTCCTCTCCCTACCAATTCGACCACCCCTTAGGGGGCAAATAACCTGAACTTGGATAACAGTATATGGACATTTTCAAGAAACAAAATGTCCTCCCTGGCTCTGGTCCAGTGAAGATTAAACACATCACGAAAAGTTCAAAGGAATCTCCTCCTCCATTGGAACAGATTTGTTAACCAATAAAAGCTCCAAATGGACATGAATGGAAGAGACAAGCAAAGAGGAGAAATGTAAGAACACGTTATTTGCCAACATCTTAACATGTAAGACTTTTCTCCTTATAATTATAAAGTGAAAAAGCTGTAGCAAATTTTAATATTATTAAATGAAGATGATTTTAACCTCATCTCGTTATTAGATAAGAAATTGTTTATGACTTCTAGAGTAATAATATCAAACTTGTGACTGACAAATGCAGCGACACTCATTGGGAAAGTTGAAGTTTTGACTTTAAAGTTAAAAAGTAAAACTAGTGACGTTAGCGTGACAGCTAATGACAAAGATGTTACCCGTATGTGGAGGGCATTATGTTAACAGACTATAACGTGTCAGAACTTGACGTGCGATCGGGGCCCACAATCTAGTCAATTGGTGTTGAAAGGGTTGGACCCCAGCTCTGAATCTCTGTCGTTACTAGTGAAATGTCTTGACACAAATTCATCTTAACTTTTAATGTTTGGTCCTGTGTGACGCACGGATGGTAAACTGTCCCCGTAGCGTTGCTTCTGGCTTGGAGATATCACAACTTTTGCTAATATTTTAACCAAAAATAAGACAATTTAACTTAGAAATTGGCATTAGGTTCACCAAAGGCTCATCATAGTTACCCAATTTTTCATCATTTGCCTACGGGTCAAGGGGATGAATATCGTTCTGTATTGGATGAAAAATGAAACAGTACTCATTATTTGGGTACTGGCCAGAGATACTAATCAGTACCACTAGTTTCCATTCGCTACTGGATATCGGTCACACACCAGCTGATACCATAAATTTGGAAAACAGTAGGGACTTATTTGCAATTTTTGAAAAATTAAACCTAAACCTTCTCTCTGCTGCGTCCCTTACTCATTGTCCCGAAGCTTCCTTTTTCTCATTTTCTCTCTCTCTCACCGACTCTCACTTTCACTCACTACCGTTGTTCTCTATCTCTCATTCTCCTCTTCATTGCTGATGTACTGCTCCTTCTTCAGCGGTGTTGCTCTTTCCCTCATCCTCCTCAATCCACTCCAACATTAGAGATCCTCGGCTCCTCCATGCGGAGTCCCGAAGATGCCACCATCTTCAACCCTCCTCTACGAGGACCACCACACTATATCGTCACCACCACTGAATGTTTGAAGGAGGAGAGAAGGTTGCTGCTCACCTAAATCTACACTCGAAGCTGTGACCTGTCACCTAACTCGAAGACCTAACTCAAAACCTGAAGCTTGTGAATTAGTTTTTGGGTGTGTTTTTGAATTTTTGATTTTTCCTACTTAATTGCATTTTTATTGTGACTTGTTTAGAACTTGGATGTTGAAAGTTGGAATTAAATTTTATAATTCGGTTGGATCTTGGATTTGTGAATCAGTTGGAACTTAGTTTTGTGATTTGCGATTTGTGTGTATCTGGGTTAGATATTAGAGTTGAATGATTTACAATTTTGTTCTTTGAATATCGAAGGTGAATGAATCACGGTGTTGTTTTAGTTTTGTGATTTGCGTAGGCTGGGTTGGATTGGATATTGGAGTTGAATGATTGTTTGGTTGATTTCCGGTTTGGTTTTGAAGATTGGTTTAAGTTTAACTGATTAAGAGAAATTTATGATAAGTTTTTTTATGAATGAAATGCACGGCCTGATATGAATATGTAATGATGTTGATGAATTGAATTGATTTAATTGAAAGTTTGTAAGTTTAAAGTTGAAACAACTTAAATTAAAATTTTAAACTGAGAATATTAAAGTTGCAAACTTACAAAGACTTAAATAATTAATTGACACATTCTTAAAATTTGTGAAATGGTATTTCATTTTTAGTATTTGGGTATTGGCTTTAGGTAAATAATTAATTGAGTATAAAATTATGCAATTGTAAATTAATAATAATTTGGTTGTAGTTAATGATAGTATTTGGGTATTAGCTTTGGGTAAATAATTAATATGTTGAATTATTTGGTAATATATATGTGTAGGTTATCATAAATATTTATAGTAGATAATGTGTCAAAGTAAAATGTGTCCAAAAAGAATGTTTTTCAAATTATGAACATGTTGTAGGCTCTAATCATTTATACTTAGACTTATTAATTTCAATTAAAAATCGTAAAAGCAACTTATATATTTAAGAACCAAATATAGAAGGGTGTATATATTTGGGGTTGCAGTGTTTATTTTGGCAGGAGGATGAGACTGTTGATCACGTTTTTGTCAAATGTTCTTTGGCCCAAGAAGTTTGGTCACTGGCGGGCTTTCTTTTTTCTAATGTTTCTCTCTCTTTTCAGGATATTTTTTTGCAAGTCTTCTCTTTGTTAGGGAGGTAAAAAGCCGAATTGATGATCACTACTGCATGGAAATTATGGGCAACAAGGAATGCATTTTTATGGTCCAATCAGAGACCAACTCCTTTACAGGTCTCCAATGGTGCACGTCATTACTTAGAAGAGTACAAGAATGATTCATTAAATTTCAAGGCTGCCACTGCTGCTGTTTATACAGGTGCGGCACCTACCCAGCTTGCACATATTAATCATCCCGCTGATTGGCTAGCATATGTTGATCGAGCCCTATTTGAAGCCTCAGATTTTATTGGATTCGGCTTGGCTGTTGAAGATGCCGAGGGCAATTTCTCCTTAGCAATTTCTAGTTTTGAGAAGGGTGGAAATTGTGCTGATATTGCAGAAGCACTAGCCTTGAGGCAGTGTTTGTGTTATGCAAGAGATACTCATTTTAATCCAGGTTGTATCTTTACAGATTGTCAATCTTTATACTTTGCTATTAATTCCTCTACTGAGGATTGCTCTGAGTTTGGTTTAATAGTTTCTGATTGTAAGGCCATTCTTATTTCTCGGCCGAACATTAAAGTCTTTTGGATTAGGCGTCGTGATAATAGGTGTGCTCATTTGCTTGCACGAGATTCTATTCGTCATGGCAGGTTCCATCTTTGGATGGATATGCCTGATGTCTTGTTTGATATTTACTCTCAACGATAATACTACAAGTCTGTTTCCTTTCAAAAAAAGAAGGGTGTATATAATATTATGGTTGTTAGAAATGAAAAGAAGATTCAAAGCTTTAAATAAGAAAAAAACATTTCTAAAGAAGTTATATCCTTCAACTTGATCATCATGTTATGAATAGATGTGTATGAATAATTGTATAAGATATATCATTCATTATTTGACCATTATGTAAATCGTGTCATATCCTTCAACTTGATCTTTATGTTTGAAACATTGAATTGAAAATGTTTGAAATTGTTGGAAATGGAAATTGTTTATATATCTTTTGTGGTTGCTGGAAATGGAAATTGTTTTATGAATGTTTTATGATTATTGAAAATGGAAAATTTTGAAAATTATTGGAAACAAAAATTGTTTTATGATTATGGAAATGGAAATTGTTAAAAATTGTTGGAAGCGAAAATTGTTTATGTATGTTTTATGATTGTTGAAAATGAAAATTATTTTATGAATATTTTGTGATTATTGGAAATGGAAATTGTTGAAAACAGAAATTGTTTAATGAATGTTTTGTGATTATTGGAAATGGAAATTGTTGGAAATGAAAATTATTTATGTATGTTTTGTGATTGTTGGAAATGGAAATTGTTTTATGAATGTTTTGTGATTATTGAAAATAAAAATTGTTTATTTAAGTTTTGTGATTGTTGGAAAAGGAAATTATTTTATGAATGTTTTGTGATTATTAAAAATGGAAATTGTTGAAAATTGTTAGAAATGGAAATTGTTTATGTATGTTTTGTGATTGTTGGAAATGGAAATTGTTTTATGAATATTTTTTGATTATTGGAAATGGAAATTGTTTATGTATGTATGTGATTGTCGGAAATGGAAATTATTTTATGAATGTTATATCCTTCATGTGATTATTAGAAATGGAAATTATTTATGTATGTTTTATGATTGTTAGAAATGGAAATTATTTTATAAATGTTATATCCTTCAACTTGGACCTCATGTTATGAATAGATGTGTATGAACAATTGTATAAGACATGTCATTCATTATTTGGCCTTTATGTAAATCATATCATACCCTTCAACTTGATCCTCATGTTTGAAACTTTGAATTGAAATTGTATGAAATTATTGAAAATGGAAATTGTTTATGTATGTTTTATGATTGTCGGAAATGGAAATTGTTTATGTATGTTTTGTGATTGTTGGAAATGAAAATTGTTTATGTATGTTTTCTGTAATTATATATGTTGAATAATTGAATTGTTAGTTTTGACTTATAGTGAATTATGTTCCATAGAATTGAATGTTATATAATGTAATCATACAAAATGAGTTATATTATATAAGATGGATATGCATATTGTGTAATGAAATTATATTTTATTTGTTTTGATATATTCATTCATTTATTTTTACAGATAAATAGAAGGAAGTTCAAGTACTCCTGATCAACCCATTTTAGGAAGATTCAATAATCTAGCTTGGGCTCATGTTGCATTAGTTTCTGGTTCGAGGAACCATACTATTTTCTTATTTTGTAACAAGCATTTGAAATGTGAAGGAATCACTCGATTAAAGAAACATTTAGCTGGGGTTAAAAGAGATATGGAACCTTTTTAAAAAGTAAGTCATGATGTGAAGTGGCAAATGAAAATATTGCTTGATAAATATCAACATCAGAGAGATAGAAAGGGAAGGTTGAATTTTGAAATTGGTAGTGGAAGTTCGTTTTCTAGTTTCTATGGTGAATGTGGAAATGTTAAAGGTGGTAATGGTAGTGGCACTAGTAGTTTTCCATCTCAGGCCCAAGAAAAAGTACCTGAACCTGATGTGAGGAAGAGAAGAAGATAGGTGACTAGTTTTTTTGCACTACTAACAACTCCTAAAGCCCATAACCTTCAATTCTTAGTGTAATGCAATCAAGAGATGCGACTCAAAATGACGATATGGCAGTAGTTAGATAGTGATATGATACAGGTTCATTATTCAATGCTTCTCAGTTTTATTATTATCAACCTATGATGGATGCAATAGCCTCTTATGGTTCGAGATACAAAAATCCTTTAATTGATGACTTAAGAGGTAAACTTTTGAGTTGTTCTGTTTCTAGAATTAGAAGTTATTTGACAGAAAGAAGAGTGAATTTGGATACTTATGGATGTTCAATCATATATGATGGTTGGACAAATAGGGCACAAGAGCTTATTATTATTATTTTTGGTTTATTCTATAAATGACTCTATATTTTTTAAATCTATTGATGCATTTGGCCTTATTAGGAATGCTGAGACTTTGTTTACGATATTTGATGAAGTTATGAATGAAGTAGGTCTAGAAAATAATGTTCAGTTTATTACTCACAATGATTCTACTTATAAAGCTGCACGAAAAAGGCTATAGAATAAGTATAATTCTTTTTTTGGACTCTTTGTATTGTACATTGCATGGACCTAATGCTGGAGAATATAGGAGATCTTAGGTATTTTTCTGTTATTGATGAGACTATGTAGAAAGCTAAAAAGGTGACAAAGTTCATCTATAATGGTGCATGGGTATTAAATTTAACGAGAAAGAAATTTACCAATGGTAGAAATTTATGTCAGCCTGCTGTGACAAGATTTGCAACAAATTTCTTATCACTTTAATCTTTTGTTATGATGAAGAAAGAGTTAAGACAAATGTTTACAAGTGATAAGTGGATTGCATCTTAGCATGCTAAGTCTAATGTTGGAGTGAAGGTTTGTAAAATTATATTGGAAGATAGAGAGATTTTTTCTTAATGCAAGCCTTTGGTGAGGTGTTTATAACTAATTAATTAATTAAAATATAATAAATTTTATTTTTAAATATTTTTTACAAACCAACCACTGTCAATGGTAATGGTAATCATTCCTTCCTCTTAACCAACCATCATAATTATAATGATAATATCCATTCTCATTCCTCATGATATTCATTCTCATTCCTATTATCATTCCTTTATGCGAACCAACCGCCGCCTAACACTTTATTTTGTTTACAATGTAACTTTTGTTATCTTACGACTTACAGTTTCTTAGTGGGATCAATTTAAAAAATAGTTTTCTAAAATTGAAAAGGTTTGCAATTCGGATTATAAGTCAATTTGTGAGCGCAATAGGCTGTGAATGAAACTGGAGCACATTTGAATTTATCCACTCTAAGAAAAGGAATAGATTGGAGCATAAGAAGTTGAATGACTTGGTTTTTGTTTGTTACAATTTAAAGTTTCGGGAAAGGTATGTTATTATCATTATTAATTTTGATATAATTTCTTATAATTTTTAATAATTAAATTTTATTTTTTATTAAGAGTCTCAATAGCACAAGTAGTTCAACTGATCCAATTTCTATTTATAATATTGATCTTTTGGTAGATTGGATTTCTGAAGAACCGAATTTGGTAGATGTCAATGATTTGGAAGATAATCTTGGATAGAAAAGCATTGACATGTCGTTTGGTGCATTAAATTTGAATTATAATGATAATGAAGCTCCTCTTAATGATGAGGATTTTGTACCAAATGATAACTGGAGTCAGTGCAGTTATAGCGGGTATCCTGCCGTAGACGATTTAAATTTGTTCCAGATTTTTGTTTTTCCTCTTCTTTTAATTTCACTTATATTTGATGTTTATGTTAAATTCTATATATGTAACATAATTATAAATGTTTTTGTTTTAGGTTTAACTTGTACTTGATTGTTTCCTCATCATGAAATCTTGTTGTAAATTGTAATGGTTTGAGAGTTAAGGATATTTATCGTTCTTTTTATTGGGTGTTTTTATATAATTATTATTTATTAAAATAATAAAATTGTATTATTGTAATATTTTAAATATTTTATGTTATTCTTAATTTTATATTTGTATGATAAGGATTGTCTTTTTTCATATTAATTGTGGTTATTATTTATATGTGAAATATTTAAAAATTATTGTTATTTCATATTAATTGTGATTATTATTTATTATTATGATTTTTGGGGACATGGTTGATGTAAACTTATAAAGTATATAATATAACTGTGTAATATACCAACGAACTATTTTACAAAATTTAAAAAAATTCAGGGACTATTTTATAAATTTTATAACGGTACTCATTATTGACCGATACTACTACAGTACCATATTAGAACCCAATCTGGCGCCAAATTTGGTACAGTATTTGAAACTTTGGTATGGGTCCTTTTAAAATTCGAGTTATTATGTATATCACAATTATAGATGAAAAGTAATAATTTCCATGATTTTTTTTAAAAATGAAAGGAAATTATATTAAACTAGCAAAAGCTACTTTACACCATTACAGTGAGCCATATTATAGATCAACAAAATCACCTAAGGTAACATCTATAAACAGTAAATACAACAGATAGCATAATAGCAAACAATGTCATCTCACTCTTAGACTAATTTAGCATTATTTGTAATAGGCAATGAATACTGTTTGAATCTAATTCACAATCTGATATGCAAGTTGATGTTTGCCTACTTCCACTCCCTTATAAATTCTCTTGTTCCTTTCCCTCCATATGGAATAAATGACGGTGGTAAAGGTTATCCTTATAAGTAAACCATCCACTTGCCCTGACTTAGTACATCCTATGATCATATCCAATATCATCCTCCACTCAAATGTATAACTAGATAACTATAATATAAACATAATTCTCCTCCAAATTGCTTTGGTGTAGCTATTCAAAATATAAATGATTTTTTTCTCTATTTGATGTGTTTACAAAGGACATATATAGGGTCATATACCTCAAACCATCGATCTTTAGTTCTGAGTCTATTTTTAATCACTAACTAAGTGACAATTGCAGTTTTGGGATTTAAAGATTGTTTCCAAAGCATGTCAAACCAAGAAACAACTTCAACATTGGTCATAAGCATATTATGACAAGATCTGTTATTGAACATACCTTTGGAATGTATATTCCAAATGATATTATCCTGCCTCAGCCCTTCATGTATATTTGGCAAAAAATCTGAAAGCAAGGAAAAAGTTCTGAAGTTGCCAACCCAAGCTCCATTTTGGGTCAGATGAGGAAACTTTGGCATTAAAAGGAATGTGGTTTCTAAGTTGGATAAGTCTGGCTCTATGGATGAGTGGAATAAAAGTAGTCCAATTATCAAACCCGAACCACATATCCTCTCCTTTTCGCAATTGATGCTTAATATAAGGATATATTGTGTCTCTCAAACTGAGCATATGGTTGAATATCCAACAAAAATTCCTAAACTTATCCAGCTACTAAAAATTCTTATCCTTCAAATGATATTCATGCGCCCATTTGATCCACAATGCTTTGCTATTAGTGCATAGTCTTCAGATCCTCTTACAGAGTAGAACTTTTGCATTTATGAAATTGAGATGATCCCCATTCCTCCGTGCCTCTTTGATATAATGATGTCACACCATTTCATTTTGGCCTGCTTACCATTTTCTGTTTTCTTATACCACAAGAAGGCTTTTAGTACTTTATCAATTTCCTTAGTGACTTTCTTCAACAATACCATATGTGCAGACCAGTGGATGTGCATACTGCTCAAAACTGACTTGATGAGAGTCAACCTATCTATAATGGACAGAAACTTGTGTTGTCAGGCATTAATTCTTTATTTAAGCTTCTCAATCAAAGGAATGAAATATGAAAACTTAGGCTTAGTGGTATTAATAGGAACTCCTAGATAGTTCAATGGTAGAGACTGTAATGAAAAAACAACAACCATACTATTGATCTATTCTTAGTTTCTGACATCCGAAGAAAGATACAATCAACTTTTCTCCACATTCACCTAAAGTCCAAACCAATTCAAGAAAACCTACAACATGTTCAACAACATTCTTGGTGAGTGGTTATCTGCATTAATAAGAAGCATTAAATCATGGTTATAGATTAGACGGGATAATTTAATAAATCTACATTTGTGATGAAATTGAAATCTACCATTGTCATCGACAAGTTTGGAAATAAGTCTAGAGACTCCTTCCATTGCTAAAGTGAATAAGTAAGGGGACAAAGGGTTCCTTTGTCGAATTCCTCCAGCATTTTTAAAAGGTTGTAAGGGGATACCATTTACCAAAATACTGAAGGAAGTGGATTGGAAGCATTGTATAACCCAATTTTTGAATGTTAATGGCAGGCCGATAGGTTCCAAACACTCTTGTAAATAATGCCAACTAATAGCATCATAAGCCTTAAAAAGGTCAATCTTCAAGGTATTCCCCTAAAGGCTCTTGTAAGATGAGTATGTTGCTGCCAATATTTCTCCCAGGTAAGAATGGCTTAATCTATGTTAATCACTTTTCCTATAACTAATTTCACCCTTAAAGCAAGAAGTTTTGCAATGACTTTATAAACTATTGTGCAACAAGAGATGGGTCGAAATTCATAAATAGTAGAAGGGTTTTTCTTCTTGGATATAAGACATGTGAATGTATGGTTTACTTCCTTGAGCATCTTCGTACAGGAGAAGAATTTCAAAACTGCTTTAGTAAAAGGACTAACTGTGATGTCCTGAGTTTTTTGAAAAAACATAGATCTGAAGCCATTTAGACCAAAAGATTTGACTGGATTAAGGCTAAACAACACTTCCTTGACTTCTTAAGGAGTAAATGAAGCAATGAAAATATCATGTTGAGCCTAGTTGGGGGTAAAAGTTAGCACGTCTTTGACACTGAAGCCCTGATGCTACATGTCATCCTTCTCTATTAGCTACTGGAAATATTCCCTGATGAAATTGATCGAATCCTTCTAAGCTGAGATCACATTTCCACGACTATCCTTCAATTTAGAATTTGTAATTATGTTCCTTCTAGCAAGAAGAGATCCATGAAATTTTTTTTTGTTCAAATCCCCATTCCTCAACCAATTCAATATAGCTTTCTGCCTTAAAGTCTCATTGTGAAAAGCTAGCCCCTCTTGGTATTCTTTCATCCTCTATATTTCATTATTCTTGAGAGAAGGTTATGAGGATCCTTATAACAAACATCTTGTGCTTCAGCCACCTTTTGCTTAATGTCACCAAGGCTTTGAGTCTTCCCTTTAACAAATTGTTTGATGGCAATTTTGATAATTTTAAACTTATGCACTAATTGAAAGGTCTTGTATCCCTGCACCTCTTATCTCTAATAGTGGATGATCATTTCCATAAAACCTTCCAGTTTTTGACACCATTGAAAAAGCTAAATGGAACTCCAACTCTAATAGGTACTGTCATCTTTTGAATATGTATAAAGAAGTGGTCTGAAAGCATATTATCTCCAAAGTGTGCATAAAAATGTAGGAAACTGTAGAGCCAAGATTGGTTCGCTAAGGCTATGTCCAGCTTCTTCCACATCAATATATCTCCTTGCTACTTATCCGTCAATGTAAACAATCTTCTTGTTGCCCTTAGGTCCAACAAATTAACTTTTTGGTAAAGTTGAGAAAGTTCTTGGCGAAACCCCATTTTGTATCTAGCACCACCTTCTATTTTACTGTAATTAAAGGAATAGTTAAAATCTCTAACTATTAAACAAGGATTGCGCATACCTGAGTGAATAAGTTGTAGATTAGCCCATAATTGTGCCCAATGGAATGAAAAATTGGAAGCATATATTAGAATAACTTCAAAGGGAGGAGCACTGTCTCTCAACTGACAATGTAGATGAAGTAGTGATCAATAATTTTGCTAGATGTTACCACAACTATAGCACTCCAATCTCATAGTGCATATCCCTGAACATACCAACAGTATTCAGGAATACATTATAAAAGGGTGGCGCACTAAGACGGTAAGTCAGACTCAATACAATTTTTTTTTAAAACATCACACACATATCATTGAAAACCAATAATCAAATTCGACCCATTTTTCATAAACATCATAATCACAATTGTCATTACAAACTCATATTTGATCAAACATTAAACACATTGTTGAAATTTCAACAATCTTTTGGGCCCATTACAAGAACCAAAAATGTATTTGATCACAATAGTTATTACAAACATAATTTATTTATACAATAAATGAATCTTGCAGAATACAATATTTAATACTAAATTTACAGAAAATATATGCAGACACCAATTGATCTCATCCTCTCTCTCTTACTCAAATGCAGTATCTAGACTCTAATTTTTCTAACTGAAAATCTTCTCTAAGCTTAAAAAATATTGCAATTTTTGGGGTGAGTTTTGCGAACTCAGTGAGTAGACCATCTTTGATGGCTCACTCATTTCACATAACACATCAATTCATGTTATTACGTAATTCACATCATTTTACTAATCAACACGTTGAATCATATGCACTTCATATTCACGTAATTCATATTTCACATTAAAAAATAATCCAAACTTTTTATTTCAATCATTTAAATCATACATATAAAATGTATATGCAATACTCGTGAGACTCACTTTTAATTGTTATTATTGTGATCGAGTGCTTGTAACTGTCCCGTATCCAATGTGAATACGGGGCTCATTAATAATGGTCCCTTATTCGTTAGGGATATAAGGCTCATTTTACATAGTGAGCCTTTGACTCTTAATTACTTTTTGAGCTTTAAGCTCTTTTTAACTTTCTGAGCTTTAAGCTCTTTTTCAGCGGCTACTCTAGTCACAAGTACCTTTATGTTATCATTCATTCGTATAATGGAATGTATCACATGTATTGAATCAATCAATTTTGCTCAATGTTACACATTCTTATTCATTTATCATCGGACCTTGGTTCGAAATTTAACATTTAAGTTGAGAATCACTTATTTAGTCAAATTCACATACAGTGAACACTTCCAATGATTTTCATGCATTAAACGCCTCGGACATTCAATGTTAGGAATCAACACATTCACATCACACAATAATTCAATACAGAAATTAAAACAAACAATCAATTAAGAGGAGACCATCTAGGTTGACTCATAGGATGCTCTAGATTAGTATTAGCTTCTATGATCTGGAAACGTCTGGATTCGGATGTTCTATCCTATATATCAACATCATATAATACATATATTGCACACACATTATTAATTATGCAATCACATAAACATTCAATTATACACATATGCATATGTGTAATGTATAATGAATGCTCACATTGACTATTTCGGGTATGTTTCCTTAATCACGTCACTTGATCATTAACAACATTATTTGTGTATATCAAGCTTACACTTAGGTTCGTAGATCAAAGAACATGGCTAATCTAATATCATCAATCAATCATTTTTCATTTCTTTTCTAGCATTATAAGATCACATAATATCCAATTTCTCATTCATCTTTACTTAATACTCATCATTCATCTCCTTGAATCTCACTAGCATTCATAAGATCACTTTCATTTTTATAATATCTCCAAATTTCCAAAATTTTTCTCATTGATATCAACCCTAAGTATATCACACATTTAATCACTTCATCCATCATCAATTTATGTACATTTAAAGCCCAAATTAAGTCCAAATGGCCAATAAATGTCTATTACGCGGATTTCACGTCTGCTAGGCAGATATTCTCGGCTTTTCCAGCTTTTCAGCTTCGCCCATGTCTATTTGAAGGGTCATCATATCCACTGGGCATTCACAAGACATCTACAAAATGTGAAAATTTGACCCTTTAGACAGTGCAATCTCTCCTCGAGGTCTTCATAGAATTTGTAGAACTCGAAGTCCTATTCAAAAGCATACTTAAATGACCTCAATCTGGCATCCGTAGCAAAATTTATTCCTCTTGCTCCAAAATCTATCCATTTACGTCCATAGTTTCCAGATTTCTAACTCTTTACTTACTACATTCAGCACCTTATGCTTGGTCTATCATTTCTAGTTTAATTACTCTTCATTTCCACATCATTCTTAACTCCATTTCAGCTCAATATCATCCATAAACAAATCAAATTCTATGATTGATCATGAACACTAAAAAGAAAACATATACATATATACATTTATCATCAACTTTCTGCACATGTTCAACTTCATTTCCACTTTCATTTCATCTTTAACTATCACCTTAATTCTTCCTATTTCAAGACACCACATTACTCCATTTCTTTATCTCTAGATTCATTTTAGTTCATCTCCAAAACACCCAAAGGGATCCACGTTAATACACCAAGAAAATAGAACATAAAACCTATTATCTATAAAATTTTTCTGCACTTTTTCCTACACCATATTTGATGATCTTCCTATTTGAAACTCATCTCTATAATAACTTATGAAATATTGATCATCATATATGTAAAATTAAGACATGTTATTTTATTTATCATTTATATTAAAACAGGACATTTATGGATATTAATATCTTCATCATTGTATCATCATTTTTTATTACCATTTAGCCTATCAATCCTCCCTTAGAACAACTCATGAATGCCATTTATACATTAAAACAGAGCATACACCTATTTATTTCAACATCAACGTGAAACATATCTTAACTCCTCTATCATGGTCAGTAAACACTAAAATATCATCATATATGCTTCATTTAACAAAGCCATGAAGATTAATAATAATAACGCACATACTCGTTTTGGCTTCAAAGTTGAAGATCACGTAACCGTAACTCCTAAACATCCCATGATCATCTTCATTTATGAAGGAAAGATTAGGTTTTTATTGTGACAAAATGAAGAGATAACAAAGATCTTGAGGAAAGAAATGAAGGAGTTGGCATAAAATCAAGAATCGTGAGGATTGGTGAGTGTCGTGGGTTGAGAGAAGAGAAGAAAAAGAAGATGAGAAGAGATATTAACAAGAGATGAAGTAAATAATAAAGTGAAGACCAATTAAAGAGAAAATAGTCCTTCACTTGGGAGAGTTTTGTGGGTTATGGCATGTGGTGTGGCAAGTGACACATGTCACTTTCTTATGGTTTCTCCTTGGTCTTTTATTTAACTAGTTAATTTGTCTCCAATTTTCAATCCAAATTTCTCCCAATTTTCAATGATACTTGTCATTAAATCTATAGGTCTTTTATCAATTAAATCTATTGTCATTTGACACTTAATTCTACTATTATTTATCAATTGTCTTGCCACTTGGCATTTTCTTAGTTTATAAATACTCAAAATCTCATAAAATTCTCAAATTTCACCAAAACTTCTAAATCAATAATTTAATTCAGCAGATCAATTTTCAAGACATATATTCACTATTCACATCATAATTACTTTAATAAAAATCATTTATACCCAGAAAATGTCAAATGAGTGCATGAACCGTCATTGTAATGTGTGCAATTTTCAACAGTCATGTGTATGTGCATGTTACTATTATGCATGACTATGAAATGCAATTTTTTTCATTGCTATTTGTCATTTACAGAAATCTAGGGTTCTAACCCTTACTATAGAAATGGGATGTTACAATTCTCCCCCTAATAAATTTCGTCATCGAAATTCTTATCTGATTGATCAAAAAGGCAGGGGTATTGTTTCCTCGAATGCTCCTCTGTTTCCCATTTAACTTCATCACTTAAATAATTTCTTCCAATTGGCTACAGTCAATGGAATCACTCGATCTTTCGATTACTTATTTAGATATCCTTCTCTCTTAACTGATTCCTTAATATATCTCATATTACTCGCAAATTTCACTTCCTGTGCCGACAATACATCTATCTGATGATGCCAATATCTCCTAAACATATTCATGTAACACAGTATGGTTCTGATATTTATTTGTTGATAAGACTATCTTAAGTCAATGGTCCTATGCTCTCAATAACTTCATTTGGAACAATACAATTCGAGTTTAACTACCCCTTTTTTTAAACGAACTTTAGCACACCTTGCCAAATTGGTACTTTTAGAAACACTTTATCCATCTCTTTATATTCCACATCTTCGATGTTAATCCACCTAACTCGTTTATCTTTCTTGAATCGCTTAATTTCTAATACAGTTTAATTTCACTTATCAACAGCATCTCGACTCAATTCTGGTCTTCAACCATTTTTAGTCTCTCTCCATCTCAATATAAGGGTGGATGACTCATTATGTCATATAAGGTATTATACGGTGTCCTACCGATACCACCGTGATAATGATTTTCATAATTGAATTCAATCAAACTGTATATTAATCTCATATTCCTAGGAACTCCAAAATGTTACCTTAAACTTTAATGATCTGTATATTTATATATAAATCCAAAATGTTTCACTATACATATAGCGTCTCCAAACTCTTAAAGTAATTACTATTGTAACAAATTCTAAGTCATGTATCAAATAATCAACTCGTGAGACTTTAATTGTCTTTATGCATACAAAATCACTTTATTATGCTGTAATAGATTGCATCTTAATCTCTAGTGCGAAACATCATTATATACTACATAATCTCCAGATCCAAACGATATAATTAACATTGGTGTTATAATTCCTCAAAAATCTTTTTACATTCATCAGTCTATATAATTGACACATTTTTCCTCAGAAATTTTTTCAAAAGGAAAAGATTAGTAAAAACCCTTCGACAACCTCTGGTAGTATCCAATAT
This sequence comes from Erythroxylum echinodendron, assembly GCA_027575705.1. Lineage (NCBI taxonomy): Eukaryota > Viridiplantae > Streptophyta > Magnoliopsida > Malpighiales > Erythroxylaceae > Erythroxylum > Erythroxylum echinodendron. The sequence continues at coordinate 17,725,307 of JANZXR010000172.1, read as the reverse complement.
ACAGCTAGTTCTAGAAAACCCCAGATCTCATATATATTCCTTGGAGTTTTTCAGTTCATCAATGCCTTCACTTTCCTTTTTTTAGTCTACTTGTATGCCCTGTCCAGATACTATATAACTCAAAATGACATCCATGATCATGATCACCAATTTATCCAAGTAAGGTTGAGACACTTTATTCATTAATGCCATGTATACTATCGGGCATTTGTTAACCCAAATAGGTATCACCAAGACTCAATGCACCCATATCTATTCCTCGAAATTCTTAAGTAACTAGTTCCTTAGATAGGGTAACATTATCTCATGTTTTTCACAGTCTCTCGATTGATTTATTTTCTTAAATGACTTTCTCCATTCATTCGATTTCCTCTAAATTCTCATTGACTTATTCTAATGTATATTCTTTTATACTAGCTCCTTTAGACACTTCAATTTATTCACAAGCCTCAATTTTTTGAACATAATCATCAAATCTAACTTGTACCTTCCGAATATACGAATATAAAGCACATTATGGACTTAAATTCCTTTAGCATTAACAACAATATCATCCCAATTTCATAAACCTAATAATATAAATGAGTTTCCTATCATCAATAAGATACAGGAACTCTCTATAGGTAGTATTAACAGCTTCTTATGCCTGAGTCTTAATTAAAAATAGGTCTTTAATATTCACTTATGATTCATTTGATATTAATTCATTCTTAGAAGTAAACCATCAGATTTCCTAGACCTAATTCGGTGAAATTCTTCTTCGAAAGCAGATTTCTTGTTACTATCATCTATACTGTTTATGTAATCCTTATCAATCAACTGTTTTCATCATTGTTTATCAACCATTCTTAGTACCTCAAGAAGATCAATTTTAACTATTCATAATATCTCAAATAAGATCAATTTCTGTCATAAATTATATGATCAAAATATTCTTTATAATGAAACCCAGTGAAGCAATAAACACCTTCATTTACTCTCTAAATTTTCCAGAATTCACATTAATTCCATACTAATTTAATTATCATATTGATTTCATTAAAACTCACAAAACTCCACTCAATTGATTCTTTTTCATTCATTCAATCACATTCATTCTTTTAACCTTAACTCTTTCCATAATACATCAAAAGATTTTTCCACAGTTCATCATTTCATTATATCCGTTTAAACCCATACTTCCACTGCGCTACTCTAAGTCCTCTCAAAATTTTAACTATAGGGACTATAACTATAGAGTATTCAATATGTCATAGATCACTCCCTACACCATATCCAAGATATATTACATATATGCTCAATAACATTATTCACCAATATAACCATATTATCGGATATGCACTCATAATAACAAATCAACTTAACCTTGAAGACTTCGATATATATATCGCTATCATTCATTTCATCTTACATACGTATGTTCTCAATCAATTTACAATTATAAATATATAACCATCATGAATTTTCTAATCTCAATCCGCAGGCATAACCTTATGCTTGATCATAAATTCTTATCATAATAATCAAATAACCATTTCAATTCCAAATTCAACTTCTCAATATTATAGTAAATTTTGTTTTCTTTCAACTTAGTTTGCACACTTTAAATCTTGTCATTTATACTAATATCTCTGCTTTTCCTTAGTCAGTCCACAAAAATAATTTCACATCCATATCAATTCAGAGATGTATATAATCACAATGCAATATTGATATCATATTCGATGATATAACCACAATTTCCATTGCATGGAAACTTTGTCTATCATATCAAACCATATACTCATTTCTAAATATCCACAAATTTTCATTTTCTTATATTCTAACAGATCATCATTTTTCTCATTGCTTCTAACTGCTCAGACTCTTAATGAATGCTCATACCTATCACTCATGTAAATGCGACTCAGACTGGGGATCAATTGCCACTGCATGCTAAGACATGTCTAAAATGCATGTATCTTGACACATTGTTTGAAAAATGTCCATGTAAGATACTAAATTTAGGCTCTGATAGCAAAATTGTAGCACCCCTATCTCATAGTGCATGTCCCCGAACATACCGACGGTATTCAGGAATACACTCTACAAGGGTGGTGCGCTAGGATGGTCAGTCGGACTCAATACAAATTTTTTTTTAAACATCACACTCGTATCACAGAAAACCAATAATCAAATTCAGTCCATTTTTCATAAATATTATAATCATAATTGTCATTACAAACTCACATTTGATCAAACATTAAACACATTGTCAGAATTTCAATAATCTTTTGGGCCTATTACAAAAACCAAAAATGTATTTGATCACAACTGTTACTACAAACATAATTCATTTATACAATAAATAAAGCTTGCAGAATGCAATATTTAACACTAAATTTATAGAAAATATATGCAAATGCCAACTGATCCCTACGTCTATCCCTTACTCAAATGCAGTGACTAGCGTCCAATTTGTTTAACTGGAAATCTTATCTAAGCTTGAAAAATATTGCAATTTTGGGGTGAGTTTTGCGAACTCAATGAGTAGACTATCCTCGATGGCTCACTCATTTCACATAGCAGTTCAATTCATGTTATCATGTAATTCACATCATTTCACTAATCAAAATGTTGAATCACATACACTTCATATTCGCTTAATTCATATTTCGCATCCAGAAATCATCCAAACTATTTATTTCAATCATTTAAATCATACATATCAAATGTATATGCAATGCTCATAAGACTCACTTTTAATTATTATTGTTGTGACTGAGTGCCTATAACTGTCTTGTATCCATTGCGAATACCGGGCTCATTAATAAGATCTTTTATCCGTTGGAGATATAGGGCTCATTTTACATAGTGAGCCTTTGGCTCTTAATCACTTTCTGAGCTTTAAGCTCTTTTTCACTTTCTAAGCTCTAAACTCTTTTTCGATGGCTACTCTGGTCATAATTGCCTTTATGATATCATGCATTCATGTAATGGAATGCACCACATATATTCAATCAATCAATTATGCTCAATCTTATACATTCTTATTCACTTTCATATTCTCATTGGCATTTATCATCGGATCTTAGTCTGGCATTCAACATTTAAGCTGCGAATCACTTAATCAGTCAAATTCATATACAATGAGCACTTCCAATGATTTTCATGCATCAAACGCCTCGGACATTCAATGTCGAGAATCAACACATTCACATCACACAATAATTCAATACAGAAATTAAAACAAATAATCAATTAAGAGGAGATCATCTAGGTTGACTCATAGTACGCTCCAGATTAGCATTAGCTTCTATAATCCAGAAAAGTCTAGATGCGGATGCTCTATCGTGTATATGAACATCATGCAATACATATATTGCACACACATTATTAATTGAACAATCACATAAACATTCAATTATACACATATGCATATGTGTAATGTATAATGCATGCTCACATTGACTATTCCGGGTATGCTCCTTAGGCTTGGTTTGAAGGAGCGGTGGCAGTTGATAACTTGCTGGAATCAACCTGTTGAAATGATAAGTACTTATTCTCAATAAGTACTGGTGTGTTTGGGATTACTATTTTAGTAACTGCTAAAACGTGAATATAGGTATTTGGCAAGTGCGTTTACAGTTGTTGTTGCGGTTGCTGAAAAGACATAAAATGACTAAAAAGTCTGTTGATTTAATAAACTATTAATTGTTGTATAAATAATAAAAAATATATTATTAGTCATATAAATTTAATATTATAAATAATAAAATATTAAATTAAAATAATAAAAATATAAATAAAATAAATTTAGTAAATAAAATATTTCCTAAAAAATATATTATTAGTCATGTAAATTTAAAATTATAAATAATAAAACATTAAATAAAATAAGAAAATATAAATAAAATAAATTTAGTAAATAAAATATATCATAAAATATATTATTAGTCATATAAATTTAAATTATAAATAAGAAAATATTAAATATGTTGGACATACTTTCCATTAGTTGAGGATATAATGGAAAATAATAATTATCAGAAGGTTATTAATGGAAAGTAGAATTTCTACTGCAGAAGCACTTTTCTACCGCAATCCTCTTTCTACTTATCAATTTTTGCATTGGCACCGCACTTTCCTCCAACCTCTGATTGCTCACTCTCAAATTCAAATATATGACTGCGTTTGAAAACTATAGTGAATAAGTACTTATCTCTACCGCACCGTAGATCCAAACGCAGCCTTAATCACATCACTTGATCATTAACAACATCATTTGTGTATGTCAAGCTTACACTTAGGTTCATAGATCAAAGAACTTGGCTAATCTAATATCATCAATCAATCACTCTTCGTTTCTTTTCTAGCATTATAAGATCAGATAATATCTAATTTCTCATTCATCTTTACTTAATACTCATCATTCATCTCCTTTGAATCTCACTAGCATTCATAAGATCACTTTCATTTCTATAATATCTCCAAATTTTTAGAAATTTTCTCATTGATATCAATCATCCATGCTTAAGTTATAACTTTGATTATCACCCTAAGTATATCACACATTTAATCACTTTATCGATCATCAATTTATGTTCTTTTTAAAGCCCCATTTAAGTCCAAATGGCCAGTAAATGTCTGTTGGCTAGACTTCATGTCCACTGGGTAGACATTCTCGAGTTTTCAGCTTTCTAGCTCTACCCATGTCTATTTGAAAGGATATCATGTTCGCTGGCTAGACATTCACAGGACACCTACAAAAATATCAAATTTTGACCCTTTAAACAGTAAAATCTCTCCTCTGGGTCTTCATAGAATTTGTATAACTCGAAGTCCTCTTCGAAAACATACTTGAATAACCTCAATCTAACATCCACAATAAAAGTTATGCCTCTTGTCCTAAAATATATCCATTTGCATCCATATTTTCCATATTTCTAACTCTTTACTTACTACATTCAACACCTTATGCTTGATCTATCATTTCTAGTTTAATTACTCTTCATTTCCCCAGCATTATTAACTCCATTTCAGCTCAATATCATCCATATACAAATCATATCCTAGATTGATCATGAACACTAAAAACAGAACATATACGTATATACATTCATCATCAGTTTTCTGCACATGTTCAACTTCATTTCCACTTTTATTTCATCTCTAAATACCACCTTAATTATTCCCATTTCAAGGAACCATATTACTCCCTTTCTTTAGCTCTAGAATCATTTTAGTTCATATCCAAAACACCCAAAGAGATCCACGTTAATACACCAAGAAAACAAAACATAAAACCCATTATTTATCAAAATTTTCTGCACTTTTTCCTACACCATCTTTAATGATCTTTCTATTTCAAACTCATCTCTACATCAACTTATAAAATATTGATCATCATATATGTAAAAGAAAGACATGTTCTTTTATTTATCATTTATATAAAAACAGGATATTTATGAACATTAAGGTCGTCATCATTGTACCATCACTCTTTATTACCATTTAGCCTATCAATCCTCCCTTAGAACAACTCATGAATGCCATTTATACATTAAAACAGAACATACACCTATTTATTTCAACATCAACGTGACTCATATCTCAAGTCCTCTATCATGATCATTAACACTAAAATATCATCATATATGCTTCATTTAACAAAGCCATGAAGATTAATAATAATAATAATACACTTACTTGTTTTGGCTCTAAAGTTGAAGATCACGTAACCCTAACTCCCAAACATCCCACGATCATCTTCATTTATGAAGGAGAGATTAGGTTTTTCTTGTGAAAAAAAATGAAGAGATAACAAGGATCTTAAGGAAAGAAATGAAGTAGTTGGCATAAAATCAAGAAACGTAAGGGTTAGTGAGTGTCGTGGATTGAGAGAAGAGAAGAAGAAGAAGATGAGAAGAGATATTAACAAGAGATGAAGTAAATAATAAAGTGAAGACCAATTAAAAAGAAAATAGTCCTTCACTTAGGAGAGTTTCATGGGTTATGGCATGTGGTGTGGTAAGTGACACATGTCACTTCCCACATGCCACTTTCTTATGGTCTCTCCTTGGTCTTTTATTTAACTAGTCAATTTGTCTCCAATTTTCAATCCAAATTTCTCCCAATTTTCAATGACACTTGTCATTAAATCTTAAGTTCTTTTATCAATTATTTCTATTGTCATTTGACACTTAATTCTACTACTATTTATCAATTATCTTGCCACTTGACATTTTTCTAATCCATAAATACCCAAAATCTCATAAAATTCTCAAATTTCACTAAAACTTCTAAATCAGTAATTTAATTCACCAAATCAATTTTCAAGACATATATTCACTATTCACATCATAATCACTTTAATAAAAATCATTTATACCTGGAAAATGTCAAATGAGTACATAAACCGTCATTATAATGCGTGCAATTTTCAACAATCATGTGTATGTGCATGCAAATATTATACATGAATATGAAATGCAATTTTTTTCATTGCTATTTCTCATTTAGATAAATCTAGGGTTATAACCTTTAATATAGAAACGGGATGTTACAACAACACAATCTGAATTGTATAGGTAGATAATACGCCCATTATAATGATGTGAATGATTAGTAGGAGTCTTCCATTGAGCACCCAAAAAGGATAGTCTCGAGTGCATAATTGGATCCTTTATTTTAATCTTTAGGAGGCCTGCCAGAACTGGTTTTCTATTCATTACCAAATCCTTCACCATGGAATGTTTAAGAGGTGCATTTAACCCTCTAGTATTCCACACCAATATTGTTATCGATGGGGAAATCCCTTTTTGTTTAGCCTTCCTCCTAGTTGACTTTCTCCTATAATTAATAGGATCCCCCTGAGAAGCATCAGCTCCCCCATCAAGGCTACTATTTTCTTTACTTATCATGCTCTAATTATCATAAATAACAGTATATGGCCGTTCCTCTTATAGAGAATTTTAAGCTTCCAAATCTTCAACATGTTGAGCAACAATTGCAGGTCTTCCTATAGGTTGATCATCAGTAAACTGATTGGGAACTATACTATCAGAAGCTAAATGAGTCCTCATGATATCAGCTTTTGTATTATCTCTAGCTAAATTATAATTATTTGCAGTTGTAGTAATAGAAGACTCTTTTAATACCAGGATCTGAGATTTATTAATATTATCAGCTAATTGTTCCTTATGCACATTAAGATTATCTTCCTGCACTTCCCCAGGTTTAGAAACCTATGCATTCTCTACTACATCTTGCTTAGCATTTCTTTGGTTTTGGCTTATGTAATCAGATGCTATGTTAATCCTCTCTGCATCACTCTCTACCGTGACTATATTTAAGGTACTCTGACTTTTATTGAACTTTTGCTTCTCATTTCCAACTGATAAGAGCCTGTATACTTATCAATATCTATTTATGTATGATCTAACCCTAATAACTTCTCTTGCCAACTAATTTTATAAGTTCTCCCAGTCGATATCCACTTCTTAATTGTATTATGAGGCTTCCATGAATAAGATATGTTAATTTTTGCTTTCACCAACTCCCTCTATTCTCCAAGCGAGCTTTATAATAAATAAGCATTCTAGTAGGCAAGAATTTTTACTTATTTCCACACATATCTTCGTATATCCTATTCTCTCCATATTGGAGGTTTGAACATCCATGCATAACGGCTTGCCCAAGGAACTGGCTACAAAACTTAGACCTTCCACAGTCCATAGTTCAAGTGGTAAATGGTGAAAAAGGACCCATAAAGGAAACACTTCAACACATTCTCTATCAAACTCTATACTGGGTTTCCACTTCTTAAGAAACATAGGTTGGCCCACTATATGCCAATGACCCATTTCTAGTATCTCAATCAAGTTGCTATTAACAACAAACTTAAAAATAATAGTGTCATCATCTAAAAGGAGAGTCTTTTTCAAACCTTTGTTGCTCCACCATGCATTAGCCTATGCATCAATGATTGGAAAAGCATATCTCTCATTCCATAAGGAACCCACTAGTGCATTCGACCAAGCCTTTTCCCCCTGCCTGCAAAAGTTCAATTGCAGGACAGACAATGCCATCCTTCATGATGTCGGGATAATGTTTCAGCCGTACCTTCTTTTGTTGAAAATTAAGCTTCTTACTCCATGCGCCAACATTTTGGGAGTAACCATGTGGTTTTGGAATAGATAAACCCACGTCATTCCTAGAACCATTATGCTGCACAACCTCTCTCGAAAGAGCAAAGAACTCTTCCATAGCCTTGTTAGATGGCTCACCTTCATCATAAGTAACTAGATTGGCCTTTGAGAGGCTATCTATAGATGGACAGCCCCTCAGGTGAGGGCTTCCCAATCAAGGTAGGACCAGAATCAAAAGAGGGAATTTTGTTTCTACAAAAGGAAACTTTTAAGGGTAAAAAGATAAAATCAGAAGAGAGACACAAGAGAACAAATCGAAAGAGAAAGAGCTTCTGATTATCACAACTGTAGATTTTATTTTTCTTAAACAAAATTTTAGAGACTTTTATATTCCAAAATCTTTAAAGTTTATTGTGTTATACAAAATATGTTATAAATAATAAAGGTTCCAAAGATATATTATCTACAAAAAGAGAGAATAATTGAAAATATGAGATGGGACTAGGGCCACACAAAAAATTGGATTTAGCTGCTTCAATCCAACCCAAAACTTGGGGACATCCTAAGTTCCCAGTTGACAAAATCCCACTCGCTTTCCAGGACTGTTTTCACTACCATCCATAATTTTGGCTCCAAAAGAAAAAAGCATAGTAGAACACTCCCATTTTATGTATCATTTCCTACTTTCGTCAGTGCCATATTTCCTTAGTGTAAGCTTTTTCATGTACAGGCATCTGATCCACATTAACCAAACCTGACACTGATAAAAGCAGAAGAAAGTTTTTACAACACATTTGCTATCTTTTATACGTAAGTGATAAATTTCATATAATTTCGTTTTAGGTTAATTATTCTTCCAAATTTCTACACAGTCCCACCAAATGCGACTCCAATATAAGACTCTAATCTAAAATCTTTAAGTTGATAAGCACGTAAAAATATATTTTAGCAATTCTATAGAAAGGAAGGACAATATTCTTAAAAGGCGCAATCATAATTTTCCCGTTCACCAAGAGCATGTCGGGGATGGACAATGGAAAAGTCAAAGTTTGAGAGGATTGATCATAGAATGGGATAGTGCCGTTGGATCTTTTAATAAAAATAAAAGATAAGAATAATTGCAAATTACATCATTCAATTCAATACATGGCATCTTTTTTTTTTAATCAACTTGAATTCATATTTTCACTAAACAGTAATGCGATAATATAGCAGTGTTGTTGTTGTCCTACACAATAAAGAAAATCTTAAATACAAGAAAGAAAAAAGGTGGTTGACTTGGAATTAGTTGCCGTATCATGTAATTAGCAAGCAGCGGGTGGGTTGGTATTAAGTACCACGCACGTGAGCAGCAAGCAACAAAGAATATCGTAAAATTCAATTAAAGTTGGCTATGGTTACATTACACTGCAAGCATTGGCTGTCTCAACATTAATTACTAAACCGTGTGGACCCGCGAGTTGGGGCTGCTGATGTGCCGCTTCGCTGGCCGCGAGCGGCGGGTTTGCTCGTGTCGTGTGTTCTGCTTTCTCCCATCTTAATATTTTAACCAAAGTCGGTCAACATATGTGCTTTTGTTTTTTTGTTCTGAGCATACTCCGCATAAGGCTATTAAGGTACATTTCTCTTTAATTCACCCCACCAATTGCTTACTTTGTTTTCAAACACTAGAGGTGTTGGCAATTAGTAAGCAGTAGCGAGTGTTTGGTACAATGTTCTTGGAGGGCATGTTTGCTTCATCTAACCAAGATGGGCCTCCTCTTGTACGCGAGATGTCGACTTTGTTAAACTGTTTCACGGTGCCAAGATAATTATAACGAAGAGTTTACCGAGGCAAACGTAGTAGGCTCATTGTCTATTTGGGCTCAGTATTCTCTCTATACACTTCATAGAGCCTACGCAATAGGTTGGCTCAGTCTCCTGTGCCTGTAATTTGATCCAACATCTTGCATTGTTTATCTTTTTCTTCTTTTTCAGTTCATTAGATAGTATACAGGGACTCGTGGCGTGGCGTGGCGTGGACCAAACCCAACCCAGTCGATGGTGCATTATGCATTTACTCGTAACAAATTCTCAGGCCAGTCGACGGCAAGGTTTAAATACACACCTCATCAGTTAATGCTTACTTAACATATTATTAATAAATTCACTTTTAAAAAACAATCTTAACTCCTACAATTTAAATACAAAGGCATCAATTCAGAAAAAAATTCTTAATTAAGAAATTTTTTAAAATCCATACTATGTAATTCAAAATAACAAAAATTTTAATTTGATGCAATTTAATGAGACTTTTATTTGATAGGGATGATATATTTTAAAGAAAAGAGTGAATTGTTTATGATTTTAAAGATATAAACATAAAAGATGAAAAATAGAAGGAAAGATAAGGAGATAGCCTTTAGAGCATGAAGAATGGTCAACCACAAGGCTACACTAGTTGACTAAAGTTGATCTTGAGGAAGATATATAGAGAAATTTTGAATAGACAAGGAGAAAATTAAAATTTTGCTTTGAATTCGCTATATTGGCTGGCTATATCTGATTCGACATAAATCTGATGTCCTTGATGTTTTCATATCCTTCAAACTCTTTGTCAAAAACTTCTTTAGTTTTAAAATCAAATCCTTATACACTGACAATGATGGTAAATACATCAAACTATGTTTGGTCTTATTTAAACATGGCATCTCCCACTTAACTACCCTAGATGGACGTAAATAATGCATTTCTTTAGGGTCATCTTCAAGGGACAGTTTAGAGGAAGCAGCCTCGGTCTTCATTCATTCGAAGCTTCATCTGTATGTTTGCAAACTTCGCAAACCTATTTATGGTTTTAAACAAGCACCGCGGGCGTGATTTAATGAGCTCCAGGAATTTCTTATTCAGTATGGGTTTAAAACAAGCGCCAGTGACTCTTCCCTCTTCATTTATCGTTTACATAATGTCACCATGTATTTTCTTGTATATGTTGATGATTTGTTACTTATAGGGAGCTACAAATCTCATCTTAAGATATTCATAGACGCCATCTCCTCCCGGTTTTCCCTCATAAATCTTGGTACAGCCAACTATTTTTTGGGCATTGAGATCACACCTACCATCAATGACCTCTTTTTATCCCAACAACGATACATCCATGATCTCTTACATAAGTTCAATATGGATGCTGCGAAGCCCTTTGGAACTCCATTATGTACCTCCACCGTACTGAAGCTTGATGATGGTACTACTATGGTTAATGGGACCTTGTACCGGAGTATTCTGGGAGCTCTCCAATATGTTACTATCACTCGTCCAAATCTGAGCTATACCATTAACAAGCTCTCTCAGTTTATGCACAGGCTATCTGACACACACTTTACCCAACTAAAGTGCACGCTACGATATCTCAAACATACACATGATTTTGTTTTACACCTTCGTCGACCCCTGCATCTCAGTCTTATAGCCTATAGTGAAGCTGATTGGGGAGGCAACTTTGACTCCAAAACTTGTACTTCTACTTATGTGATCTATCTTGGTGGCAATCCGGTCTCGTGGTCTTCTAAACGCCAACGTACGATTGCTAGATCCTCAATAAAAACTGAATATCGAGTCATTGCACACACTACCGCTGAGATATTGTGGCTTCGTCACTTATTGGAAGAACTTTAGATACACTCTCCAAGTCCTCCAACGATCCTATGTGACAACATTGGTGCAACTTACGTGTGCTCTAACCCAGTCTATCATTCTTAGATGAAGCATCTATCTCTGGATTATCATTTTGTCCGAGAACAAGTTCATATGCAATGTCTTCGGGTCTCCTATATTTCCACCCATGACCAGATCGCTGATGCACTCACCAAACCTCTTTCTCTCACCAAATTTGAATTTTTTGAGCCAAGATGAATGTCTCGTCTCGACACTTCATCTTGCGGGGGCATGTTAAGAATCCTCCAGACTCAGTATAAATTTGTTATACCAGAATCTGTTATTTAAATCTGTTAGAATCTGTTGCTCTTAATTGTCAAAGTTTGTTGTACAATCCTCCATGTATATATATTTACTCTTTCCCTGTGTCAAGACACGCAACAAAAAAAAACTTTCTTTCATATTCTCAACTCCTTTACATACGCATTTCTTGGATAATAGCAGGGGATTTTAATGCCCTTCTTGAACATGAGGACAAGGTTGGTGGCAGCAATAGCATGGTCAAAATTTGTAAAAGGTTTGGTGAATGGGTGACTAATCACAATCTTTTAGACTCTGGATACACTCGCCCTCACTTTACTTGGGCGAGAGGGCTTTGTCACGAAAGATTGGACAGGGTCTTTGTGAATGAACCTACAAAAAACCTTATGTATCTCATTTGCCCAAGATACGCTTGGATCATTTCTCGGTTTTAATCTCGTTCGAAAGGACAGTCTTAATAGGTGACTAGAAACCATAAGTTCAGGTATGTGGTTGCCTGGACAACACATGAAGACTGGAACAACTTCATTTGACAGTATTAGGACCTTGATTAGGACTTTCATTCAGCTTTACTTAAAATTTCCCAGGAAGCCCTAAAATGGAATCAATCTTCTTTTGGAAATATATTCCACTACAAGAGGAGGGTACTGGCAAGATTATCTGGTTTACAAAAAGCTCTGTCATCACACTCTTCCAACATACTTATTGAACTGGAATTGGAGTTGCGTGAGAAATACAAAACGCAGAATTCCTTTAGGAATAGGAACACATTTATTCCACAGGTTTGACAATGTCAGAAAGAAGAAAGAGAAAATTGAAAAGATTCCCCTTCCGAGTGGTATTTGATGCTCAGATTATGGGAAGTTAGGTGAAGAGGCTATACGATTCTTCAGAAATATCGACACGGTAGAATCCTATTCTGATTCCTTGTATAGAATTCGTGGAAGATTTCCTACTATCTCATACCAGAAGAGACGATTACTAGGTAGGTGGTCACTAAGGAAGAAATTTATGCAACTATAAATGAAATGGGGGCTGCCAAGGCTCCAGGTGATGACGAATTTCTGGTTCATTTCTACAAGAAACATTGGGATATTATTAGCCCATCCCCATGCCAAACAGGTTCGACTTAACATAAGTTGCGGCGGCCCATCAAGTGGGTGATAGAATAGGCCAAAATTCACAATTATGGTACATTGTCCCTTTTAACGTCTTCATCTAGCAGTTCATTATCAAGCATAACGTAAATAGGTTCTTAAAACAATGCCATACCTCCTAATCAAATGTTCAGTCAAACTTTTAAAGCACGAAGTGAAAATGAAATGATCGGTGCTATCAATTTCTTGCTCTTGCCTACTTTACTCATCATTACTAATAATTCCTTTCGTTTGGGTAGGATTGGTTAGATTGAGACATGTGGCCAAATGCCTCTAACAACCAAATGCATGATTCCTTTTCGTTTGCGTAGGATTGGTCAGATTGAGACATGTCGCCAAATGCCTACAACTGAATCCTTCGTAGATTTGGCGTCAACAAGTCAAATAAACAATTATATGCCAATTAAGGTGTCAAAAAATAATCTTTTGTGTCTTTTCTTCCCCCTGAATTAGTGGTGACCTATGAAACTAACAGTAACAGTTTAAATTAAATCTGAATGACCTACTACTGCATAAGTCCAAAGTCAGAGATGAAATGACTAAGCCCCATCTACCAGAAACTGTTCTAATTTTGCAAGCAATCTAAGTTATTGTGGAGCTTACTTTTAAAGTTCAAGCTACGTCAAGCATTTCTTCAGGTATCGTGGATTAGATAACCACAGAAATATGTCAATGGTCCAACAAGCAATAAGAAACCAAAGTACTGGTAAAAGATGTATGTTTAAAAAGGATTACAAGGTCCCAAACTGCATCTCATCTAAGAAATATTGTACTAACAAATTGAAATGCAAAAAGAATTTCCATTGAAAGGAAGAAAAGAGAAAGGACTCCAAAACGCTTAATAAGTTCGAGGACCTATATTAATCACTAAACCTAAAACCCTAGTATCATCAAGTCTTCATCTCATTCCTAACCCTTTCTCAGTTGTCTGATAAGAGTTGGGTCATCTATTTGTTCCTATTCCTCCACTCCATCGCTGTACAATAAACCAGTGAACAAAGAAATAAAATAAACTATAACCCACTAACATAAGACTAAAGATAGGAAGGCAACAATCCAACTTGGAGCCCATAACTCCGCCTCCTCCTTCACATGTTCTCCATTGCTAGGTTGGTATTATTTGGAATCAACTCCACAGTAGCAGTTCCAGGCATTGGGATTTCGTCGCTATTCTTGCTTCGCATCTCAAGAACTTTCTTATGAGAGTTAGAGTGTAGGGATGGACTAAAAGTTGGACTTGCCGCAGGAAGGTACTCGGGGAAAAGTCGGCCTGATTTGAAGCGAACACCACAAGCGTTGCAAAGTGTTTTCGGTCCCATTGGACCTGCCCTCCACTGAGGTGTCTTGGTTACCTCACAATGCATACATTTTCTGATAGCTTGTTGAGGTGATGAGTTTAGGTTAGCCTCAACAGGAGGCAGTGGAAGTGAAAGCTTGATTTTTTTCTTCTTCTTATATTCTGTGGCAACTTGTTTGGGTATCTTGATCACAAGTCGGGAATGCGCATATTTATGAGAATGAGAAGGGACATTAGGCGGTTGGAGTTGGAGTGGCAAGCGAGGAGTGAATGTGGCAGGGCGAGGACGTTTGCTGCGAGCACGTCCGCCCTTGTCGGGGGCAGTGACTTTGGGGTTGCTGCTTTCAAGGACTGAAATGGGGCTAGATGTCTGGCACTGATGGTGATTGTTGATGTTGATGCAAGATGACTCCTGTTTTTTCATTCCATTTCCTCCGGAGAAGGAATCCTCAACCAAGTTGGATAACCATTCCAGTTGAACTGTATCTTCATACTGCAATTGCAATGTCATCACATCGAACACATTAAACATTTCAATTGAAATTTTAACTATACTTCTCTCCATCACATGACAACCCACGTGCAACCCTATTATTCAACTTCCCCCTGTTTTGTTTTTGTATTACCCAAATACCGACGAGATCAGAAAAAAAAGAAGAAGAGAATTTCATTTTTCTAACGTCATCACAAAGCAGTCTAACGGCCACCACCGACAATAAACTAATGAACCAAACTCACCGGAACGGACAACTCGGCCGACAGGTCGGAGGCACTGTTATCAGAAAACACCGAGTCAGAAGCCGGGAGAGACTTTGACCGAGTCGACCAAATACTGGGGAACGAGTTGTTACTGAGACTGTTATTACTGCTGTCGGGACCAGAGAGACCGAGCTCAATATCCTCCGAAGGGAAGTCGAGGAGGTCGTCGACGTGGTCGAAGAAGCTACCGCAGTCTATCTCATCCATGAAACTGGCCGGTGCAATCATGGTTTCTTTCTTCGGTAAGAAATGTCACTTTCCTGAGAAAATACAAAAGTGTAAGAAACCCCAGGAAAATACAAATTGTTGGGTTGGGAGGTTACTGTGTGGGTGTGTTGTGGAATTGATTTTTGTTCACGGGAATAGATAACGCCAGGGCCAGGAGACGAGCATTGCGCTGTGGCGCATTATAAAACAACCGTCGCATGCGTTAATATTTGCCAAAAAGGCAACAGGCACGTAATCCCTTTTTACCTTTCAAAGCCAATTGCTTCCAGCAGTTCTTCCCATTGAACATTTTTGACAAACGTGAAAATAATTGAATTGTGACGGGTAAAGTGAAGATAGGATACTTTTTCCATTTTCTGTTTTCTATTTGCTTTATGCTTAACAATTTTCTTATGCACACAAGAATTCATGCGAAATTTGTTTCAATCAACGAGTGGCTTAAGTTAGCAGGATCCGCCGGACCAAGAAACCCTTTCTCTGCAAATTATACGAAATCGAACTGTGAGAAGAAATGATGAAACTAACCTTGTTAACAATGAGCTTGCAATTAACCAAATTCTGAACTGAAATTCTTGCCAAATACGTAGTTTCAAGCACCTGCAAGAACAGAAATGAAAACAAGATTGATTATTCGAGAACTTGAATTTCATTAGCACTTAAATGTTGCCAAAAGATTTCTTCTTCAGTGGCCCTCCCCGTTTTAGAGGTAAAACTGAGAAAACTTGAGGAAGCTATTAAAACCAAAGCCCTTGAGATTTAGCTGAATTGTTGTTTCAACGGACGGGAAAATATGTACCAACTTTACTTCCCTTCCACTTTCCTCCAATTCCTAAGCAGCCAGATGTCTTATTAAAAGCTCATAGCAGGGAAATGAAGTGATGCATATAGGTTTTTAAGCTGAATTTCCAAAATTCAAATTCTCCCGAAAGACGCAGGAAACGAAAGCTGAGCTCAAAACTCACTAAGTTCCCAAATGCAAGTCAAAAGCTTTCCAAATATAAACTAGAAACAAAGGCTCAGTTTTACTGAAAAACACCATGACCGCCCATTGAAAGTTAATACAAACAGTGAGAGTGCTAAAGGCATACTTAACTAGGACAGAGAATAAACTATACCTTAAAGAGAGAGAGAGAGAGTATTGGTGGTGACTGAAGTTAAGAAAGAAGAATAAGGGTTGTTTGTGCCGTAAATCTGTATGTTATTGTTACGTGAGTCAGCTTTCTTCAATGCTAGCTGTCTGTCTCCACCTTTTACTCTCGCATTCCCCACACGGTTTCTGTCTTTTTTCTCTGTTATTTTTTCACCGGATTAGAGAGGTGTGTGCTCTTTTGTCAGAAATCAGAATTTAACCGCACAAGTCAAAGTTGCGCATTTTACTGAATCCAGTCTATTCCCCCCTTGATCGGGCTACATAGAAGTGAGTGTTACTGTAGTTTTTGAGGAATCTGTTCCTCTTAGTCCTCTTGGAAGGTCAATCTGTTCTTAGCTTATGGCTTTCCACTGTCAGCGTTAGGGCTTACACATTAGACATTATATTACCTGTTAGTAGATTTTATTAATGATTAGTTAACGGCTGATTATTTAAGCTAATTTGATCAGTTATTTATTAAAGATGTTTAGTAAAATTAGTTGATTGGTATTAACTGGTTAAGTGTAAAATGACTTATAAGAGAATGATTTAAAAAAAGAATTTATAAGGTCATAATTAGATATTTAATTTTACAAAAATTAAGTTTTTAACTATAATAAAAAACATAGAACATTCTTAAAAATATTGTCACCGTAGCTTTTTTTTTATTTTGTAACTAAAAAACTTATTTCATTAGTAAAAAAATAGTTCCAAGTTTTATAACTATAAAACTTACTTCATTGTAAAAAATTTTATCACTGTAGAATACATGTATGATTTTTAGTTTAAATTATCTTTAATATCACTATAGCATAATTAATATAATTCAAAAGTTATGAAAGGTGGGTATAATTGGTTTTTTACCTATTAATTTTTGGCTAAACATAAAAAAGACTCCTCTTAAGGAGCCGTTGTAAAATCAATTTGTTGGAGTTAAATAAGTCAACCAATTAAACTCCTCTTATGGAGCCGTTCTAAAATCAGTTTGTTAGGGTTAAATAAGTCAACCAATTAGCTATTGACCAAACACATTCATTAGCTTTTTAAGATGATCAAACAATTAACTTGTGCCAATCAGCTAAAAAATAGTTAATAAGTTGTTTGTCAAATGAGCCTTAACTCATCACATCATCATCATCATCATCATCACCACATCCACTCCGAATCCTACACCAATGCGAGGTCTGGGGAGATCTGATAGTAGACAGCCTTACCCTTATAGAGTAGAGAGGCTGTTTTCGATAGATCCACATGCAAATGTGATAATAAAAACGTAGTATATTAATAATGTAACAAAACTACAAATAAGTGATGCAGGTTAAAAAGGTAAATAAATAAAGCTAATACAAATAAATAAAATAAATAGCAAATAAACACTATAAATGTAATAAAATAACTAAATACATAAATACATTAGTAGTAGTAGTAGTAGTAGTAGTAGTAGTAGTAGTAGTAGTAGTAGTAGTAGTAGTAATAATAATAATAATAATA